>CM067513.1:31958689-32233689 GCA_034509495.1 Acestrorhynchus altus | reverse complement strand
GTCCCAGTAGAGAAGTACTGCCAATAGAATAGGACTCTCTGGAGCAGATAAAGAAATATAAATATGGGCACTTTGTCTAATGCCAGGCGTGGGCTAGAGGGGTATAACGCCCCCAACTTTGTTGTGTGCTGAATAGACAGTAGAACTGCTTCCTGGAATAATGGAGCTCCATCCAGTACTACTGAGGTGAGTTGGCTGACTTCAAATGTATGGAAGGAGGCATGGGCTTGCCTTCAGCAGAACCTCTCTACAGCAGTGGTGCGTGATGGACTGAGAGTCTTCCATGGACAGAAGAGACAGTTAGTCCAACAAAAGCAGAATAGACTCTTTTAATTCCCTTGATTTCAGAATTCAGAAGAAACAATGAATGAACAGGTGTCCCGATACTTTTGTCCATGAAGGCGTATAGATGAGCTCTTTGTCCATTTGGAGTAATCACACGTCTTTTCCTTTAACACTTTTTATACATTTGCCGAAATCATGCCCGTAATTGCTCGGCCTGTGAATTAGTTGTTTCGTTTCAGTCATTTGTAGCAGAAATGCATCAAAGGGTTTCGATTTTCTACTGGACTCAGACTGAATGCGCCTCATTAGCATCTTTATTTGGCTTTGATTTTGGCCTCTATATTCTGCTGCTCACCTCCGAAAGCATTCTTCTACCACACTCCTGTTAAATTACAGCCTGACTCCTCTGCCTGTTTACATTCTGAATGTTAGATTTATAGTCTCGCTGTGTTTTCCCGTCCACACCCTGATAACCGCTGTGTGAATTACATAATTGCATGCCGACACTTTAAAGGGCCTTATAAAGAGTCTCGTACTGACAGCAGATAGCTGCTCCACTCACGCTCTGAATCGAAACGATCTCTGAACTACAAAAGTGCTGCAGGTTAATGTACCTCTGGGCTTCAGGGCTTTTCCTAAAACAGCAGCGAGGAAGACATACATGCAGTGTTTCCCAGATGCTGAAGGAGCTGAGAACATAGCGGCGTGGGCGTATATGGCAAACCTCAAAAAGTCAACCTCAAAAGGCATCACAGCCCTTAGTGTAGAGTAGTGTAGAGTAGAATAGAGTGGAGAGAGTAGTGTAGATTAGTATAGTGTAGTGTAGTGTAGAGTAGTGTAGAGTAGTATGGTGTAGTGTAGATTAGTATAGTGTAGTCTAGTGTAGTGTAGAGTAGCGTAGAGTAGTGTAGAGTAGTGTACTGTAGAGTAGCATAGAGTAGTGTAGAGTAGTGTACTGTAGAGTAGCGTAGAGTAGTGTAGTGTAGAGTAGTGTAGAGTAGTGTAGTGTACTGTAGAGTAGTGTAGAGTGGCGTGGGAGTAGGTAGTGTAGGTAGTGTAAAAAGTAGTGTGAGTGGTGTAGAGAGTAATGGTGTAGAGTGGTGTAGAGTAGTGTAGAGTAGTGTAAGAGTGAGGTGTGGGTAGTGTAGAGAGTGGTGTAGAGTAGAGTAGTGTAAAGTGGTGTAGAGTGGTGTAAGTAGTGTAAGAAGTGTAGAGTGGTGTAGAGTAGTGTAGAGTAGTGTAGAGTGAAGTGAGTGTAGAGTAGTGTAGAGTGGTGTAGAGTGGTGTAGAGTGAGTGAGTAGTGTAGAGTGGTGGAGTGGTGTAGAGTAGTGTGGTGTAGAGTAGTGTAGAGTAGTGTAGAGTGGTGTAGAGTAGTGTGGTGTAGAGTAGTGTAGAGTGGTGTAGAGTAGTGTAGAGTGGTGTAGAGTAGTGTAGAGTAGTGTGGTGTAGAGTAGTGTAGAGTAGTGTAGAGTGGTGTAGAGTAGTGTGGTGTAGAGTAGTGTAGAGTGGTGTAGAGTAGTGTAGAGTAGTGTAGTGTAGAGTAGTGTAGAGTAGTGTAGAGTAGTGTAGAGTGGTGTAGAGTAGTGTAGAGTAGTGTGGTGTAGAGTAGTGTAGAGTGGTGTAGAGTGAGTGTAGAGAGTAGTGTAGAGTGGTGTGGTGTGAAATTGGTGTGAGAGTGGTGTAGAGTAGTGTGGTGTAGAGTAGTGTAGAGTAGTGTAGAGTAGTGTGGTGTAGAGAGTGAGTGTAGGAGTAGTGTAGAGGTATTAAGTGGTGTAGAGAGTAGAGAGTAGTGTAGAGTAGTGTAGAGTAGTGTAGAGTAGTGTGGTGGCAGTGAGTGTAGAGTAGTGTGAAATTAGTGTGGTGTAGAGTGAGTGTAGAGTGGTGTAGAGTGGTGTGTGTGAAGCTGGTGTGTGTAGAAGTGGTGTGGTGTAGAGTGGTGTAGAGTGGTGTGTGTAGAGTGGTGTGAAGCTGCTGTGTGTAGAGTGGTGTGTGTGTGTGAGGCTGCTGTGTGAAGAGTGGTGTGGAGTGAGTGTGGAGTAGTGTGGTGTAGAGGTAGCATAGAGGCGGGTGTAGAGTGGTGTAGAGTAGTGTAGTGTGGAATCGTGTAGTGTAGAGTGGTGTAGAGTAGTGTAGTGTAGAGTAGTGTAAGTGGGGAGTAGTGTGGGTAGTGTAGAGTGAGTGTAGAGAGTAGTGTGGTGTAGAGTGGTGTAGAGTAGTGCAGAGGTAAAGTGATGTAAAGTGAGGTAGTGTAGAGTAGTGTAGAGTAGTGTGGTGTAGAGTAGTGTAGAGTAGTGTAGAGTAGTGTGGTGTAGAGTAGTGTAGAGTAGTGTAGAGTAGTGTGGTGTAGAGTAGTGTAGAGTGGTGTAGAGTAGTGTGGAGTAGGTGTAGAGTAGAGTGGTGTGGAGTAGAGTGGTGTAGAGTAGAGTGGTGTAGAGTGGTGTAGAGTGGTGTAGAGTAGAGTGGTGTAGAGTGGTGTAGAGTAGTGTAGAGTAGTGTAGAGTAGTGTGGTGTAGAGTAGTGTAGAGTAGTGTAGAGTAGTGTGGTGTAGAGTAGTGTAGAGTAGAGTAGTGTAGAGTAGTGTAGAGTAGTGTGGTGTAGAGTAGTGTAGTGTAGAGTAGTGTAGAGTAGTGTAGAGTAGTGTGGTGTAGAGTAGTGTGTAGTGTAGAGTGGTGTAGAGTAGTGTAGAGTGGTGTAGAGTAGTGTAGAGTAGTGTAAGTAGTGTGGTGTAGAGTGGTGTAGAGTAAGTGAGTGTGGTAGTGTAAGTGAGTGTGGTGTAGAGTAGTGTAGAGTAGTGTAAGTAGTGTAGAGTAGTGTGGTGTAGAGTAGTGTAGAGTAGTGTGGTGTAGAGTAGTGTGGTGTAGAGTAGTGTAGAGTAGAGTAGTGTAGAGTAGTGTAGAGTAGTGTGGTGTAGAGTAGTGTAGTGTAGAGTGGTGTAGAGTATTGTAGTGCAGTGTGGAGTAGAGCAGAGTAGTGTGGAGTGGTGTAGAGTAGTGTAGAGTGAGTGTGGTGTAGAGTAGTGTGAGAGTGGAGTGAGTGTGGGAGTGGTGTGAGTAGTGTTGGTGTCAGTGAGTGTGAGTAGAGTAGTGTAGAGTGAGTGTGGGAGTATTATGGTGTAGTGGTGTAGAGTATGTAGAGTAGTGTAGAGTGGTGTAGAGTAGTGTGGTGTAGAGTAGTGTAAGTGGTAGTGGAGTAGTGTAGAGTAGTGTGGTGTAGAGTAGTGTGAGTGTAGAGTGGTGTAGAGTAGTGTAGAGTAGTGTGGTGTAGAGTAGTGTAGAGTAGAGTGGTGTAGAGTAGTGTAGAGTAGTGTGGTGTAGAGTAGTGTAGAGTAGTGTATGCATTTTTCAGCGTTCTTTTCCATTTATTCATTTATTTTTTTTCGATACTAAAGGCCTAGAGAAGCGTCGGTGGCTCCTCTGCAGTAAACATGAGGAGATGTTCTGTAGAATGTTCAGGGGTTCCTACAGAGGACGGATACAATTCTCTGCAGAACCTTGTGGAATGTCTTGCTCCAGCACACCTGGTACTGCAGGTTGTCAGGGTCGAGAAACAGGGAGAAAAACGGGCGGTGCGGGAGCGTGAGGTGGTCAGGCCTGTTTGCAGAGGAATATTGATTGGATCAGTCAGTGAAGACAGAGTAGAGATGAGGTAGAGAACATCGAGCTTCTACAGCCGGGAATTGTGAGGTATAAGTCAAGAAAGGAACAGCAGGAGGCAGGCACAGGAAATGAAAGTACTGCTATTGTGGGAACAAAGGAAAAAACAATTGATTGTAAGGCGAGGAAAGACAGAGAGAGAGAGAGAGAGGGGAGAGGAGAGAGAGAGAGAGAGCAAGAGAGAGAGGGAGAGAGAGAGAGCAAAGAGAGAGGAGAGAGAGAGCAGAGAAGACAGAGAGAGAGAGAGAGAGAGAGAGAGAAAGAGAGAGATAATAATTACAGTGTTACATAATCAGTTACATTCATATACAGGTCATAGGTTTATGATGATGTCATGCATTAAGCATAGTTGCTTTTTTGTGGAAAGTTCCGTCGCTCTGCCAGTGCCGGTCAGTGAGTCCAGCGTGGGTCAATGTAGGTCCAAGCGTGGGGTCAGTGTGCGGGTCCAGCGTGGGTCCAGCGTGGGTCCAGTGGGTCAAGCGTGGGTCAGTATATAGGTCCGTAGGTCCAGTGTAGGTCCAGTGTTGGTCCAGCGTAGGTCCAGTGTGGGATGTGTGTTGAGATATCCTTCAATAAAAATTGCTCTCACGAATGGTCACTACACGGCATGCATGCGTACAGTCAGCATTTTCAGATCAAACTCGTTGATCATGATCATTTAACATTTTAATCAAAACAAATATTTACATTCTATCATTTGTTCTGCATCTCGAATGAAGAGAATTTGAACAGCCATGTTTGAAAATAATATCTGCCCTCCTCGAAACACCACAGCTTGCTGCATTTTTCCCTGGAAATTCGACGGAAAGGTGATGAGTTTGCATGTTTGAAATTGAAAATTTAGAATTTGCACCTTCATCAGATTTTGTGCTGCTTGTTTGAATGGATTTCTAAAGACAGCGTCAGAGGCGGTGTATTAACGCGTACACACCGCGGGGCAGCAAAGCGACTGGCGGTGCCATATGAGGTAATGACACAAAGGTCAAAAGCCTTGTCCAGCGCCGCTCTACAGCTCCTATCAAAGACCTGCGGAGGCTCTGAGGGAATTCGCCGGATTGCAGTGAAGGCGAGAAATGTAATGGAAAACATTTGATTGGTGTGGAGCTGAAGGAGCCCCGAGGCAGCTGTAAGGATCCAACGGCCGAGAACGAAGAGCCGCTGTTCACATCTCAATACACCGTTCAGCTGTGGCCGAGACATCGTTTTCACCCAGAACAAAAAGACGGATGACTTATGTGTCTCTCAGTTCCATTATTTATCATAGTTCTTGGAAACAGGAGGAGTAATGAACAGCCAGAACATTAAAACCACACGCTGAAATATATCTTAGGTCATGCCCAGAACCCAAGAGCGCACTTTACGGGCAATTACCGCCCGATCAACTCGGGATCAGAGTCACCTACAGACCCGATTCATACGGTGATGAATTATCAGTCAGTAAATCAGCTCAGAAATCAAATTCACTCATTTCCAACTGAATTAAATCCCAGTTTAATTTCAGAATTAAAGTCCTGAGAAATACTGACACATAAATAACAAAAATAATAAAAGACTATTTATTTGGAGCACTGTTTCGTATTGTGACCAACGTTTCAAATCTACGAATTTCATTGCATTAAAAATGAATTTCATTTTCAGCTAAAAATCTGTAATTAATTAACTGTAATGTAAACTGTAAACCTGACCATGAAACTGGACAAACAGAATGAGCTCACCGGACAAAAACGTTTTTAATGTGTTTAAGTGTTTTAAAGCGTTTAATGTCTCATTCAGTGTGAAGAAAATGGCAAAGCAACGCAGATTCGTGATTGGATAAAAGGAGTGATTACATTGGGGTGTGCTAAAGGCCTTTGTCTCAGATAGTGAGCAAATATTGATCCACTGACTTGATAACTTCAGCAGCTGCTGCCTGTCTGCCACGGCTGGTCCAGCAGAATATGGTCCTGCGTACAAGAACTATTTTTAAATCTCTTAAAAACAGATTTTAAATGCATAGAGTTTCATTTTAGAAAACAGGTTCATTTTGTTTTTATTGCCTAGAAAAGACTGAAATGGCAGTTGACCTTCAACATTGCCATCAGCAGACCAACAGTGGTCCGATATCGTCTGTCCACATGCTTCTTTCACTTCAGATGACACTTAGGCAGTGCAGCTGACCACGAGGGCGCTCAAAACGCTAGTTGTGTTTACGGCAGTGGAGCAGAGGTGAAGTAAACCCCCCGAATGCAGGGGGACCCAGAGCCTAACATTCTAATATTCATATAACGCTGATTTAAAGGATCTAATGACTTGGTGCTTCAGCTTTAGAGGTCAGAGGTCAGTTGCCAGGTCAGAACTGTTTTCTCAGAGATAAACTGCTCAAATGACCCAATAAGCAAGGCTGTGTCCAGCACTGTGTTTGCTGTTGCTCGGTATTCGGCTGACGAATCAAAAACTAACGCCAGTGAAGGGACGCGTAAGCCGGGCCGAGCAGGTCCAATCTGTGATCACAATGGAGTGAAACAGCGACTTCTTTCAGCACAACAGAAACTCTCCATCATAATCAGCCCAATGCAGCAGACTGCTCTCTCCTTGAGACTCTTCACACACACACACACACACACACACACTGGGCAGGCTGTTTGTTATGCCTCTCAGTCCACGCAGGTCACCCACAGGTATTCATCCCATTTGTTCAGTATGTTTGGTCACAGCTGTTTCTGCTCTAGAGAGAATGATAAGCGAATACTCTTGGATCCTTGAAGCACAGTGACCGCAGGACCGCAGGACCGCAGGACCGCAGGACCACGAGACTCTGACTTACAGAATAAATAGGTTCTACTGGCAGTGAGAAAAAGCATTTCAGGTGAAAGCAGAGGTTGGTACAGCTCTGTGCAAAGAATCAGAACACCATCAATTATTTACTTTACTCACAGGCTCAGCTTCAGAGACACGAGCTAAAACACTCTTTAACTCGCTGAACTGTGCTTGGACTTATTCAGTATCCACTATGAATTATTCAGTATCCACTATGAATTATTCAGTATCACTATGAATTATTCAACATCTGTGTATTATTCAGTATCACAATGAATTATTCAGTATCCACTATGGTGTTCAGCATCCACTCTGTATTATTCAGTATCCACAATGAATTATTCAGTATCCACTATGAATTATTCGGTGTGTACTATGGATTATTCAGTACCTATAATGAATTATTCATTATCCACAATTAATATTCAGCATCCATATGTGATATTCAAGTATCACACAATGGATTATTCAGTATCCACTATGAATTATTCAGCATCTCCTGTATTATTGATATCCACAATGAATTATTCAGCATCCACTGTGTATTTATTCAGTATCCACTATGAATTATTCGGTATCCACAATGAATTATTCAGTATCCACTATGAATTATTCAGCATCCACTGTGTATTATTCAGTATCCACAATGAATTATTCAGTATCCACTGTGTATTATTCAGTATCCACTATGAATTATTCAGTATCCACTATGAATTATTCAGTATCCACTATGAATTATTCAGCATCCACTGTGTATTATTCAGTATCCACAATGAATTATTCAGTATCCATTATGTATTATTCAGTATCCACTATAAATTATTCAGTATCCATTATGAATAATTCAGTATCACTATGAATTATTTAGTATCCACTATGTATTATTCAGCATCACTGTTTGTATTATTCAGTATCCACATGATGTCATCCTGTGTATTATTCAGTATCCACAATGAATTATTCAGTATCCACTGTGTATTATTCAGTATCCACTATGAATTATTCAGTATCCACTGTGTATTCAGTATCCACTATAATTGATTCAGTATCTGTGTGTGGTATTCAGTATCCACTATGAATTATTCAGTATCACTATAGATTATTCAGTATCTCCTATGTGTTATTCAGTATCCACTATGAATTATTCAGTATCCTCTATGTGATATTCGGTATCCACTATGAATTATTCAGTATCCACTATGTATTATTCAGTATCCACTATGAATTATTCAGTATCCACTATGAATTATTCATTATCCACTGTGTATTATTCAGTATCCACTATGTATTATTCAGTTTCCACTATGAATTATTCAGTATCCACTGTGTATTATTCAGTATCCACTATGAATTATTCATTATCCTGTGTATTAGTCAGTATCCACTGTGAATTATTCAGTATCCACTGTGTATTATTCAATGTATCCACTATGAATTATTCAAATTAATCCACTGTATTATTCGTATCCACTATGAATTATTCAGTATCCACTGTGTTTTATTCAGTATCCACTATAAAGAAATTAGTATAAATAATATAGTATAAATCGTTCTGTTTTAATAATGAAATAATCAGTATTCAGTATGAATTATTAGTACCAAATTGAAATAATAGATATTTAATTCTGAATCTATGATGTATTTAGTATCCACTCTAAATGATGCAATTTTCTTTGATTTATTCATCATGAGAATCTAGTGCAGTAAGTTATAATGAATGAATAATATTATGGAGACCAAATACATTTTAAGGATAAAAATTAGTTCATTCTCCATAAAATAATTATTAACTACAAATTATTCAGAATAAACCACAAATTATAAATATTTTAAATACAGAAAAAAAAAAAATAAATAAAATAATAATAATAATAATAATAATAATAATAATAATAATAATAATAGTAATAATAATAATAATAACAATATAAATAATGATAATCAAAATAATAATAACAATAATAATTATAAAATAATAGGATAACAATAATAATAATAATAATAATAATAATAATAACAATAATAATAATTATAAAATAATAAGATAACAATAATAATAATAATAATAATAATAATAATAATAATAATAAAGTGATGAATATACATTGCCTTTCTATCGAATTTGCTATTTAAATGTAATTTTGTTGAAATAAATTTAAAATAGACACAAAAACACTTTATTAAATGACGTTGAATAGGAGTAAATCTGGATAAGTAAGCGTTCGCATGATGACTGGTTTTCTATGCAGAAGCGGCATGACAACTTTATGAATTGCAGATGTAAAGTGAGCACTGATGGCTTTGTAGTGACGCTGACACCAGCGGAGCTCTGGCTCTGAGCCAAATGGAGCAGCGGATAAATGATGATTCATTGGACCGTCTGAAATAGGAAAAGGCTGAATGACCTCTATCTGAGATCCAGTTCTGTGAACAATAACTAAACGTCTGATTCAGTACAAAGCGTAAAATTCACCGGTGTGTCGGAGCAGCGTTAAATGATTTCACAAAGGTGAACTGTGCTCTAAAATTAAAAAGTTATTACATTTATTTCTATTATTTTCATAATTTTATAAAAGTAATGGGTGAGAAAAAAGCGTGTGGAAACCAATCAATCTAATAATGAAGCAACTAATGAAGATGAGTAAGAGAATGGAGCCAACACATAAAAAAATCAGGTAAATTGAGTAAATCTGACTGATCAGAGAGAGGCGGACTGATGCTGCGACCTGCATACAGATACATTTGATCCAGAGAGAGAGGGCGGGGCTGATGCTCAACCTGCATACAGACTCTGACTGATCAGAGAGAGGGGGCGGGGCTGATGCTCGACCTGCATACAGACTCTGACTGATCAGAGAGAGGGGGCGGGGCTGATGCTCGACCTGCATACAGACTCTGACTGATCAGAGAGAGGGGGCGGGGCTGATGCTCGACCTGCATACAGACTCTGACTGATCAGAGAGAGGGGGCGGGGCTGATGCTCGACCTGCATACAGACTCTGACTGATCAGAGAGAGGGGGCGGGGCTGATGATCACCCTGCATACAGCTGACTGATCAGAGAGAGGGGGCGGGGCTGATGCTCGACCTGCATACAGACTCTGACTGATCAGAGAGAGGGGGCGGGGCTGATGCTCAACCTGCATACAGACTCTGACTGATCAGAGAGGGGGGGGCGGGGCTGAAGCTCAACCTGCATACAGAAGTCTTGTGTAGGGTAGGACTTGTAGTGTGTTGTGATGTGTGTATCATGTCTGAAGGTTACTCTGATCCTGAGTTATGAAGCCTTCAAATCTGTAAACTGTGGATCTCAGGCTCGGAGAGTTAAATGCACTTGAGTTCTGGTTCACTGAGAAATGTTGCAATAGAAATGTTACCTGAGTGTAATTCTACTCAGTGGGAAAATGTGTTTATGTATTGTGTTTATAAATGACAATATTGTCATTGGATGAATCTGGATCTCTAACGCTCCGGACGCAGCGCCGCCTGTCTCTGCTGATGTGCGTCAGCGTTAAAGACTGTTTAAATTTGTCGATTTTTTGAAAGTTTCCCCTTTTATTTATTTATATAATCGAGTAATATTTTCTCATGTTGAGTGAAGATCTCTTCTGGGCCAGGCGACGCCGGCTGGCTGCCTCCAGAATTAAATTTAACAGCTTGAGGAAACTCAATCCATCAAAATTCTCCTCCTATTACTTTCATCTGGGCTTTTTATGCAGAGTGAGTCTGAAAGACTGCAGTGACACTCTGCCAGACAAGCACTACTGCACAGCGTACACGTCCCTGAACCTGACTCATAAAGCAGGCCTGATTCTGCACTGAAGATGTGCAGGTGTGTGTGTGTGTGTGTGTGTGTGTGTTCAGGTGTGTCAGCAGTGCAGGTGAGTGTAGAGAAGCCCCAGTTTTCAGTGTTTCACTGCTGCACAACCACAACACACACATTACAACCCTGTATGGAAAATGTCTCAAACAAACAAACAAACAAACAAACAAACAAACAAACAAACAAACAAACAAACAAACAAACAAACAAACAAACAAACAAACACAATGGCATGTAAGCAGGAGAGTAAACTTAATATAAAAATATTTTTGTGTACATTTATTTTGCTGCGCTGGCATATTCTCCACATATATCTAACAGCAGGAAAAATAGCTAACCTACACTATATGGGCAAAAGTATTGGGACACCTGCTCATTGTTCCTTCTGAAATGAAGACGTACACAATCTGAGGATACAACTATTCACTCCTTTCCATCTGATCAGTGAGAGGGGCGGGGCTAACGATGCCACTGAATAATGTTGGTTATAGGCAAAAACGAGAATGGAAGGGCTGTTCGTCATCTTTTTTGCTCACACCGAGTTCAAATTTCAGAATAAAAGTCCTCAGAAGGGAAATACTGATAATAATAATAATAATAATAATAATAATAATAATAATAATAATAATAATAATAATAATAATAATGATGATGATCAGGTTGCTTTTGTATTTTATTTGGACCATTGACAAGTATTTTGAAACACCTATTATAAATGTCCATGTCGATCTAATCATTACAAATAATTTGTTATATTTTTATATTTTCAACTCAAAAAAGAAAAAAGAAACAATGTAGACGCGAGTAACGTTTTGATCAAAACATGGTCAAATTATTTGTGTCAACTTAAATCTGATTAGCCTCTGATATTCTGAAAACAACAGTATTCACGTGCGACTGTCTTCTATATCTTCTTTTGTGAGTTAAAATACATCGAACTATGAAACACATCCCATAAATTTAAGATCTAAGGATTAATGAGAAACTCTCCAAAGAGACTGAGAAAAACTGTAATCCTCAGAATCTGAAGAACTTCAGTAAAACGCGTTATCAGAATCTCATACACATAGAAACGTCCTTCTCCAGCTTCTACTTGGCAAATTAAAGATCCGGGTTGTGATTCTAAACTGTACAGAAGCTTCCTCCGCTATCGTCCTGCTACAGCCGCATTCCGGTGCCCTGCAAAGTAAAGCAATGACTGATGCGAAGGAATGGAAGGTAGTTTCAGTCCTCCTTTAAAAGATCAACCACTATAAGTTTTCCATAAGCCAGAGCTTTTTATTACACACCGTGTGCTTGTATGGAGCGGGCTGCCCTGTTCCCGATGTGTCAAATCCATCATCCTGCACACTGAGAGTAATTGGATTTCCGATTTGATTAGCTGTTCACAGCGGATCTCCATACCTGTTCTTTCAGCAAAAGATTTATTGAGCTTGCCAAAGCGCAGAACCACTGAAAGGTTCTCTGCCTGACAGACACTGACATACAGTCAATTACTTTATGAGAAATGCTCGTGGTGGCACTTCCTGAGGGGGCGAAGATAATTCTCCCAGGATTCCTCCTTCATTTCCCATAGCTGATGGCTATCCCAGCGGTCAGTGGAGGAGAGGGACACAACCTGGACGTTCATCATGGGCTCTAACAATATACCCCATTACTCATCTGGCCTATCAGAGTGGCAGCATGTGTTGTAATGTTGTTGTGTGTTTCTAGTTATAAAGCCTTTGGGCATCGTGCTCTCAGGCCCGCGTCCACAAACACATGCTGTTTGCAAGACTGGACATTTGGACATTTCACAATAGATTCGTTATGATTTATTCTTACAAACATCCCGTCCAATTATTTAAAAAACCCATCAGAATTCTTGCAACTATAGCTGGTATGTGCAACCAAAGTCCAACAGTACAAATCTGTCCAGTACTCAAGTACTGCTACCCAGAACAACCAGGTGCTGGTATCATATTGCTCGGATGACTGATGATCATCGGCGCATCTTGGTGTCCATCAGTCCTATGGGAGCTTTTCACATGGTGCAGAACTACCAGTTTGGCCCAGTGCAGATGCCACAGTTCTGACCCACAACTTCAACTTCCAACCTTCCGGCGTGGCAGTTCTCAGAGCTCAGGTGCAGGAAGTCAAGACTGAGAGTCAAGAGGCTCAAATTAAAGGGATTAGTTTATTCATATTGGCCTAAACCCCTTATCTCTGCCTCCCACGTGTGATTACATTTCCACGCCTCTGTTTATGCTCAGCCCTCGCTCTGACGGACACAAGCCGCCATGTACTAATGCGCGTTATTACACACTAATCTCCACACACCCCTCTGCCGAGAGCGGAGCAACAGGTCTCGCACAAATAAATAAATAAACAAACAAACAAAAAAAAAAAACAACCCCACAAAGCTCCCTTGTTTGTGTTTACACAAGGGCTTTGCAGAATGAGAAATAAGCTCCTCTGTGTTTCTTCATATCTCTGCAGGTCAAGGGACTGGACAAGATGTGTGTGTTTGTGTGTTTTCCCACCAAATAGCTACAGAAGACACATCACGAAGAGCCTCGTCCTTCTGGGTGATTTGCATAAAATAGCTGTTTGTGTTTCTGTGTTAATTCATGTTTGTCCTTTAGATTTAAGGGCTTGTGTTACTGTGCCTGTAACTGAACGGGTGTAGTTAAACTGCTGTAGGATGAATGGGTGGGGGTTAACTGCTGCAGGTTGAATGGGAGGTGTTAAACTGCTGTAGGCTGAATGGGTGGGGCGAAACTGCTTTAGACTGAATGGGTGGGGCTAAACTGCTGTAGGCTGAATGGGTGGGGCTAAACTGCTGTAGGCTGAATGGGTGGTGTTAAACTGCTGTAGGCTGAATGGGTGGGGCGAAACTGCTTTAGACTGAATGGGTGGGGCTAGACTGCTGTAGGCTGAATGGGTGGGGCTAAACTGTTGTAGGCTGAATGGGTGGGGCTAAACTGCTGTAGGCTGAATGGGTGGGGCTAAACTGTTGTAGGCTGAATGGGTGGGGCTAAACCTTTACTAATTGGATGGGTGGGGAAAAGCTACTTGTACAGAACGACTGAGTCTATGGTTATAGAACTACGGTGATATATGGTCTGATGGTTTATCAAACTATTAAAGCTAGAAAGACTTTTTCTGGAAGTTTTTGCTCAGTTTTGATCCTGATATTGACCTTTTAATCCATGAGATTCATGCAGCCCTTCCGTTTTTAAAAGACTGGAGGATGAAATGAGGCTTTGTGTACAGAGCTGAATTAACACAATACAAAACATCCTCATCCTGCCTGGCGGGGCTTCAGAGAGATCATAGCTGTCTCCAGAGGGACAGGAGAGCAGTGTTACTGTCCCAGCGGCGCGTTTGAGCTGGAGCAAAGGTGTAATCCCCGTCCCTACATCACAGCACAGCTTATTGTGGCGTAATTAGTAAGTGAATGGCGAGCAGGTATGGGGCTGTAAGGCAAGGAGATAAGGGAGGAGAACAGGAGGCCCTCAGAGACAGCCAACAATGGAGCGGTGTGTTTCTACACACCGTACAGCAGGAGTGGAAGGGTGGAGGGGGGGTGTTCGAGATAATCGGGAACAGAGAGAGAGAAAAATAATAATAAATCTACCTCTCAGACCTGTAAAGTCATTACGAGAGAGGGAGAGAGAGAGAGAGAGAGAGAGAGAGAGACTGGCTTGTTGGGTGACCACTCACAGCCCTGAGCTGCCAGCCACTCGACACTAATATGATTTCTGTGATGTGAAATTATTAAATGTGTTGAAGGGTACATTAAATGTCAATTAAAAGTAAATTAAAAGAGCAGGCTGGCACCGCCGTCTGTGAATGAGAGTGGCGAAATGCCAGGCTGTAATTTGTATATTCAGTAATGACTTAGACCCCATGTGATAAAGACCGAGGCAGCCCTGGGGCCTTGTGTTTTCACTCACTGGCCACTTTATTAGAAACACCCACCTTGTCCTTTTTGGTGACTTTATTAGAAGCACCCATATTGTGGGGTTTATTTTTTGGGCCACTTTATTAGAAACACCCACCTTGCACTGTTTTGGTCCACTTTATTAGGACCTTTAGTATCTAAAGTCTGCAGGAAGGTCGCTCTCCAGGAGCCGGGTTGGTGACTGCCGCTCTAACGAAGGTCTGGCACAAACTTGGCATCAGCAGATGAGTTACATTCTCTACCTGAGCACCAGCAAGGTGGCGCGCCAAGGCAGGGGTGCTCAGTCTACACTAAAAGCGGCGAAAAACAGTCCACGATCAGCTACACAAGGAAACACAATTACTCCAAATGTTGTTCTGCACAGAGAGCAGCTCAGAACCCACTGCAGGGCTGTAGAACACCGTGAGCAGGCCGCTGATAAATGAGCCCGGGTTTTCCATTGTGAAGAAACAGCTAAGCTTCGGTAAACGTAAACACGGGCTGTAACAACAGTGCAGTGCTCGTCCTACAACTTACAGCTGCTACCAGTTCCACGTTCCAGAGAAAGTACCATCTGAACCCACATGGTGGGCTTCAAGAGAGAACATGAGAACAAGCAAAATAAGAGGAAGATCTTAGCAATGAAACATCAGAGTAAATTAAACACCCAAGATAATTCATCCATGTGTTCTTTGGTTAATATAGATGATATGACTAATTTATGATGATCTAACCCTTCTTTTCAAGCCCCCTTTACTTCACCCCATCTCCTCAACACTGCATTGATCCATCCAATCTCCTCAAACCCCTATTGCTACACTCTGATCTTCTCAAAGCCCTATTACTCCACCTCATCTCTTTAATACCCCATTACTTTATCCTCATCTACTGAAAACCCCATTGCTACACCCCATCTCCTCAAAGCCCCATTACTCCGCTCCATCACCGCAATGCCCCATTGCTCCACACCATCACATCACCCATTGCCCCACTCCACATCTTCAATGCCCCATTGCCCCACTCCATGATTTCAGTGCCCCATATCTCTACTCCATCTCCTCAATGCCCCGTTGCTCCACTCCTTGTCTTCAGAGCCCCATTGCTCCATCTCTACACCCTAATCTTCCACCCAAATTCCTCAAAGCCCCATGACTCCACCTCATCTTGTTAAAGACCCCTTTCCCCACACTCATCTTCTAGATCCCCTCCCACCCCATCTACTCAACTCCCCTTTAATCCATGCCATCTCCTCAATGACCCTTTCCTCCATCCCATCCCCTTAACCACCCCTTGCTCCAGACAGGTCCTGGTGCATGTACACACTCTCCACATTAATCGTCACGCGTTCCAAACTGAGATCACTCAGCGTAGAATTAAACATCAGAAGTTCAGTTTGATCAAGAACCACGTGAGTGTGTAAAACAGCTTTCTGACAAAGTCTGTTTAAAAAAAGGTCATTTGATGGTAAACGTTCACTCTTCGGTAACGTTTTAAGTGCAACAGAAACCCCTCACTGCTCGCGAACAGTGCAGCACAAGGACCACGTCCCAAAGCACCCGAGGACACTCTTTTAAACCCATCCAAACACTTGCAGTGTTTAATCTGATGGCAGCCCGGTCATCCTGATGTATTGCACCACACTGCCGAGTGCACACTCTCATCTTCACAGTCAAACTGCACCGGAATGTTAACACGCTTCTCCCCTTTGGCGTTCAGGAATATAGATGCGTAATCAGGACGTCCCATGGTGCATTAAACATGCAGGGCTTCCGAGCATCGTTTGGAGACACTAAATAGATGAACTGGCACATAATTCCAACACTTACACTCACAGATCACATGCAAATCCATACTCCCGTGATTCCTCAATGCCCACATTGCAGTGTGGGTGTGTACGGTGCTTTGGTGTGTGTGTGCTTTAGTATACTGGCAGGCAGACAGCACCCACAACCGCATACTATAACCCCCGCAGAAGAAACCACGCTAGTTGACCACCCTGACCAACATGACCACGCATGGCTATACGGGTTGACAAGTAGGAGTAGTTTGGGCAAGCTGGTAGACCACCATGACCAGAATTACCACACTTGTTGACCACCGTCACTTGCAAACCAGGCTAGTTTAAAACCCTGACCAAACCAGTTGACCACTATGACCAATCTGACCACCACCACTATGGCCAGCGAGGCAATTTACAGCATTTCAACTCACATAAACCTACATAAACAGTCATAAACACTTATTCCCACAATTCCGTCAATTCTCAGAACACCTTCTGGGCTGAAATGGGACCAAAATCAACCTTTAGCACAACGAATGCCTGCTGGAATCAGCATTTATGAAGGGTTGTGTGAGTTTGTGTCAGGGAAGATTTACAAATGGTGCCCTTCAGCAGTGTTACCATAAAATCCATCACTGTTTTCACTGCATTTCTTTTCCATACACCAACTTTTCCATTTTCCTTCCAGCAGAAAAACATATTTTCCAGTATTCAGACCCTTTTATTATTCCCGGCTTTGCTACCCAGCTTTTTTTTTTTAAGTCATAAAGAAGGGCTGATAGAAAAGTCTTGTATGTAAAGCTGTGTGTGTGTGTGTGTGTGTGTGTGTGTGTGTGTGTGCGTGTGTGTGTGTGTGTGGTGTTTGCGTGCCTGTTCTCAAGGTGAAGAGGGGATACACTGGAACCAAACATGTATAACCCAAACAATGGCAGGAATGCCATAAAATATTTAGCAAGGACAGAACAGAAGAGAGAAGAGGAAGAAAAGATGGGAGAAAATGGAAGCCCTGGATCCGAACGAGGCCGGCCTGGACATCACTGATGGAAAAGCACTTCCACTGAGATCCTATCTGTTCCTTTATTTAGCACTTCCAGAAAGAGGCCATTAACACACAGGGTGTCCGGGGCATCTCTCCCTCTTTATTATCACTGTTTTATACAAAGTGTCTGTTTTCATTCCGAAGCTCATCTGTCACCATGTTAAGCGGAAAGGAAAGAGGTGCACGGGCTCGGATTTGAATAAGCGCCATCGAATTCGAGTGCAGCCGAGCCGGAACGCATTCTGGAAAAGCGCGCAGGCAGAAATGATTGAATGGCCATTTATAAGCACGTCTATAATAATCTATAGAACAATCTGTATAAGCAGGGTCAGACGTGCCTGTACAAATATGTTTTGATGTTCTATCCAGATCGACCGTTTACACTCGTTTACTACATAAGAACCGTCTACAGACCTGTTTGTACAATTAACTCAGTTTTGTCGGATGTGTTTGTCATTGGACGTAACTTTCATTCACCAAAAAATGAGACAAAGCATTTGTTTATGTTATTGTTCTTTTCAGAAAATCATAGGATTCTCAGATTTGAGATGACAAACGAACAGAATCCGCTTCGGTGAATCAGTGCTTAATCAGATGTGAACACATCCAGACACTGGCTGGGGGGCGTCCAGGAGTAACCTATATTCAAGCCTTGTTCTTCGGACCAGCCCAGAACATCTCAATGACTTTTTTCTTTCTTTATTTCTGTTTACCTGCAAATATTTTATATTTAATGATCACTTTCCGAAGAATATGGCGACATATATAAACTCTCTGCTGCACACAGTCGCAGTCTACACTGCATTGTCCTGCTGTGCATGCATTCGATTGCTGGAGTGAAACTGCTGGTGTAAATCTGCGGCTCTTCGGCTCTGCGCTCAGACCTTTCCCCTCAAATGAGCAGTCCAGGTCAGCTGTGAGAGCAACGGTCAAACACGAGGACTTACACATGAGCAGAGGGAGCAGCCAAGCAGAATTCAAGCCTATAAGAGCAACCATAGAAAGACAAAACCAAACGGAAAAAGAGCAAAAATGAGAGTTACAGTCGTTCAATGAACAGATAAGGGTCAGTAAGAGCCTACAAACAAATCATTCTGGACTGTAGAGAGCAAATAAATACTCAACCGACAACTCAACCACTGACCTGAGTGACCGTCTTGCAGGTTACCTTACCTGGCAGGCTTCTCCACAAATCCCAAAGTCAAACCACATAAAACCCACAAATCCTGGGTTAATCGGTTCATTGTTGAAAGCACCACCATCTACTGCCCCTGGCATTCGGCTGATTATTAAAGACGTGGCCTCAACGCAAACGCAGTTTAATGATTTCATCGACCATTAAATGTCATGTATCATTTCGGAGATGGAGCTTCTACACTCAGAGGTGACCAGTTGAAATGAGACGAATAAAAAATTAAAGAAATAAGCCAGTGGTCTGATATGCATATCGATGTTTATGCATTATGTATATATGATGTGTTTACATGCCTTTGTGTCTCAGATGTTTGGACTGTCTAGACATTTTCAGCTCTGAGTAGAGTTTATATCATGACTTTGGATTGAATATTTGTACATGATTTATTTGATATGATTAACATGGTTGGTGTTCAGGACCTTTCTGTCTTTCAGCACATTTATTATTTTTCATGTTGAAGATGTTAACGTGTCCAGAAATATTGGATTTTTCTTGCATTTTACAATCAAACTGTGTGTATGAAGAGTTTGTTGTTCAGGACATTTGGACAGCCAGGTATTCAGGATTCATAGACAGTTGCTTTGATTTTCAGAGTATTTGGACAGTGTGGTGTTCAGGACAGGTGGAACATTGGACAGTGTGGTGTTAAGAACATGTGGACAGTTAGTACAATGTTGTGTTCAGAACGCTTGGACAATGTGGTGTTCAGGACATGTAGACAGTTGGATAGTGTGATGTTCAGGACATTTGGACAGTGTGATGCTGGGGACACGTGGACAGTTGGTGTTTGGGACATTTGGAAGTTTTTGTAAATGTATAGCGCAGTTCAGAGTGAGCGTATGTGTGTTCGGAATTTCTCCACGATCATTTCCTACAGTATGTCTGCACTCACCTCACTGTCACCATGGCAACATGACAGATATTCCCCAGTTCTGCCACTCAGCATCTCACCTTTGCCATTCACACAAAACAACACCTTCATGCTTCAGCACCGTGAACACACACACACACACACACACACACACACACACACACACACACACACACACACACACACACACATTCCCAAACACTCTCAGCATGATGCTGCTTTCTGACCCACAAGCTGTGTCGCACAGAAGCCCACAATGACAAACTTTCCATCTCAGCACTGAAACAGTGGAAGTAATGGACTCACACTCCTTCTACCTTCTCTTTCTACGTTCCTCTAGCTTCTACTTCTACCTCAGATTCTACCTACAGCTCACATTTCCATTTGAATTAAAGCCCAGTTTAAATGCCAGAGGACTGATCAGAGAGAGGGGGCGGGGCTGATGCTCAACCTGCATACAGACTCTGACTGATCAGAGAGAGGGGGCGGGGCTGATGCTCAACCTGCATACAGACTCTGACTGATCAGAGAGAGGGGGCGGGGCTGACAGCTTCTGTGTCTGGGTCAGTGACATCATCAGCTCCAACCCCCTATTCCTTCTCAACCAGACTCAAGCTACATGCAGGTGTAAACAGACCCCGAACGGCTGCCGAGGCATTTAAAGTGGGATTTAATTCAGCTGGAATGTGATGCTGTTTGTTATGATATTTGTATTATGTCTGTAATATTATCGACTCACCTTTAAAAAGTTGCTAAACTTTACTATAAGATGTGCTGGGAAATTGAAGATCTTACACATGAATCATGCAAATCCAAGAGGATCGTTAAAACCCGAGCTCCTCACACCACGGCTTTCTTGTCTGGAGCACTGAAGTACAGGTGGAGTGTTCATACCTGTCAAATTGGGCAGGTGTGAAAGCACCTTCAGAAGCAGGCTGCTTGAAGTATGATTTAAATTGAGGTTAAAATCAGAGTTTCCTGCTGAGGGATAATGATGTGCCGGCTCGCTTTGGTGTCAAGAATGCAATAATAAAGCCTGATGATTTTCTGTGACACTAACTAGCTCACAGATCTCTCGGAGACAGAGAGACCCCCAAGACCCTATTAGTAAATACGGTTGCTATGTATTGTGTCACTTTATTTAGACTCTGCCTTATTCGTGAGGACATTCATTTGATGCCTGGCAACCTCCATCTGTAACGCTGGTGTCATTTAAGGCATGACAGGAGATGGAGCGAAAGTGATGGAGGAGCAGGGGTCACTAATTCAAAAAGCTGCCCAGCCTTGGAACAAAGAGTCCCTCTCGCTGTCCTCTGTCTCCCTACATGCTCGCATTAGCTGTGATGAGGCAGCGTGGTCCACCAAATTGATTCAGCCTCTCTTCACGTTCCACTTTCCCCACATTCTCGAGTATTGTAAATTCCCCCGGAGCGCTGTGGAGAGAATCAATTCCCGTCTGGTACAGCTCTGGCGAGCCGGCCAGGAGGAGAAGAACTCAATAATCAGGGGAACAATACTTCCCACTGGACATCTCTCGAGAAGGGCAAGAGGTCGTTAATTTAGATGACCTCGCCTTGCCCTTGTCCGCCTTCTTGGTATGGTTGATAAATATCCCACCTGATCTCCCTGCTTCTGCCTGAGCAGAGATCGGAGGGCTCTGAGAATTCCAAAAAAACTATTTGTGAACTTCTCAACAAAATGGGCTCATTAGGACATTTAATGTCCTAAAATGACCTAAAGTTCTCCTTCATTTAACCACCAAAGTTAGATAGTGGTCCAAATAAATAAAAATCAACCTGATCAGTCAGAGTCTGCATACAGGTTGAGCATCAGCCCCGCCCCCTCTCTCTGATCAGTCAGAGTCTGTATGCAGGTTGATCATCAGCCCCGCCCCCTCTCTCTGATCAGTCAGAGTCTGTATGCAGGTTGAGCATCAGCCCCGCCCCCTCTCTCTGATCAGTCAGAGTCTGTATGCAGGTTGAGCATGTTCACGTGGACAGAGCAGTAAACATGCACTGGAAGCTCCTTTTGAACTGGGATTTAATTCAGATGGAAACCAGTGAATTTTAGCTGTTTTCTGAGCTGAATTCATCACACAATAATGAGTCCGTGGTTACATAGAGTTGGTCTGTAGTTTGGTACGATTTGTGTATCAATGTATGTAGGTTACTCTGATCCTGAGCCTAGAATATGGCACATCCCACTCACAGAAACAATGACAAAAGGATGCTCAGTTAGTAGCGATCGATTAAATGATTTAACTTTTGAACTGTATCCTGTTGGTCATTGGTACCATTGTCCAAGATGTCCAGGTGTCCAATGGAGAGTGACCTTTGTGCCTGGAGCTGTCCAGCTACTAACTCAGCACGCACATTAACTGCTTGGACATTAGGAATATTTTTGGCAACCAAGAGAAAACTGCTGGTAGGATGGGACTAGAAGAGCAAGCTCTTGACTGTAAAACAGCTTCAAACTAGTCAAATAAAAAAGAAAATCAAAAATCTGAAGGTGAACAACACATGAAACAGAGGATAAAGGCTAAAATGGTGCGGTTGAACTGTCACTATTGCTCTCTGGCGTGAAGAGTGTTGCTTTTCACCCCTGGTTTGTGCACAGAAACCCATCTATACCAGGCTGCTGTTCATGATGTGGCTGAAGGACGTTTGAGAACCCCTGATTTAGATGACCACACTCATAGTCACTGATGACTGTAAAATATTCATATCCATTTTGGTGGTGTGATCTGTGCTGACATGCACTTATCACACACTTATTCTGCAGTGGGAGAGCTGTGTATGATATCACTCTTTCTCTCACTCTGCACGTGGTCAGCATTTTGAGGTTGATTGAACAGGACAGGTGTTGGACATTCAGCGAATGATAAATTGCTCAAAAATATTACATGATTTATGACCAAACCTGCCTCCTTAACTCGTGGAACCTGAGATCTGCACTTTGCAGACACGCTGTTACAAGCTGTTTACTGGGCATCATATCTCAGGATCAGAGTAACTGAAAGACTTGATACACATGTCATAACAAACTCCAAGACCTGCCCTATTTAATCATAAACTCATTCCCTCGTTTCCATCTGAATTACAGCCCAGTTCAAATACCAAAGGAGCTTCCAGTGCATGTTTACTGTTCTGTCCACGTGAACATGAACAACCTGCATACAGACTCTGACTGATCAGAGAGAGGGGGCGGGGCTGATGCTCAACCTGCATACAGACTCTGACTGATCAGAGAGAGGGGGCGGGGCTGATGCTCAACCTGCATACAGACTCTGACTGATCAGAGAGAGGGGGCGGGGCCAATGCTCAATCTGTATACAGATTCTGACTGATCAGAGAGAGGGGGCGGGGCTGATGCTCAACCTGCATACAGACTCTGACTGATCAGAGAGAGGGGGCGGGGCTGATGACAGATATTGGGTTATAGAGGAAAATGAGACGGGAGGGGCTGTTTGCTCTATTTCTTTGCTCACACAGTTTTTCATAATGAAAGTCCCACAAATAAATCAATTTTCAACCACATTCACACCACATTCTGAGTTTGTCAACAAATGCACATATAGAATGTGTCCCTTATGGGGTGTCTCAAAGCTTCCTGACCGTAGTGGGAGCCTAATATTAATAATACTGCACCTATTTTCTTTAAACATTAGAAGTGCCGGCCAAACTTTTGGGTTAATTTTGTAGTTTAACATACATTTATTCACCAAAAAAATTTGAAAAGTATTTCTAAGAGACAGTCACACATACCAGATATCATTATGTTCAGGAGATCCTAGACTACTCTAATTTGTCTTCATTTGAGATGTAAATATTAAGAGAATATTTGTATGAATTTGACCATTTTTTTAATCAAACATTTCCTACCAACTTCTATTTATTTATTTATTTATTTATGTATTTATTTATTTATTTATTTATTTTCCTTATAAGGTAAAAAAAAACATAACATTTTACTTGACAATTGTTAAAATAATAATAAAAAAAAACACCTTAACAACTAAATGTTTTTATTAATTTTGTTATTTTTGCACTAGTATGTATTGGTACTATCCCTTCTAAGGACTTTTATCCTGAAATTTGTATACCTTAAGCAAAAACAGATATATTAATGTAAAATATAGATTAGATCATGGTTAGATAGGGTAATGATGTGTATCACGTCTGTAGATTACTCTGATCCTGAAATGTTACTGTCTTCAAAGTGCAAATCTTGGGTTCTCGAGTTCTCATGTTCTCGAGTTTAAGGCCGTGAGTGATTAAATATTAAAGATGTAGTTTCAATCCGTCTTTGTTTATGAATTTGTTTACTGGGGCACTTCACTCGCTGACACTGTTTGACATGTATTATAAGGGTGAATTCACACCTTTTTGAAGCCTGAAGGAACCGAGTTAAGATTTCGGCCTTTATCCTCCCTCCTTCATCCCCCCAGATCAAGCTTATCGGCTCCAGTTCAGCGCCCAGCCTCTCCCCACTCTGAATTACCAGTGGGGAACGTAAAAAGCCATTTTTGCTGGGCTGCCGTGGCGGCTTTGACTCAGAGTGTAATGGCTTTGACCGCCGCTTGCTGTCTAAAGAATTCACATCACAGACTCGCGCTTCTAACAAGCTCTGCAGATTCACGAGCCTCGCCTGGACCTGTATAAAAGGCCTTTATTCCCGCTTTCTCATTCAGAGACAGATATGGATGAATACCTACTGCACCTCCAATTCTATAGACCTTTCATTTGGACAGACAGAGCGGCTGGACAAAGCGTTTAGAATGCTTTCATTTGAATCCAGTCGCCACTCATCATCATAAAACACATTTAGGGGGATTGTTCGTACGAGTGCTGATTAAATGGCCAATGAACCGTCCAGTGTTTTGCTTTTTTTTCCAATTTTTCAAATCCACGATTCACTTCACTAATTACATAACGCACAGGGTTACCATATTTGGGTTTGGCACTGCACATGCACTGATCAGACATCGTAATTTACTACAGCGCAACTAAGATTAAACACAAAAATATTATAAAATGTGAAAAAAAAATAATATTTAGACCTATTTAGGCTAACTTTTGCAGGAAAAATTCTCAGAAATCATGTTATGAATCGATCAACCAGAGTGTTTTGAGCTGAATATGCAATACTTTTGATGAGATATTTGTTGTGAACTGGTGAGGATTAGATTAACAAGGATATTTATAATAATCAGTTATAAAATGTGCAATATTTGACAGTAGCCCAAAAAAACTCTGAATATCTTTTATTATTTTTGTTATTTATTATTATTATAATATTATTATTTCTTTATTACTGAGCACTGACCACAAAGAGAAGGACAGAAAGGTCATGAAAAATCAGCACCACAGTCCTCTACCATTAACACCGATAAACGCTGTTAATGAGCACCGCATGTCAGTACGGCGCTTCAGTTCATACCATCTCGTTTTCCTGCTTCCTTGAAAGCTAAACCCACATGAAACAGCTTGGATTTCGGGCCTCTCTGACGACCGATATGATGCTTAAAAGCGAGCCAAAACCCTCCTTCTCATGAGGATGACTCTTTCATTTCCCCCCACTATCCTCAAGATGACTAATTCACATAATTACGTCCTATTCCCGCGCCTCTCTAAATAATTTGTTTTAAATGAGCACAGTGCGGAGGATCAGTGCCACACACTAGTCTGCAGTAATTACCGACCTGAAGGAGACAACCGCCTCTTTTCCTGGGGTTTCTGTCCCACTTTTGGGTCATTACGTCTTGTATGGGTTATTAGGTAAAATATGGTGGATGCAAACCTTAAATGACCTTAACGCAGATAAGAAATGCCTCGTTTACAACCTGTAAGATTCAGATTCATTGTTCAACGATACTCAAAGTAATTACTCAGTAATTATTCAGTACATCTGAAATGTTTAGAAATCCACTAAATCTACTATTAGTCAAAGAGTGTCTACTAAGAATTATTCAATATCCAAAAAGAATTAGAATCAGTATCCACTATGAATTATTCAGTATCTGCTATGAATTATTCAGTATCTATTACAATTAATTCAGTATCCACTATGAATTATTCAGTATCTATTACAATTAATTCAGTATCCACTATGAGTTCAGTATCTGCTATAATCCACTATAGGTTATTCAGTATCCACTGGAGATGATTAAGGATCCACTATGAATTATTCAGTCTGTCCCTTTAATTTGCAATGGATTTTATGGTAACCACTATGAATTCCTTTTTTTCAGTTCAGTAATTATCGTAAATGATTCGTTATCCACGTTTCTGTCTATGAATATGTAAATTTAGTTAAATTTGAGAGTGAAGAACTGAAGTATGAACTCACAGATAAACCCTTCATTATATCTGTGTTCATTGTTGCCTCTTTAACCCCTTAAAGTTCCTCAGTCGCCTGATTTAAGCGCTGTTTTTGTCAAAACTTAGCTTTTCACTGAGTTGAATGTTTGAATCTGGTCGGTCAACCTTGACTGTCTGGTCAGAGTCTCTGTTCAGATTTAATAAGAGGCTTTGAGGATGGTTTTAGAGAGACTGGCATGAAATACAGTGAAAGCCATTGTTTAGCTGTTCATTTTTGCAGTTTTCGGCCAATCTGTGAGAGTCAACGTCAATGTCAACTTTATTTATAAAGCACATTTATGCACAACCCATGTTGACCAAAGTGCTGTAGAATAAAGGCAAAATGAATACAAACAACTCTGTTAAATTAAAGGAAAGGACGATATAAAATGACATCGACATAAACAAAATACTACATTTAGATCATCCTACACTAAAATCCAGAGAATCAAAGAAAGTTTTAAGATGGACAGTGTAGGGGACAGTCTGATATGCATTTAAAAAACATAATTGTCACACAACCGCCCACTGGTCTTGCTGGTTGACCAGCATGGTCAAGCTTGGTAGTACTGGTAGTCTAGACTGGAGAGGTTTACCAGGTTTATAGCCAAACCATCAAACTCATACAGAGACATACTCAGTGCAGATCAGGAGCTAAGATGGTCCACCAGCATTCCCAGCTTGACCAGCGTCGGGT
The DNA here is from genome assembly GCA_034509495.1 of Acestrorhynchus altus. Classification (NCBI taxonomy): domain Eukaryota; kingdom Metazoa; phylum Chordata; class Actinopteri; order Characiformes; family Acestrorhynchidae; genus Acestrorhynchus; species Acestrorhynchus altus. Next base: position 32,207,266 of record CM067513.1, on the reverse strand, counting down.
GTCCTGGCTATTTAGTTTTTGATTTTTGCAGCAGGGTAATCACAGAGGCAGCTCACAGCCTCTTAAAAGCAGAGTCGCAGTCTTTATCTTTAAGCCTGTGTTTCCTGATGTTAATCATATTACAGGATTTATAGGCCAAGCTAAAAATGGATTAGTCTGAACATCTGCTAGCTTAGTCATTCTCATCTACTGATGCAGGTTATTTTTAGCAGAACCTCTTGCTGTGGAAAATGTGCTCTTACGTATCCTGGGAACGGACTAGATGCAATTTCTTCGTAAATACTGGGATAAAACTTAATACTGTGCATAAAACTTTACAATAAGCTTACATTAATTAAGAGTATTTACAACAGTAATACATTATTAATTGATGATACTTAAATGATACAAATATCATCAGTGAGTAATTGAGCCTGCAAAAGAGCTAAAATTCATTTTAGAGAGGGGGCGGGGCTGATGATCAACCTGCATACAGACTCTGACTGATCAGAGAGAGGGGGCGGGGCTGATGCTCAACCTGCATACAGACTCTGACTGATCAGAGAGGGGGTAATGTGACTTGCCCAGATATCAATTTATAGTGGAAAACAAGAAGGGAGGGGCTGTTTGCTCTCCTTCTTTGCTCACAAGGGTGTTCAAATTTCAAAATAAAAGTCCTGAGACAGGATAATTCATCAGAATTATTGCATTTTCAGCCCAAAAACAGTCTGCATTATCATTTTCCAAAAGAATTTCAGTGTGTTTTAGTCCTTATAAGCAAAAAAGCACAGGATATTAAATTATAATAACAATATATGGTATGTATGATAATACATTTCTAATTTTTTGGTGATCAAAAGTATTAAAACATCCCACAAAATGTATCAAGGGCTCTAAAGGTTCACATAGTAATTACTTGTTTTGGGGAACATTTTAGAACATACCTGCTGATAATGAGCTCAGGTATTATGTAATGTAAGGTAACATCAGGTCCCAGAGTGACCAATCACAAATCAGTACCCTATTACTCTATAACAGAATTGTCAGGAACACATCAGGAACATCACCGCCAGCCCATCCCATGAGACAGATCTCAATCTGCTTCTCCATCAGCAGTCCACCGGCCTCTGCTCTGTGTGACTGATGGCTCATCGTTGTCTGAGTTTAATGGAAAGATACAGGAGGATCCATTAGAAACCATTCACTGCTCAGCGAATCAACCTCTAGCTCTTCATCACTGTCAGCTCTATGGGATCAGCAGCACAACCTGGAGGAGAAAATTCCCCCCTCCATCTCCTTTCGCAAGCCATCTCTCTCTCTCTCTCTCTCTCTCTCTCTCTCTCTCTCTCTCTCTCTCTCTCTGTGTGACATTCACAGGCAGATTGCACAGGATATATTCACACGTCGCTCAGAGTGGTGGAATCCATCACCACCTTGACTCCTGGAGACGTGCAGAAAACAGAGAGGCAATCTGTTATGTGTGACGTGACTAATTCCTCAGGCTAAAAAGTGCTGCAGCAAACTCCAAAAAATCTGTTTGGTCCAGTTACAGGGAGCACAGAGCGGGGCAAGAGGAGGGCAGCCCCCCATTAACGGCAGAGCAGGATGGAAAACAACACCACAATACCCCAACACACACACACCATCTCTTGCAGGTTCACACAGGCCTCATATCTTCCAAACAAGCTGAAACTGTATGAAAGTGCAGGTTCTACCACATCAGGGTCTGCAAGTGGCATATTGGGTATTTTATCATCTGAACTGGATTAAGTTACAGTTCTGGGGAAACCAAATTTAAAATCAATCATGACCCTGTTCAGGAAGAAGAGGATAAAAAGATAATATAAGAATAAGAATATTTCCTTTATTATTTTTTGGTGTTTTTGCTTCTTCAGTTCTGAAATTTGAACACTCTGAGCAGTGAAAGAGAGCAAACAGACCCTCCCTTCTCATTTTCCACTATACTCCAATACCTGGGTCAGTGATGTTATTAGCCCCGCCCCCTCTCTCTGATCAGTCAGAGTCTGTATGCAGGTTGAGAATCAGCCCCGCCCCCTCTCTCTGATCAGTCAGAGTCTGTATGCAGGTTGATCATCAGCCCCGCCCCCTCTCTCTGATCAGTCAGAGTCTGTATGCAGGTTGAGCATCAGCCCCGCCCCCTCTCTCTGATCAGTCAGAGTCTGTATGCAGGTTGATCATGTACACATGGCCAGACAGTAAACATGCACTGGAAGCTCTTTTGGCATTTAAATTTGGATTTAATTCAGTTGGAAACGAGTGAATTCTAGCTGTTTATTACTCGATGATGATTGATCACTGCTATGGTTAATAAAGGTAAGTCTTGCAGTGTGTAATTATATGTGTAGGTTATTCAGGTCCATAGTGAGGATCTCGGGTTATAAGGGTTAAAGCTCTGATCGTAGAATTGGCCCTGGTTTCATATTTTAGTTCTTTCAGCTCATTTCTGCTCAAATGAGTGAATAATAAGAGGGAGTGAAAATGTTTATTTATGAAATGTTTAAAAATAATTTAGGTTTATGGACTTCCTAAAGGGATGTTGACTAATAAATGTGTATCATACCACTCTCTATAAAGTGACCACTGGCCACCCAGTGGACCAGGCCCTTACTGTCAAAGTTTTGATGCTTTTTATAAAACTGAAACCAGCAGAAAACAAATATTATCAAATCTTCCTACAGTGCTGGTTTTACCAACAGTGCTGAACCTGTCCTGAAAAAAACTTCGAGAACAATGATCAACATCAGTCATGACTTGCATGATTTACTGATCTATTATTGAAATATTAATTTTGTGAGTAACCTTTGCATTAATCTTGTTCTGTAATCGCGGGTGAAGGCGAGTTTAATTTAAATATCCGAAGCACCTCAGGGCTGCTTGGGTTTGAGCGCCGGGTGCAAACTTGATTAAGACAGTAGCGTGCTCCGTCATTACAGAGTGAATTATTGATCTTCAGTGAGAAAGTGTGTGTTGCCCGCAGCACCGTCTGTCCACTTCTGACCTTCTGTTCTCAGAGGAAAATGATCCTGAGAAATAAGGGAGACGGAGGCTAAAGCGTGGCTTAAAATTACATTCATCCTGCGGCTCAGGGGCTGTGTAGGCCAACTGTGGAGTGGGATATTAACCAGCCAAAGTTAGGGCCGAGAGGGCCACCCATCTGGAGTGTCCCAGCATTGCCCTGCTCTCATTCGCACCAGCCAATAACAGCCAGCAGTGACAACCTCAATTTTTCACCAGCGTTTACCCAAGACATAAAAGGAATCGGTAACCTGGACCACCTTTTGTCTGGCACAGCGGCATGACTGGCAATTGGCGCAAATGTTTTCCAGTCTAGTGCTAATTATATTCTCCTCCGTCCTCCTGGAATAAAAGATCTTCATGCCCAGCGAGACAAAACTATTTAGAACCTATTGACATCCGTCGTGCAAAAACTGCTGTTTCTACTTTTAGGTTAATGGAAAGTTCATTGCTCGTCTTTTGAGCTGCCAAGCTCCAAAACACCTAGTGGATGCTGTAGTGACAGCTGAATTCAGTACTGTCAGGCTGTTTGTTCCTAAATGGTAGTAAATTGCGGTGCAGAGCAGTGCATCAGCTTTTCGGTCTCCTGGCGAAAACCCAGTTTTTAACATCGACTCTGAGCCCGACTTCACTCGCCTTAACCGTGTGTCATACAGCCAAAATGAACTTATTAACATTAGGACGGTTTGACTACAAAATCAGCAATGATGAACCCCAACCTCAGAGCTACACTAGGCGACTGCAGCCACTGTGGACACCGGTGTGGTGGAGTAGAGGACGCAATGTGCATGGACGAAGAAGAGGGTCAAGCAAGCAAGCAAGTCTAAATGCGAATGATATAAGACCAACGATTCCATCGCTGTTCCTGGTCAACGTCCACTCTGTAGACAACAACCTGGACCTTCTGGAGCTGAGGATGAGTGTTTCCGGGGAGATGAGGAACTGTGCTGTACTCTGTTTCTCGGAAACATGGATAAACAACACCATGCCGGACTCAGCCTTCCAATTTGACGGCCGGCTGCTCTTCCATGAGGAACTGCAACCATCAGGGAAAGGGTGGAGGTGGCTTATGCATCTATACGAACAAAGGTTGGTGCACAAACTGTGTGCTAGCAGTCAGCAGGCTTTAGCAGCCCTTACTAAGATGTTTCAGTCCATTGTCAGGTTGAATCAGATGTAATACAACAGGAAAACCTGAAGTCCTGAAGATCTGCAGAGTTGAGACATTGAGACATGGGTTTCCTCTCAGTCAGCAGAACATTTTTTCTCATCTTTATTCAGATTCAAAACATTTGCATTTGTGCACAGTTATGATGCTGCAGAGAAACAGCCGCACTGAAATACACTCAACAGAGGTGCTGTCAAAGTACTACGGCTGTGCGGAATGTTGCATTTAAACAACCAGCAGGACCAAGCTTGACCAAGTTGGTCAACCAGCATGATAAGCAAGACCGAGCTGGTTGATCGGCATGAGCAGAATGAACAAACTGGTTAAAGAGCAAGACCAGAATAACAAGCTGGTCAACCAACAAAACTGCAAGACCAAGCTGGTTAACCAGCATGACCAGGAAGACCAAGCTGATAGACCAGCATGACCAGCAAGACAAAGCTGGTCAACCAACAAGAGCAGAATGACCAAGCTGGTCAATCAGCATGACAAGGAAGACCAAGCTGATAGACCAGCATGACCAGCAAGACAAAGCTGGTCAACCAACAAGAGCAGAATGACCAAGCTGTTCAACCAGCATGATCAGCAAGATGAAGCTGGTCGACCAGCATTACCAGTAACACCAAAATCCAATGTACCATACACTACACTGATCAAGAACCAGTATGCCAGTATATGTTTATGTCTGGATGCCAGGCTTTCAACCACCTTGACAATCAAAGACCAGCTTAGACGTTCTGAAACCAGTAACCAGCTCAAGCTGGTCTTCAGCTGGATGTCTCAGCAGAGGTTATTGAATTGGCAGATTTGATTGATTGCTAAACTTTTCTTTGACCTTTCAGGATGAGCTTATCACGGGTCCTTGCACCTTATCTGCTATGGGTCAGTTTGTACTCAGCACTGCTGTGTAATTGATCCAGTCAGCTTTCACTCCTCCTCTACCTGATAATCCTGCCCGAGTTCCTCTGATACATGTCACTCTGAAACAACCTCCTTCAAAACACTAGCTCCCTCTAACCTTCTCACAAGGACAGTCCTACCATTGGGGTTTGACACACCTGTTCCCTGATCAGCATAGTCCTACTGGTGGGATTGGAGCTGTTCAGCTTTGAACGTGACACAATAATGAGTCCACTGTATAAGTCGACTGGTTAGTCTAATCTATCTGCTTTACTGTAGCCCCTGAAGCACCATCAAATCCATTTTCCTCAAATGGTACCACAACAAACCTTCCAATAGAGGACCACCCACCATAAGTAATCCTGAAGGAGCTGCAGAGGTCCTAAGCAGAGACTGGACTGGACTGTACACTCCATAGAGCTGGGCTTGATGGAAGAGTGTCCAGAAAGAAGCCTATGTCCCCAAGATCACCATCCCCACAGTGAAGCATGGTGGTGGCAGCATCATGGTTTGGGGATGTTTTCCAGCAGCAGGGACTGGGGAACTGATCCGCACTGAGGGGAAGATGGATGATGCTATTTCTGATTTAAACCTCTTAGAAAGCTCTACTGTGTTAACGTTCTGTTACTGCTGGACTGAAAAGGCTGCAGCAGAAAAAGTTATATAAGCAATGATTTGAGTGCTGTTCTGCAGGTGTGCTCTTAAGTGCTGAAAGCCCACCAGTCAGAGGAATTCTGCCTCATTTGAATATCCCTCCATTAGTTGAGCCGGGCATCAAAGAGAGGAAAAATACAAGAGCAATAAAGTTTCCCCTGACTGTCTGTGACCCTGGGCGACCCACCACTGGAGGACACCAGTGCAGCCGTCACTTCTCACTTCTTGCATGTTTTTCAAAGCATACAGGTGAACGTGCGACTCTTCAAAGGACGGAGAGGATTGGTATTCAGGGAGCTTTACAGCTGCACCTCTGGTTTCTGAGAAAACCTCCGAACGTTTCTCAGATAAGATGGTGAAAAAAGACGGAGACTTGAGCATATTTTACGCACCGCTGAGGACAAAAGATAAGGATTCAAAGAAGCGTTTGTGTCCTGGAGGACCAATCAAACTCGCTACGTCTCCACACTACTGAGTGCTCGTGTAAAGCAGGAAGGCACACCGAAAAGTCAAACAGTGCTGTGGGCAACTGCTGTTCAGGCATGTTTAACCCCTTGGACCCGAGACGTATTCAGATTATTTAGTTATTAATGCTTAAGAAACGGTTCCAAAACTTCTTGTGACATTTCAATTCACGATAGCTTGTGGAGTCCAACAGGGTTCTGTTTAAGGGTCTATGAAACTGGTGCATTTTATTCATCTTTACTGAAACAGGACGTCCCTTGAATTAAATCCCAGTTTAAAAGTCAAAGGAGCTTCCTGTGCATGTTTACTGCTCTGTCCACGTGTCCAGACTCTGACTGATCAGAGAGCGGGGGCGGGGCTGATGCTCAACCTGCGTACAGACTCTTGACTGTTCAGAGAGAGGGGGCGGGGCTGATGTTCAACCTGCATACAGACTCTGACTAATCAGAGAGAGGGGGCGGGGCTGATGTTCAACCTGCGTACAGACTCTTGACTGTTTAGAGAGAGGGGGCGGGGCTGATGCTCAACCTGCATACAGACTCTGACTAATCAGAGAGAGGGGGCGGGGCTGATGCTCAGCCTGTGTACAGACTCTGACTGATCAGAGAGAGGGGGCGGGGCTGTTTGCTCTCTTTCTTTGCTCTCGCAGTGTTCAAATTTCAAAATAAAAGCTTTAAAAGAGATAATATAGATACATACATATTAAAAACTTTTATATTTTATTTGGAGCACTATGAAGTATTTTGAACAACATATTATTGTAAATTTAATCATTACAAATAATTCATCAGAATATTGCATTTTCAGCTCAAAAACACTCTGGATGATCAATGGTCAGAAGGATGTCTAAAGGTTAAGCTGTGTGACATCTATGTCTCTGAAAGTTCCCTGCTCTGTTGGCTGAAATCAAATCAGTTGGCATTTGTGTGTGAATTGGGCAACAGAGAGGCAGGAAAATAAGCTGATCCGTGGAGGAATAGAAGAAGTGGCATATGTCTCTTCTAATGCAATCAGAAAGCTCAGATTGCCTCAGCTAGATCGCTTTAGAATTAAATTTGGATGAGGGTTCCTTTTCCGCTATCTCTCAGGATCAGGACAAACCCACACTAACAGCTGCAAAACATCCGCCACACAGTCTTGAGCACTAATATTGATGACACTCCATATTCTACCTGCAGAATGTTGAGAATCATCTACACTCTTCAAAAGGGCGGGTGGTCTTCAAAGGGTTCCACGGTTCTATCAGAGACGTTTGGAAGCACACGTTTAATATCAGTAAACTTTCCCAATTTGACACCTAACAAAATGTTTCAGTCTTTAGAGCGAGACCAGCTGTAGACCCAGGTTCGATATCATCCAGAACATTTCGGATCTTGTTGTAGATTAGTGGCACAGCCAGATGAGACCAGACTGGTGGCAGCAAGAAGGAAGGAGGGAAAAATAAGATTTCAGTGTCTAAAAATAGCAGAGAGGGCTTGTGAGTTAGAAACTGGTGATTGGGTAGAATATTAACCTTTAGACTCCTTGGTGAATTTTTCAGGATGTTTTTCATAGTTTTCATGTATTTTTATTCACCAAAATGTTTCATACGAGATAGTCAGACATGCCAGATGTTATTTTTTAGGAGATCTTAGGCTCTACAAATTTGTCTTCATTTAAGATCTAAAAATTAAGAGAATTTAATTATTTGTACGAATTTAACCAAAAAAATGTGCCAACAATTTTTTTCTTATAAAGACTGAAAATCTATGTATCTCAAAAACCCTATGAGAAATTGATAATTTGGTGTGTTTTTGATCAGAAAATCAAATCATTTCAATGAACAATTTGTAATGACTAGAAAGAAAATTATATTTATAATAATGTCTTTAAAATAGTTGACAGTGGTCCAAATAAACTAAAAATGTCATTTATATACGTATCAGTATTAGCCCTTCTCAGGACTTTAATTTTGAAATTTGAACACTGTGAGAGCAAAGAAAGGGAGCAAGCAGCGTCTCATTTTCCTTTATAGCCCAATATCTGGGTCAGTGATGTCATTAGCCCCGCCCCCCTCTCTGATCAGTCAGAGTCTGATGGACAGAGCAGTAAACATGCACTGGAAGCTCCTTTGGTATTTAAACTGGGAATTTATCTGTTTTTGGATTTTCCCACAATCCCACAATGATGCCTCCACTGTAGGGACAGGTTCTGTAGTTTATGAGAGCACCCATAGATTTATTTTACAGAGAAACCGATTGGTTCTTGTAGTCGATGACTTGGATGCAGGAATATTGGTAAGTCCTAAAGAACCTGATTCACTCTGGCAGAGGAGAAACTGTTCTGGCCAAACCAACGAGGCTTGTGAGGAGCTTGTGGTCAGCTATGGTGGGAAACGACTGACAGTGATCCGAGAGAAGATGAATCAAAACTGACAAGACGGTGTCAGGCAGCAAAGGCTCATGGATTTGTCAGTGCAGTGATGGCTATTCCATCTGGATGAAACTGTCAAAAGGGCCACCATGGCATAAGTCTCAGGGCAGCACCCCTGCTATGTAACTGCAGACCAGTCAGAGTGCCAATGATAAACCCTGTCCACTGTTAAATGTGTCTACAGTGGGCACACAGGCTTCTGGACTGGACATTGGAATGATGGGAAAAGGTGGCCTGGTCTGATGAGTCCTGGTTTATTTTAAAGCCCCCTCTCTCTGATCAGTCAGAGTCTGTATGCAGGTTGAGCATCAGCCCCGCCCCCTCTCTCTGATCAGTCAGAGTCTGTATGCAGGTTGATCATGTTCACGTCAACAGAGCAGTAAACATGCACTGGAATCTCCTTTAGTATTTCAACTGGGATTTAATTCTTTTGGAATTTTAATTGTTTTCCAAGATGGATTATTCACCGATAATTCATCACACAACTATGTCGTGTAGTGTGTTATGATTTGTGTATGATGTCTGTAGGTTACTCTGATCCTGAGATATGAAGCCTAGAAAACAGCATGTAGCTGCTCGCAAAGTGCAGATCTCAGGTTCAGAGAGTTAATTTGCTGTAACACCTCTTCCAGATGTTCCACATGTGACTGCTATCTCTCTCTCTCTCTCTCTCTCTCTCTCTCAGAAAATGAAGACATCACATTCTCCACCTAAATGAAACACGTTTCACATCACGGTGACAAAACAAAGACACAAATTGAATCTCACTTTCTCCCTTTAATCATCCTGGAGGGTGGAAATATTTCTTTTGATGGGCTGTTTTTCTTTCTTTTTTCTTCTTTTTCTTTTCTTTTTTTTATTTAATAAAATGGTCTGTCTGGGTGTTTAAAGGGGTGTTTTATTACAAAATGAGCCTGAAAATCTGATCCCTGATTGATGTGAATGAAAAGAGACTCTGGCCACACAGTGAGTAATCTCATTAACTCTGCCACAATGGCTAATGCAATAATGAGCAAAGCAAGGCTCAGTCATTGAAAGGCTCCATCACAACTTTCTACTCTAAAAAGGACTTTTAGGAGACAAAAGAACGTCCCACACGGTTCTTGTGATCCAGTTGTAAGAGTGGGGCTGGTTGCGTTTTTGCACTGGAAAATCACCTCATTATCACACGCTGTGGTGAACAAAAATCTGCCAGCACATTGATATATTTTACCCCCTAATGTTAATGGGTCGTTTGAGGAAATGGGCAATCAAGCTGTCATAGTGTGAATTCTACTACGTATTAGAGATGTAATGAATATGAATTATTGGAAATAAACAGACAATTAATTCAAACCTTTATAACTCAAATTTTGCTAATTTTGCAGGATGTTCTTTGTAGTTTAATGTACTTTTATTCACCAAAAATCTATTTCTTTCTTCTAAGAGCTAAAATCATTTCACATCTCAGAAATCCTGTTGGACATTGATCATCCAGTCTGAGTGTTTCAACTGAAAACTCAAGAATTTATAACAATAATCTTCAAAAAATTACTGACCACTTGGTCCAAATAAAACAAAATACAATCTGAATGTCCTTTATTATTTTTACTATCTATGTATGTATCAGTGTTATCCCTTCTCATTTTCCTGGATAACCCAATCTGTCAGAGTCTGTATGCAGGTTGAGCATCAGCCCCGCCCCCTTTCTCTGATCAGTCAGAGTCTGTATGCAGGTTGATCATATAGACATCAACAGAGCAGTAAACATGCACTGGAAGCTCCTTTAGTATTTCAACTGGGATTTTAATTCAGTTGGAACTTAGTGATTTTAGCTGTTTTGGGGCTGTTGTGATGGTTCTAGAAAATTGCATGTGTCTGCCGCAAAGTGAAGATCTCACGAAAGAGTTAAGCAGACTTGAAATATTTCACTTCATGTGAATTTTTAAATACAGACACCAATAGATGGCACACTCGCGTTTCTGAGATTAATTTTTAAATACATTTTAAAGTAAAGCTTAAAGCTACAATCATCTCAAAACTCTGGTGCAACAGTGTTTCAGGCACCAGACGATGTATTCAGAAACACGGAGGGAGCTTTAAGAGGTTCAGACATCTGGTTCCACTCACCACCCCTGCACACAAGAGCTGAAAATTCTCTAAACCACTAAACCACTCTGACTGACTGTGTTTACATCGTTTAATTACGCTTATTGTAGGTTAAAATATAGGCTGCACGTATGTGCTTTTGAACTTGTTGGCAAATCCATTAATTTGATATAAACAAAAACATGCTCAGACCCGGGGCTCATCCAGATGCTAATGGAGAAGTACAAAATGACAACACATCCTCCACTTGGCTTTCCTTCAGCCAGCTTTCATTACGTGTTTCTTAAAAAAAAAAAGAAAAAAAGCAAAAGCAAATCACATTAGCTCATTAAATGAGGGGAAACAGCTCATCACAAATCAAGGAATCAAAATATGTGCTTTTCTCCACGGGCGGAGATGGAACGAGGGCAGAATGGAAAGCACGAGTGGCTCTGCATGTTCCAATTGCACAGCCATTTCCTTCACCAACAAAATGAACGCTTTACAATTCAAAGTGATGGAGTTAATGGAGATTCTGGGCAGTGTGTACAGGATAATTACTTCACTCATGGCTCTCCAGCCTTCATAAGCACTGAAAGTGCAGTGTTAATAAAATGCCTCAACTTGGCAGAACTCCCAGTTTCATCACAGTTAGATGGTGAAGCTTCCGCTGATATCCTATAGCTGCATTTAGATACGTCCTGCACACGCACTGCGTTTCTACTGCCACAACAGAAACAAGGCACTGACTGGAAACAAGGGTTCCAACTATGGTATGTTCGAAAAACACCTGAACTTTCTTCATAAAAGATCGCAAGTTGAAGCAGCGCTGGAACCCTCTTCTGAGACGCAGTATTCTGCATGATGTCCTCTTCGTCTGGTCCGTTTCAGGGGCAGTTTCATCTTCAGGGAAAAGCCAGAAGTAACTCCATGTTGGGAGAGTAGGGAACCTGACGAAGCACAGGTGTATGTTTGGCCAGGAAGTTCTGCATCAATGGTGAAGAATGGATGGTGCGTTATCATGATGGAGCTGTTTTCACTTGGGAATCGCCAAGCTTTCATCTGACACCGCTTCGCTTAGGATCACCTACATAAACACACCAAACCATGCATCCCTCGCTTCGTTTGTTAAGATCCTTGATGGAAGAGCAGAGGTTTTTGGCCAAAATCTATCCATCAATGCAAAATCTATGCTATCCATCCCCCCATGGATGAAGACCAGATGGCCAAAGTGAGATGCAGCCCGACACCACGATGCTACCACCACCATGCTTGACTGTAGGAATGATAATGTCTTGTTGGGGTCATATGAAGCCCTATCCTCTCAGAGTCTAGCCTCGGGGTCCTCCAAGTGATCAGGAGCAAACTTTATATAGGCCTCGACATGACACTTCCTGTAACCCTTGGTCAGATTTGACCTTTCGGACATGCCTGACCTCATCACAGGAGGGAAATTTGACAGGCTGTCCAGGTTGTGGAAAGATAACAGCAGTTTCACCTCCGGGTAATGCTCCCAACAGTGGAGACAGGTAGACCCACCTCCTTGGAAAGGGTTTTTCTATCTCTTGCCAGCCTTGTGACCCTCCATGAATTTGTCTCTGAAGGTCTTGGAATGCTCCTTAGTCTTTCCCATGTTTACCGTGTGAGTGATGTTCACTTGGGGAGCAGCTTTTATAGTCAGAAGGCAGGAAAAGCTGATAGTTAATCCAAGCACATAGTTTTAATATCTCAATTACGTCTTAATTTTTGAGGGAAACAAACAGAATTCAGGTGGTTTGAGGGGCTGAATAATCAATGGTTCTCTGTTAAACTTTAAAAAATGTTATGGTTATATACTGTATATATATATAATCTGTACAGTCGTGGAATATATGCTATTTACAGTCATTATGTAGATCATATATATTGCAGAAATAACCCACTAACGAACCAGATCCTCACACAGATAAGAGGCTTCCTCTTCAGCACTCTTCCCTCTTAAAAGAAGAGCTGCAGTATTTTGATCTCGGCTGTGATTTTGCCCCCGTGGTTCTGCCTTGCTGTTATTTTGATAATTGAGGCTTAATTTAGAAAGTTTCTGCTGTATATGAGCTCCCCCAGGAAATTACACGGGAGGTTAATAGGACACGGGTGAACATGCTATCAAAGCCTTCAAATCTAGAATAAATAAACAAATAAAAATACCAACAGACTTGTTATTGTACATGATTAAATGATCAAACAAAACCTCAACCATTAAACCACACATCTGGATGAACCTTCTGTGAAGAAACACATGTTTAAAAAAATCACTTCTGTGGTGGAAACAAGCCAGTCTGGCCTTCAGACACCAATGTTTGCAAAATGTAAAAGAAGAGAGGTGAAAAAAAACTGACATATCAGTTAATATGAGACTGAAAAGCACAGAAACGAAAGAGCAAGACAAGCAATGATTCAGCAATGACAAAAATTCACCAACAGGAGAAAAACATGAGCAAAAATTCACCAACAGGAGAAAAACGTGAGCAAACATTCACCAACAGGAGAAAAACGTGAGCAAAAATTCACCAACATGAGAAAAACATGAGCAAAAATTCACCAACAGGAGAAAAACGTGAGCAAAATTTCACCAACAGGAGAAAAACGTGAGCAAAAATTCACCAAAAGGAGAAAAACATGAGCAAAAACTCACCAACAGGAGAAAAACGTGAGCAAAAATTCACCAACAGGAGAAAAACGTGAGCAAAAATTCACCAAAAGGAGAAAAATGTGAGCAAAAATTCACCAACAGGAGAAAAACGTGAGCAAATATTCACCAACAGGAGAAAAGAATGATTAAGCATTCACCAACAGGGGAATAGCACGACCACAGATATACCAGGATAGGAACAGCATGGCAAGAAAAACGACCAAAAACTGACCAGTAGGAGAACAACATGACCAATAGGAGAATAAGGTGACCAAACATTGACCAAAATGAAGAATAGCATGTCCATAAATTGAGCATTAGAAGAATGGCACTAAACAAACCTGTCAAATGTGAAAATGGTTGCTCACAAATAAATCATACTACATTCCTATCTTTCAGTTTGATCCTTTGGTCAATAAATGTGTAACTTGTTTATTTTTTCTGCACAATATAAAATTTAAAAGCGTACATTGTTCAGATGAATCGGATTTACATAGTTAAAGCATTTCCGGTGCAGCTCGCGCTGATGAGAATCTCCATGCTTTAATCTGCAGCAGACCTCCACGATGCAAACAATAACACGCAGTCAGACTCTGAATCTGGCGTTTATTGGCTGTATGTCTCACAGTGTGACGTGTGATAGACATCGAAGACGCTGTTAGTGCTCAGTTCAGCACATCAACCTCACTCTGAGTGTAGAGCTTCACTGGACTTGATTTAAATGTGCACCGTTTCCATGTTTTCAGGTGTATATCAACACAATCACGTCTATTTACTCTTGGCAGTAACTGAGACGGTGTAATAGATGTTTTTTTCATTTGTAAATGATGAATAATTTAATTTAAATCCATCAACTCATCACTTTAAATGTTCGAGATCCTACTGAGAAAAAAACAGCCTGATCAGCTCAAGCTGCTTAAGATGGTTCACCAGATTAGCTCTTGACCAGCACAGGGTATGTTTTCAAGATTGATGGTTTAGATGGTCAACCGACATGGCCAGTTTTGTCGGGGTCACAGTCATGGTCAACCATGATCACAATAGTCAATCAGTTTTACCAGCATGACCACGCTGGACACCAGTGTGACCAGCTTGACCAAGTTGGTCATCTCAACCAGCTTAGATGTTTTCTGGCCAACTATTTGTCACTGATTTAGGTACAGAATCAATGACAGTGAGACAAAGTAGACAAAACAACTAAAAATCTACCAATAGGAGAATAGCACAACTGAAAATGCACCAATAGGAGAACAGCATGTCTACAATTCCACCAGTAACCACCTACCAGCAAAAGCTGCTTCTGAGCTGGATGTTTCAGCAGGGGCCTTACGTCGCTAACGCTGCTTCCACTGTTTATCCATCCAAAGTGTCTTCATTGATTCATGACACTGAGTCTGTGGTTGTCAGAGAATGGGTCTGAACAAATATGACATCAGTTGGCTGTCTGTGATTTGCACGTTCACTTAACGTTGGCACTGACAGCAGGAGGAACTTCTGAGGGGCGGTTTCCCCTGATAATTGCTCTTTGAAGTCGTCTAATAGAGCCGTATCAAACAGAATTGGTGGGAAAAAAGGAAAAGCAAACACAGATACTGAAAGCATGCCTTCAAATTACGAGTAACAGCCCAACGTTCATTAGAGGCCTAAATTTCGGGACGTTGCGCGTGGCCTAGATGGCCACGGGGACAGATGTTTACATCATAAGATCTGACAGAATAATACCGCTGTATGTGGATCTGACACTGCCGCTTAAAGCCGTTATGGAACGGGACGCTAAAGGAAGCCGACAGGAGCACATCGAGTCCGAGCACAGCACATTTTCCACACGTCAGCGTGGGGAGATTACATGCCCACATTGGCCACATGAGGTATTAATAAGAGTGAGACTCAAGAGGGGCTTTATTATACACAGATGTTTACGAGACCTGCACTAATTCTTTCAAAACAGAGGTGTGAACTTAATCCACTCAACTTGGACGTGAAGGGAAGGATTGACTTTCTGCACGTGTTTCCAGATATTAGTCAAAAGAAGTGTATTAACAGATATCTTCTGATTCACCCCTCTCACTCTAGACTGCTTCACTGTAGATCACTCCTCTCACTCTAGACTGCTTCACTGTAGATCACTCCTCTCATTCTAGACTGCTTCATTGTGGATCACTCCTCTCACTCTAGACTGGCTAACTGTAGATAACTCCTCTCACTCAAGACTGACTAACTGTAAATCACTCCTCTCACTCAAGACTGCTTCAGTGTGGATCACTCCTCTCACCCTAGACTGCTTCAGTGTGGATCACTCCTCTCACTCTAGACTGGCTAACTGTAGATCACTCCTCTCACTCTAGACTGCTTCGGTGTGGATCACTCCTCTCACTCTAGACTGCTTCAGTGTGGACCACTCTGGACTGAGGCACAAAACCAAAACATTTAAGTCCTTTGTTGTGAGATCGGACCTCCAAGAGCACCAATGAGCCTTTGGGCCCCATGATGCTCTGGCCAGTTCACTGGATGTCCTTCCATGGAGCACTTCTGGTAAGTACTGAAACACCTCACAGGACTAATGTTCTATTAGATGTTGGAGATGTTCAGAACCAGTTGTCAGGAATGTCAGAGTTTGGTTCACAAGTCGCTCAGATTGCTGAAAGCGGTAAGCGAGGTGTGTAAGCCACATGGATGGATGGAGATACACCAATCAGCCATAACATGAAAAAACAGTGGCAGGTAACGTGAAGAACACTGATGATCTGGAAGCAGTGGTTCCTGTCAAGTTCTTGAAGGCCTTGAAGTTGATGTGCTGAAGCAAGAAAAATGATAAAAGTAAGGATCTGAGAGAATGAACACTAAACAAAAGTGGTCCAAAGAACGGCAACCAATGACCGTATTTTTCTACTGCATGTAAAAATACATTAAGGTCATTAACATCAGCCAGGACGTAAGTCACACAGGCCGAACTCAAAGAGAGATCTCTACAAGCAGGGATGTATGGAGGACACTGTTTGTATAAATTATGATTACATAACCCAGAGGGTCAGTCATGTGAAATTAAATCAGATCATTTCTATTTATGTAATAGAACAGTTTATTAATAGCAGAACACACAGCACGTTAATGACTCAACATGTACGGTACGTTCACTCACTGGTCCTCTAACGTCACTCCACTTTAACACCACTGGACTAATTAGTTCTGTAGCTCACATCATAAATCGGGGGACGGTGGTTTGGGAACCAGCCTTACCAGTTTGATTCCCTGAACTGGCAGGACATGACTGAATTGCCCTTGAGCAAGACACTTAACTGCCCAGCTGCTTCCCAGGTCTGCCCACCACTCCGGGTATGTGTGCTCACTGCCCCCTAGTGTGTGAATTCATAGTGTGTAAGTGTGTGTGTGTGACTGGATGGGTTAAATGCATGTTTACGTTTGTGCTGCACAATCAATCTTCTGTTGCAAATCCTCCCATAAAACGTTCAGTGGTGCTGAGGTCTGGACTCTGGAGTGGTCAGTGTGTTGTTCTGAGAGTAGCAGCAGCTTCTATTTACTTTGACCAGTAAGAGCTTCGTGATGAGCTCCACATCCTTTTAGGACCCACAGTGTTGAGTCTTCAACTCTTTAGCTTTAAGTGTTGGTTATCTGATGGGGTGGTGTTACGGGATCTCCTGGGTCTTAGAGGAGATTGTTGAAAACTGTCTTTCGTTGACTCTTCCTTGCTGTATACGGACTGTTCAGCAGCCATTGACCAATGAAGAACTTGGACTCATATTTAATAATATGAGTATTTAATGTCCGGCAGTCATTTCAAACTTTTATGACGTCTGTAACAGAGAGCAGTGCAGCAGCTACACCCTGAATATACAGCAGTGTGAGGTTCCATAACAGCGCAGTTAAGAAGGGACAGTTTCATTACACTGATATACACGTACAGTAAAGAGGGGGCGGGTGGTCAGTTGGTCTCAGTCTGGCAGGTGGGTGGACATCGCGACATTCATACTGATCAGTGTGCACTGGAGTGCTGTTAACACATCTCTGGGTTTTCAAATTGACCTTTTGTGTGTGTGTGTGTGTGTGTCTGTGTGTGTGTGTGTGTGTGTGTGTGTGTGTGTGTGTGTGTGTGTGTGTGTGTGTGTGTGTGTGCTTCTAGATGTAGGGAGGTGTGGGATGTGAAAGTTATATGATTACTACACAATTGCATTACTTTTTAATAAATAATTACTATTAATTCAATTTTTCATATAAAAAAGCCAAGCAATTCACTTCATTAGCAGCATCTGGTTGCTAGGCAGCAGAACAGTCACTGATTGTTTCATCACTTAGCGCACGAGGACAGAATTGTATGCATTAAGTTGTATTATTGAATTACAAAATGCTTATTTCAGCTACTGGTGGCCTCTGTATTAAAGGCCAGAGGGGAAAAGAACTTTTGCATATAGTGTTAAAATATCCTGGAAAAATCTATATTTTTCATAATTGAATTAAAAAAGATAAAATAATTAACAAAATTAACAAGTGAATATGATAAATAAATATAAACGTGATATATTTGTTGTGAATATAGAAGATTGAAATGAATTAATTACAATATTTTAACCTTTAAAACTCAAGGCCGGTTTTGCGGGATGTTTTAGTAATTTTATGTACTTTTATTCATTAAAAAAATGTTTTATAAAGTATTCATAGGAGACAGTCACACATACCAGGTACTCTTATATTCATGAGCTCATAATCCACCCAAAACTGCCTTCATTTGATCTGAGAATTGAAATATTTGTGTGAATTTGACCATTTTTTAATCAGAAGCTCCTTTGACCTTTAAACTGGGATTTAATTCAGTTGGAAACTGGTTAGAAAGAGTGAGTTGCAGTAGGTTTGTGTATGTGTATCATATCTGTAGGTTCCTCTGATCCTGAGATGTGTATCTTTGAAAACATGCCCGCGTAGTTCGGATCTCAGACTCTAAGACTTCATAAGCTTGTAGGATGTATTTTGTCACGTATAAAACCCCTGGAAAAGTGGGAATCCTGATTCTGAGCCCCGGCGCTGATTTCAGCTCTCTGTAATCAAATTTACAGCCGTGGTGATTTTCTTTGTTTGGATCTTCAATGAGAAGATCACCGCCCTCCTTAACCCGGGCTTCTGTCCCGCTGAAATATAAATTGAAAGATGAAAAGTAGATGCTATTTTCTGCTCCGACTTTCCTGAATTCATCATAAACAAGCAGGTAATCTCCGTTTCTGTTCTGCTGTGAGGAAGCAGCCGCTTCTGATCGCTTGTTTATTCCCTTTGTGAATGTGTTATCACAGCACAATGTGACTTTCACTGTGACATTGTCTAACACCACACATAAGACATTCGTACTGGGTTGCCACAGAAACATCAGACGCAGACAGATCGGGGATTGTTTGGGAAATGAGGAAATGGATAAAGCCGTCCTCGAAACGTGTTGTTCAATATATATCCCGTAATTATCCTGTCGCTGCCGCTGATTGGCCTGATAAGAGTGGGCAGGTGAGCTCAGGTGGAAGCTCACTCTGAGATCTTAATGCAGTTCACCATTAGAGCTCATTAGAATTTTGGGGGATGTTGTTGTAGTTTAACATACTTTTACTCACAGAAACATTGGAAAAATACTTATAAGACAGTCACACACCAGATATCATTTTCCAGAGATGCTACACTGCTCAAAGTTGTCTTCATTCGAGATGTAAATCTAAACTCATTTGACCAAGTTTTGATAAAAATGCAGCTTGTCTCTGCTATTAATGCCATATTCTTTTTATTTCCCCCCAGAAATCAGTGTGTAAAACGTTATTCCACGACACTGTAAGAAGAGACTGGTCGTCTCTGCAGCCTTTCTGTTCGTTACTTTACTGTGGAATTCCATTTTTAATATGCACTTTATTTTTACCGACCACTCAAACTTCTGATTAGAAATGATCCATCTGTTACTGCTTTAAAACCAAAACTGAACTATATATCTCACAAAATTAGAACATTATATATTTTTTTTATTTCGTTTAAAATTTAATTTCATCAATTTCATGTCACACATGTTCAGCTTCCTTTTGTTTTAGTTTTGAATAAAATTAAGAGTAAATATTCTTATAATCTCATTTCTGACTTTCATGAATAAACCCATATAAAACAGAAAAACAAAAAAAAAGGTTCTTTACATGTAAAGACAATTTCATTTTTGCACAATATTACAATATTGCATATACGTGGAAAGTGTCACCCTGCTCTCCTAAGTACCGGGGTCTGTGATTGGACAATAGACTCTCCGTTTGAATGTACACTGAGAATCAGGATCAGGTTACTTTGTAGATGCTCAACTAACCTTCTCACGTTCCAATGAATGTCTGCTAAATGCAGCTGAAGTCTAACGTGATAGTAAAGAATGCTTTATCGACTGTAACCCCATAACTCACCTTAACCCTGACCTTAATACTGACCCTAACCCTGACCTTAACCCTGACCCTGACCCTGACCCTGACCCTAAACGTGTATGCTAAGAGCTAAGATTGGGTGCAGGCTTACCGTCAATAGACAATTACATTCATCGTAGAGTTCAGTTATATGATCCCGTGATCACATATTCCTTTTCCCAGCAGATCATGTGACCTGTTATATTTCATTCTTAGAATTTGAGCTGGTTGGTTATATATAAGATAAGCCTTTATTAGTCCAGGGATGGCAAGGCAGTATTGTTTCTGCAAGATTATGAATTCTAAACAGGATAAAAATATGTGGAGATAATTGCACTTTGTAATGATATGTGTATCATGTCTGTATGTTTCTCTGATCCTGAGCTACGAAGTTTGGATCTGGCAGATCTGTTTGAATTTGATTTTCTTCTTTATATTTTAATAAAATTCATTGTTTAGTTATTAAAGTTATTAAATCTCATTTTAAACCGAGTACTATCGTGTTGGTAGCCTCTGTACGGAGACGTTTAACAGATGCGCTCTCTTGGCCCGTGTGGGCATGGCTTGGCGTCGCTGGCTCACCGCTATAAATATGCCAGCAGAGGCAGTACGGTGTTGTATTTGATGCACAGAATACAGCATCATTAGTTCTGCTGTGTTAAAGCCCGGTGCAGATAGAGTTGTCACCGAGTGGATTCCTCTGTTTCTGCTTTCGCAAGCCAAGAGCCTTATCTACTGTAAACACCACATTTAGCTTAAAAAATATCCCTCCTTATCAGTTTCACACAAAATGCGCTTTATTCCTGGACGTCCTTCCCACATGCTGGCACACCGTGACCCCGAGCTTACCTCTGACTTTTATCTCTCGCGCCGACTTCACACACAGCTGATTGTGAGGTTCAGCCTGTCACACGTAGATCAGGCTAAAAAATAAGTACTCAGTGGCACAAATGCCAGATCGGTCACAGCTGGATTCCAGGAAGTGATCTGATATACATGCTTCCGTACGAAACCACAAAAGGGTCTTTCGTTTCGACCTGCAGAAGGCTTGTAGGATCATAATTATGTGTGTAAGATCCTTTGCAGCAGGGGTCCTCGACCTTTTGCAAATCACGGCCCCTGTGATTGTATCTAAAGCATAACGACGCAGAAGAAAACAAGCCCGTGGCTGCGTTCTCTCAATCTGATACCGCTTTCACTCACACTACATCATTTTTTCCACCAAGACTCTTATTAAAGTGCTGTTACCAGCCTAGTATGGACTACTGTGTCCCCCCGAGGATGAGCTGAGGGACCACTAGAGATTGCTTCACTGCCCACTGGTGGTCTCAGGCTCACTGGTTGAGAAAGCCTGCTCTAGAGAGCCTTCAGGGGAACACTGAAGGAGATGTTTCTGCCAGGGGAAAATAATGAAACCCATAACAACCAACTGCAAGACCTGGTGGACTTGAGCAGCTGTGGTCTGGTGGTCAGGCAACCGTGTGACTGGAAGGTTGCCAGTTCCATTCCCCGAACTGACATTTAACTCCACTGTTTTTAGCTGCTCCCAGGTCTGCCCACCGCAATTTAGAGTAGCCCATTCACCTGATATCCATGTTTTTGGAATGTGGGAGGAACCTGGAGTCCCTGGGAGAACATGGAATCTCCACCCAAATAGGGCCTTCAACCATAATCCATGCTTATCAAAGAGATATGGAAATGAGAAGAGCATCTAGCGAAGAAAGTTCTCACCTAAAGAACCTTTTTGCAGCTCTTTTATTTGTAAAGTGTAATAATCTCACCCTTGTGCCATTCATGTGAAATGAAATCTGATGCATGGTGTCAATGGATGAATCGCGCTCCATTAAACATTCGTATGAGATAGTCCTGTAACGCAGCGCCGGAGCTGATCTGCTGTTCACCTGAAAGCTTCTGATGATCAGGCAGCAGAACCTGAATCAGACCTTTTAGCAGTTAGAGCAGTTAATGGAGATAATTGTGTCTTACGCTGCAGTCTAAACAATCTCATACGGGTGGTAATTTGAGAATTGATGTGAATTTATGCATCGATTTTGACAGCATTAATAAAGACATTTGAATTCCTCAGATGATGTGAGGAGTTCTCTCAGGCTGTACTGATGATAATGTATATGCTGAGATGATCTTTACCAGAAGTCCTGGTTTTGGTTTAGATGTTCTCTGACAAACAATATCCTGTCATGGAGCCACTTAGAACAGCAGTAGGTCATCTTCAGTGTCCTGTTGGTGGAGACACTGTGCTCAACGGTAAAGTCAATGAGTTTTATCATGTGAAGGTCTGGTGTCGTGGTGTGTCTACAATTTCATATGATGCCAGCTCACCTTTGGTCTTCATTACAGGCACATTGACGTCCAACGTGACGTGAATGAGCTCCTGCAACCAGTGGTCCCACTATTCCAACAGGATGACGTCCATCCGTCCTACTATCATCTCGAGCTCGTCTTGAAGACACAGATACTACGCCTTGGTCGGTCTCATCTCCAGATCTGTCCCTGATTGAAAATGTGTGGACGCTATTGGACGCTCTATCAACACTCCACCCCTACCACACCATCTGCAGAACTGAGTGAGAACATTCAAGCTGCATGGGATGGATCATCACAGGACACCATTCGGAACCTCTACACCTCCATGCAGAGACGTCTGACGTGTTGCGTTCAACCCGACGCCGTACTGAGAGACACCACTTCTGTATGAGTAGATCAATAAATATTGATCAGATCAGACTACAGTTATCATCAGTTATTGATCCTGATCACCTTCATCTTCCTTCCCAACAGCACTGCAATCCCACACGTCCTTCTGGGTGCAACTATTTGACGATGAGTGTATAATGCCTTATCGGTAACAATTTACTTTCAACACTGAACCAGTGCTGTGATCAGTATTGACTCCATCAAGTGGTTTGTGTGTGTGTGTGTGTGTGTGTGTGTGTGTGTGTGTGTGTGTGTGTGTGTGGATGTACACTTGCTGTCAGCTTCATTTGATGGTTTGAAAAGAAAAAAAACAGCCTTTGTGTGAAGTGTGTGTGTGAAGTGTGTGTGTGTGTGTGTGTGTGTGTGTGTGTGTGTGTGTGTGTGTGTGTGTGTGTGTGTGTGTGTGGGTTGGTCTCTGACTCATCTGCATTGCTATTACATGAATAAATCTCTGACCTCACAAACATTATATCACAGTTCTAAAGGAAAAGACATTTAATCACTGAATACATTAGTACATTATAAACCCAAAAGTATTTAGACACCTGCTTGTGTAGTGTTTCAAGGGAATCATCTGAGAAGATGAGAGGAACAGTCTTTGCTCTTCTGGGAAGACTTTACAGTAGATGTTAGAACATTGCTATGGGGAGGATTTGATTGCATGCAGCCTGGGAGTGGGGGCATCAATGATGCATTCGTTCTGCCACTTGAAGTCCATAAATTGGATGGAGTTCCATCATCACTCCAGAGAACTGCACAAACCAATATGGGGAGGCTTTTTTTATACCTCTCTAGAGATTAAGTGACCTCGTGTGCTCACTCATGGGCTCCTCCAGTGCCCCCGTTCTGTTGGTCAGTACTGCTCTATGAAGATTATTCAAGCTGTGAACGTCTGTGTCAGCGATGGGAGCAGCTTAACCTTTCGAACTCTAAGCCAAAGACTTATAGGATGTTTCGATAGTTTGACACACTTTAACACTTTATATCTCAGAAAAACATTCTGAAATTGTGTTTTTGAGCTGAAAATTCAAGAATCTTCATGAATTAAAATTTGATTGAAAAGAATATTTATAGGAATTATTAGATTAAATTACTTCACAGTGGTCCAAATATAAATGAAAACCCCGAAAGTCCTTTACTGTATTTGATATTTATGTATTTATCAGCATTAACACTTCTCAGGACTTTTATTTTGAAGTTTGAACACTCTGTTAGAGAGCAAACAGACCCTCCCTTCTTCTTTTATTATTCTCTATCACCCAATACCTGGGTCAGTGATTTAATTAGCTCCGCCCCCTCTCTCTGATCAGTCAGAGTCTGTATGCAGGTCGATCATCAGCCCCGCCCCCTCTCTCTGATCAGTCAGAGTATGCATGCGGGTTGATCATCAGTCCCGCCCCCTCTCTCTGATCAGTCAGAGTCTGTATGCAGGTCGATCATCAGCCCCGCCCCCTCTCTCTGATCAGTCAGAGTTCTGTATGCAGGTTGTCGATCATCAGCCCGCCCTCTCTCTGATCAGTCAGAGTTCAGGCGAGGTTGGAGCATCAGCTCCCGCTCTCTCTCTGATCAGTCAGAGTCTGTATGCAGTGTTGATCATCAGCCTGCCCCCTCTCTCTGATCAAGGCCAGAGTCTGTGTATGCAGGTTGAGCATCAGCCCTGCCCTCTCTCTCTGACTGGGGCCTGTGAGTATGCATGCGGGTTGATCATGTTCACGTGACAGAGCAGTAAACATGCACTGAAGCTCCTTCTCGGCATTTAAATCCGGGATGTAATTCAGTTGGATATTTAGTTTCCTGAGTCTAATCTTTGTGAATGTTATACCTACTTACTGAACATCAACATGATTGACTGCAGCTGATCATTGTGGTCTGTGATCAATGCAGTTGAACGAGTACAGTCTGACTGATGCAATTTCACACTCCTAATGGCTGCATCAGCACCTCCTGCCTGTCTCCCCGACTCAGCGCCGGCTGATTAATGTTAATGTGATGTGACTTGAAGGTGTTTGGAGCTGAGCGGAGGTCATCAGGTCCTGCATGGTTTCATGCTTCCTGTGCTCTAACACAGCTTCAGTACAAGTGCGCTAATTATCAAACCCTTCATCAGGTGAATCAGAGCAGAGAAAATGGAGAAATGCAGCAGGATCACTTGGCCGGGAGCCAAGAACCCCTGCAATGCACTGTAACGCAGAACCGGGGAAGAGATGATATGAAGTGTTTCGTGTAAATTTTTCTTTTGTTTTCTATTGTTTCATTATCAGTGTTTACTTGAGTTGAATAAAATCTGTTCCATTGTTTGTTTACACTGGAATGCTTCGGTAAAAATGACAAACCGGTTTTTGTAGCTTGGCGTGTCTAAAATAAGGCAGTATGGATTATATACGGCTTTGGTTGCTATGGATGGGGTGGATGATATGAATATAGGTGGATGATATGAGTATGGGTGGGTGATATGAGTATGGGTGGATGATATGTGTATGGGTGGATGATATGAGTATAGGTGGATGATATGAGTATAGGTGGATGATATGAGTATGGGTGGATGATATGAGTATAGGTGGATGATATGAGTATGGGTGGATGATATGAGTATAGGTGGATGATATGAGTATGGGTGGATGATATGAGTATAGGTGGATGATATGAGTATGGGTGATAATATGGAGATAGGTGGATGATATGTGAGTATGGGTGGATGTGGTGATATGAGTATAGGTGGGATGATATGAGTATGGTGGATGATATGAGTATAGGTGGATGATATGAGTATAGGTGGATATAGATACGGGTGGGTTTCAACCTCCAATATTGCACTATATGTATCATGTAAAGATTTGGTTTGACTTAACTGGTAGAATGTTTGTTTAACTTTACTTTGTTTGTTTTGTCTGCAGCAACAGGCCAGCAGCAGCAGGCAAAGCCAGTGCCATAGCTTATAGCAGTAGCCAGCAGCAGGCCACACGCAGCAGCAGCAGGCCAGCCAGCAGCAGCAGCAGAAGCCAGCAGCTGCAGCAGCAGCATGGGGCCAGGGGCCAGCCAGCAGTAGCAGAAGCAGCAGCAGCAGCAGCCAGTAGCAGCAGCAGCAGCAGTAGCAGCCAAAAGCAGCAGCAGTAGCAGAAGCAGCAGCAAAAGAGACAGAAGCAGTAGCAGGCCAGAAGCGAGCAGTAGCAGAAGTAGTAGTTGTAGTAGTAGTAGCTATAGCTATAAAGTAGAGGTAGCTGGCAGCTTTCAGCAGTGCAGCCAGCAGCAGTAGCAGCAGCAGGCCAAAGCAGCAGCAGCAGCAGCCAGCAGCAGCAGCAGCAGCAGCAGTGGCAGCTGCGCCAGCAGCAGCAGCAGCTGGTAGCAGCCAGCAGCAGCTGCAGCTGTGCAGCAGCAGCTGTGCAGCTGCAGCAGAAGCGCAGAAGCACGCAGCAGCAGAAGCAGAACAGCAGCAGCAGCAGCCAGTAGCAGCAGCAGTAGCAGCAGAAGCAGACAAAGCAGGCAGCAAAGCAGAAGCAGAAGTAGCAGCAGCAGCAGTAGCAGAAGCAGAAGCAGCAGTAGCAGCAGCAAGCCAGCAGCAGCCAGCAGCAAATGCACTACAGCAGCAGCATAGCCATAGCTTGCATGTTGCACAGCAGCTGCAGCAGCAGCAGCCAGCTAAGAACCAGCAGCAGCAGCCAGGCTGGCAGCAGTAGCAGCAGCAGCAGCAGCAGCCAGCAGCAGCAGCAGCTTGCAGCAGCAGCAGCTTACAGCTTAGCAGCAGCAGCAGCAGAAGCAGTAGCAGCAGCAGCAGAAGCAGACAGCGAGTAGCATCAGCAGTAGTAGTAGTAGTAGTAGTAGTAGTAGCAGTAGTAGTAGGAGTAGTAGTAGCAGAAGCAGAAGTAATAGCAGCAGAAGCAGAAGCAGAAGCAGCAGCAGCAGCAGCAGCAGCAGCAGCAGCAGGACCAGCAGTCCCAGGCCAGCAGCAGGCCAGCAGCAGCAGCAGCAGCCAGCCAAGGTGCCAGCAGCAGAAGCCAGCTGGCTTGCAGCCAGCAGCAGCTGGCAGCTCAGAGCAGCAGCAGGACCAGCAGTCCCAGGCCAGTGCAGAAGCAGTAGCAGTAGCAGCAGCAGGCTATAAAGCAGTAGCAGGCAGCAGTGAAGCAGAAGCAGAATAGCAGCAGGAACAGTAGCAGAGCAGAAGCAGAAGTAGAAGAGAAGTAGTAGTAGTAGTAGCTTGCATAGTAGTAGCAGAAGCAGTAGCAGAAGAAGTAGAAGCAGAAGCAGAAGTAGAAGCAGAAGTAGTAGCAGTAGTATTAGTAGTAGTAGTAGAAGTAGAAGTAGTAGTAGAAGTATAGATGCAGAAGTAGTAGTAGAAGTAGTAGTAGTAGAAGTAGAAGTAGAAGTAGAAGAAGTAGTTTGGTATAATTAGATGCACAGCACTCACACAGACATATCAGAGCACAAATAGGATCTAAACTTAAACGAAATCCTTAATATTTTCCTTTTTTATCTAAACAGTGAAAGGAGATGAAAGATGACAGGATGAGTCATTAATACTGTTGAACTTGCTGCTTGTTTCTGTATGTTCTTCTACTTTATTTGATTCATTATGTGTTTATTTTGATTCTACAGAGAAGATAACATATGACCAATCTAGACTGTATTCTCTGCAGTAAACAGTGTTGTTCTTCTGTATCAGGCCACGCAGCACAAACTTTGATGAGTCGTTCGCATTCTGCAGCATTGCAGGAGTTGCGCTGAGCTGAAATGCGCTTGGCACTGACTGAAGACTAAAGTCCCACTGAGTTGCTACGCCACCTGCCAGCCTCAAATGGAGCTCAAAGTGTTCATTTTCCCGAGGCAAATCCAACCACAGCTGCCACAAATCAGCCGTCATAAACAAATAAATCACAGCCGCAAACCAGCTTCAGTAAACAACAAATGTTTAAACAACACGGACAGAACTGTTCTACAGTGCATACACAACCCCAACAAGCTTGTAAGCAAAGCAGAGACCAACGAAGTTCTCCGTATCTTCGGTTCCGCATAAATGCCTGAGAAGGATCTGCGTTGTGAGCGTGGAGCTGCTGGCCTTTTTTATCGATTCTCTCTCTCTTCTGCTTCACGGTGCACTTTAACGACATTCTCGCTACTCTCTTACAGAGGGGCATAATGGGGGGCAAACAGGGGCATCATTTCAACAGCTCAGCACAGCAGACCATTCAGGAAGGGTCAGGCTGCTGCTGGACACTGAATCCAGTCACGGTCCTGAAGAACACCAGGTTCTCAAACGTGCTGAAATCAGTTTGTCTCCAACTTCATGTTTACAACATCCAAAACATGGAAAAGGAGTACCATCTACTGGTCAGCCATAACATTAGACTAATTTGTTCGTACCCTCACTGTCCAAACATTTGATCAGCTCTTCTGATCGTACGGGAGCACTTGGTTCATCTGTGGGTGCAACTATTTGTGCAACAAATACGGGTAAATTTCAGGCCAGTATTAGAAATGTCTTGTGGTACGTTGTAGTCGATATGAATGTGCCTCTGAGATTTTGCAGATATAAAACAGCTCTGTTGCCACAGTGGTTCTTTACTGTCACTTCCCGCCTGTCAGCCCGCTGCCGGGCACCGTGTTTTATTTTTAACCCCATGCTTTTAGTGTGTCAGCTGTTACTTTGTCATATAACTTTTTTGTTCCGCTGCAAACAACCTGTTCTGCCACCCTCTTCACGCTCGTGGTCTGCAACCATGACAACGGAGCTCTGAATGGTCAGCCTGATATTACCACAACCACACGTCACACAAAAACAGCACACATCATTGTGTACTTTAAACACCCATTTATATCCAAAAATAGAAGAATTTATAGGAGACAGCTGCCATGCCAGACATTAGCTTTTATGAGATCATAGACCACTTTGGCTTTGTTTCAAATGTAAAAAGGAACAGAATTTAAATATTTGTATGAATTTGACCGTGTTTTAATAAAAATGTACGTGAGCCCATAATTTTCTCAGAAAATCTCAGCAATCCTGTCGGAAGTTCATCATCTGTATGCAGGCTGATAATCGTAGCCCCGCCTCTCTCTGATCAGTCAGAGTCTGTATGCAGGTTGATCATCAGCCCCGCCCCTTCTCTGATCAGTCAGAGTCTGTATGCAGGTTGAGTATCAGCTCCCGCCCCTCTCTCTGATCAGTTTGGAGTCTGTATGCAGGTCGCATCATCGCCCCGCCCCTCTCTCTCTGATCAGCCAGAGTCTGTATGCAGGCTGATCATCAGCCCCGCCCTCTCTCTCTTGATCAGTCAGAGCCTGTATGCAGGTTGAGCAACGCCCGCCCCTCTCTCTCTGATCAGTCAGAGTCTGTGGCGCAGGCTCTTATCATCAGCTGCCTCGCCTCTCTGGGATCAGTCAGAGTCTGTATGCAGGCTGATCATCAACCTCGCCCCTCTCTCTGACTGGGTGTGTCAGAGTTCGTATGCAGGTTGATCATCAGCCCCGCCCCTCTCTCTGATCAGTCAGAGTCTGTATGCAGGTTGGATCATCAGCCCCTCCCTCTCTCTGATCAGTCAGAGTCTGTGGCGTAGGCTGATCATCAGCCCCCGCCCTCTCTCTGATCGGTCAGAGTCTGTATGCAGGTTGATCATCAGCCCCGCCTCCCTCTCTCTGATCAGTCAGGAGTCTGTGGCGCAGGTTGAGCATCAGCCCTCGCTTCTCTCTCTCTGACCAGTCAGGTCTGTATGCAGGTTGATCATCAGCCCCGCCCTCTCTCTGACCAACAGAGTCTGTATGCAGGTTGATCATCAGCCCCCGCCCCTCTGACCAGTCAGAGTCTGTATGCAGTTGAGCATCAGCCCTCCCCTCTGATCAGTCAGAGTCTGTATGCAGGTTGAGCATCAGCCCCATTTCCTCTCTCTGACTGTCAGAGCTGTATGCAGGTTGAGCATCAGCCCCGCCCCCTCTCTCTGATCAGTTAGAGTCTGTATGCAGGTTGATCATGTCCATTCTGTACATTAGCAGTTCATCACTCAGAGAAACCTAAATTAAAACCCCAAACCACCCATAAAAAGTCATCAGGAGACTGGCGGTGACCTTGCCAAGGTCCAGTTCTTCTGCTGTAATTATATAAGTTCCAGTCATTAAAAGTCTGCTTTCTGGCCACAGGATTTACACCAGCCCTGTGTCCTGCCAGCGCTGGGCTGAGTGCCCGGGAAGTACAGACCGAGGGCATTTTCTGGGTAAAGGCCAGCGCACCAGGCCGGTGGTAGCAGATCCTCACTCTGCTGCTCTTACCTCACCGCACTGCTGAACTGGAAAGGAACGTGATATTGTACCACCAATGACAAACCAATTAACACCCCCTTTCCCCTCACCTCTTTAGGTTTACACACACTCGCAGCTGACCACAAAACCCCCACGGCACGGTGGATGCAAACGAGAAACGCGTGCCAATCTCGAGACAGCTCAGTTTATCCTGCACCGTGTTTCCAGTGGCAAGTGGCCTCGTCAGGAAGAACCCCAGAGTGCAAATGAGCCTCGCACACATTTCCACCCCTCACTACAGCCTCACTACAGCCCCGAGTGGGATTATAGTGCAGGAGCCGGAAAAGTAAATACTCATTTGTTCAAAAACAAATTCGAATAAATGCCAAAAATGCAGATATATGTATATAACTATATATATTGTAATATATTATAAGTACTGCCAATAGAATAGGACTCCCTAGAGCAGATAAACATGAACCTACTGGCACCATGTCTAATGACAGGAATGGGCTAGAGGGGTATAAAGCTCACCAGCTCTGAGCTGTGGAGCAGTGGAACGATGGTGCTCCGACCGATACTTGGCAAATTCGGGAGTTGGAGACGAGGTGGGGTGGAGATCAGCTAACATCCTGAGCTCAGGGACGTTCTCACAGCAGTGCTCCAAAATCTAGTAGGAGTTTAATGGGAAACAAAGGTTTGTTTAGAACAACAACAACAACAAAAAAACCCTTTTTGCCACTTTTTGAGAGTGTGCATGTCTTATTTTGGAGGTGATAATGATTGTTTCATACCATATGTCTTTCTTTGTTGATGCAAAATGTCCTGCATTATTCAGAGGACAGAAATCACAGTGTTCAGCTGTGTCCGTCGTTTTGAGTGCGACTGCAGCCCATTTGCATTAACAGGTCTCAAGCTGGGTTGACAAGAAATCCAGCTGGAGAAACTGCTCAAAATGGGCATGTTTTTAGAGTTGGCATTCATCTCATAACTCTGGCTGTCAGACCGGCGCGTCAAAAGTTGGATAAAAAGAACTTAAACGATTCAAAACACTTAAAGTGGATGTAATTACACAAGTAATTGCGCAGCATGGTGCAGACTGTGCTCCGCTCAGTCTTCTTTTAAAAGAGGCCTTTTTTTTTTCAAAAAGCTAAAGACCAATTCAATCAGGAAGAAGAGAGGACGTCTGTTCTTTAAGGTAAACCACTTGCGGTGTTATTCTTCATTTAGTTCACCAAAGTGCAGCAGCTGTACAGCAACATCTGTCATAATATCTCTGCGAACAAATGGGAAATTAGAAGTTTGTTAGACGTTTTCCCGCGACGCCAATGAAGCGCCAGGTATTCAGATTCAGGATGTGAGTAAATGAAATAAAATGCATGTTATCTTTATTTAAAATCTTAGTACATTGACAATGACCCTCGTTTAAGAAGCAGCTCAGCCAATGCATGAACTATGCCTTTATTTCATATACAGAAAGTGAGATATAACACTAATAAGAGGAATTGCAGTGTGTAAATCAGATGGACATTCGATAATAAAAATAAATAAATAAGAAATCTGAGAAAGAAAGAAAGAAAGAAAGAAAGAAAGAAAGAAAGAAAGAAAGAAAGAAAGAAAGAAAGATACAAACAAACAAACAAAAAATTAAAGCCTAAATATGAAATTGGGCCAAATAGTGGTTTATTATTATTGGTAAAAACTCTCCATCTGGCTACTCCATGAAGGTAAGGCCTGAAATTGTGCCGACTCGCCACCTCAAGTTTGCTCAGACACCGGCTGTAGTAGGTGATGACCCATACGGCCACCATCTGATCATGCAGGTTGACCATCGTAATCATGCTGGCCATGCTTATCATCCATCTCAGTCATACCAGTTGAATATGACCGTCCAGTCCAGTCATGAAGACACCCTGTACAGGTGTAGAGCTATACTGGTCAACCAGCTTTCCCAGCTTGAGCTGTCCAGGCTGTTTTGCACCCGTACCCCTGCCAGGTAAGCTCCTCGGTGTTGAGGAGTCCCTTGTATCTTTCTTTCTGGTTTGCTCTCATCATGCTTCATCTCACTCTGCCGCTGTGAATGGCCCTGTTGGATCCCCCTACACACTCAAATTACTGCGGGCTGAGTGAGGAGCCGGTGTTTTCGCTGCTCTCCCAGCGCCGAGCAAATGGAGCGAATTCTCAGGGCGTCAGCAACACCTGCTGCAGACATTTCGCTTCGGATTGGCGACGGTAATTAGCAAATAGAACACATCGCATAAGAGCTTCGCCTGCCCCACTTAGACAGAGAACACATTGAAGCTCAGCTGGTCTCTTACCGCGCGTCTGCGACGGAAAGCCTCTCTCAGATTTAAGATGCAATTAGCCTTTAATGTGTTACGAGGTCCAAGCAAACTCCAGCGTGTTTCAGGAACCTCCAGCGAGTTATTAAGTAAGTAGTTGATAACGTCTTTCCAGAACGTTTTTCTTCCTGGCAAACAGGCCGATGCATCTTACCGTAATGGCGACGTAAGTAGGCCTGCTACAGTGACTTACAGCACTTTCGTTACAGTTACAGGCCCGGCCACTCACGCTGTGGCCTTTATTTATTGGAATAAAACATGGCACAGTTACTTAAGGGTCACATACTTGCGCAACCACATGAACATATAACACCTAATGGCACCAGGACGTCCGAAAACAGCCCTCAGATATAAATGGCTTCCATTCCTTCTCCATCTCTTCCCGATAACCCCTCCGAGGCCTTCCGGGTGCTTCGTCTTCATTACACTGGCACTACGGAAAATTAAAACGCTGCCAAACAAATCGCTTCTGACAGAGCCGGCCTGCGCTGTTTATACAGCTTTAGCTTTCCTAATAATGGTGTTAGATGTTGCATATGAAAGCGTATTACAGTGCTGATGTGATTAATTGAGGGTGCCGCTGGAGAGGTATGAGGGCGTACTGCACTTACACCGATGCGTGTGTCACTGTGTTTATAGGAAATACGCTTAAGTCGGAAAAACTGCAGGAGAGCCGTAAAATACACTGATAACTGATAAACAAGAGGTATTAAAGGTAGGAGACGCATCCTGTTGTGAAATTGTGTTGCACCGTGGAGAAACTCCTACGAGAGAAACTCATTGAGAGACCCTTTTTCACCTCGATTATAGAATTAAATCAGGAAAAGGCCAAGTCGCATTAAAACGCAGGTGTAAACACACCCCAAATTTAAACCGGACCACAAGGTGGTCTTTTCAAGATGAATTTCACATCCCAAACCCTTCCCAGTGCAACCCAAACCCCTCCCAGTACAAACAAAACTCCTCCGGTACACCCCAAGCTCTACCCATTACAGCCAAAACCCCTCCCAGTACAGCCCACACTCCTCCCAATACAAACCAAACTGCTTCTAATACAAATACAACTCCTCCAGTACACCGAAGCTCTACCCATTACAGCCAAAACCCCTCCCAGTACAGCCCACACTCCCCCCAATACAAACCAAACTCCTACTAATACAAATACAACTCCTCCAGTATACCCCAGACTGCTCCCAGTACAACCCAAAGCCCTCAGAGTACGAACCAAACTCCTCCCAGTACAACTGAAAATTCCATTTCACGGAAACCTCCCCCTCCCCCAGTACAAGCAGAGCTCCACCTAGTACAGTCAAACCCCTCCACAAACGCAGGGGTTTTCTTGTCAGCACTGCAAGTAATGCGCGACAGGATTTCAATTTGGGAATTTTCAGGGAGAGACCGTCTTGCACGACACTGGAGGAGAGTAAATGGACAAACAACTGGTCGCTGTGTAACAAGAGGATTTGCATATTTCATTTCCCGTAAAACCTGCTCTGAATACCTTTACATCTTAATCGTTTAATTATGCAGCGCTGGCACTTCGGGACAGTCCCTTCTCACACGTATAGACATGTTTTATTGAATGCATGCTTTCTGCATTCTGAATCTCCCCCAGTTTGACAGAATGTCCCTATGATATAAATACACCATGCAGGGTAGCCATTTGGCAACACCTGAACTATGAAATGAGACACCATAGCAACCATCTGGCATGCCATAGCAACTACCTACCAGCCATTTCACAACACCGCAGCAACCAACTTGCAACACTATGGTAATAACCTAAGATGGGACAGCAATCACCAATCGCTGAGCACTATAGCAACACCATAGCAACCAACCAGGATAACACGGCAACCACCTGGAGTCCCAGAGTAACCAGAAACGTTCCGAAAAAAACCCTTTTCTAGTTTAATAATTGCTGTTGCAATGTATGACTGTTACTTCAAAGAACCCTCGGCATATATCTCCTCCATGAGTTGTCTTGGCGAAGTGGAGCATGCATTGTTATCTGCTGTAGGGGAATTTCAGAGAGGGCAATTAATTCTGGTTCTTAGCGCTCTCGCAAAGAGTTCACACGATTGCAAAACAAATTAGGCCGTGCTTCTAATGGCTGGATCTATTAGGGATCTGAAATGATTGAATGAATTCCCTTCATTTGGCTAAATGAATGTCCCTTATTTACCCAAAAGTCTAGACTCCTTTTTTTTTTTCTAAACCACTTAAAAGGATCAGTAGATGCTTAATGGAGGGAAAATACAGCATCTGCTCTTCTGTCTGCTCGACTCTTCGGGGGACGAACGCCAGCGAACTAGCCACCTAACTTACCTACCCCAATGAAATCTGTTTTTTTTTAATTCTCCAAAATGGTCTCAGCCTGGTGTGATAGTTTATCCTGTGAAGAAGGGAAACAGTTCCAGGGACAGTGTTATGAATGGCTTCCTGCCTCTCCATGGCAGCAGCTCATGTGTTTAAATGTCAGATGTGAAGCTGGAGCACATTAAAGTAAATAAAGGAAAGTAGCCAAGCATTAAACATGCTGAGTTTCTCTGATAAACAATCCGTCTTCCTCCAGATATTATCCACAAGCAATCAGCGCCCCATCAGCTCCTGTCCTGGAGTTCCAGACAGCGTGGAAATGGTGAGGAAACCTTCTGATTTATGGATGATAAGACCTGCAATGCGTGCTCCATTACTGGGACGTGGTTCACGCACGACTTTTAGACCTATAAAAGACTGTCCCTGAAAATGTAGACGTGCTAACAGTAGACAAGGACCGCGAGACTGTTGCACAGCATTGGAGAAGGCAAAAATGACAAAAGTTTGTGGACACCTGGTGCTCCTCTGGTGTCTCTCCTAAAACCAAGCATATTAACAGTGTTAGTCACTCGATGCTCCAGTAACAACCTTTATTCCTCTAAAAGGCTAAAAGTTCAAACACTGCTGTGAGGAAGATTTGATTGCATCCAACCATGCGAGAGCTGACCCAGCTATTGGGTTATAGAGGAAAATGAAAAGGGAGGGGCTGTTTGCTCACTTTCTTTGCTCACACAGTATTTCAAATTTCAGAATAAAAGTCCAGAGAAAGGATACTACATACATAAATAAGAAAAAAATAATAAAGGTTATTCAGGTTGTTGTTGTTGTTGTTTGTTTTTGGGTTTTTTTCTTGGCCATTGTCAAGTATTTTTAATAATTTATTAGTATAAACATCTGTGTCAGTTTAATTGTTACAAATAAATGATCAATTTCCAAAAGGATTTCTGAGATGCAAAATGTAATTTAGTCCTTATAAGCCACAAAACACAAAACAATTGTAGGCATAAGTGACTCAAATTCACACAAATATTCATATTCTCTTAATATTTACATCTCAATTAAAGACAAGTTTATGTGTCATATGATCTCCTGAAAATAACAATATTGATTATTGATTTTTGTGCAAATAAAAGTATGTCAAACTGCGAAAACGTCCCACACATTGCCCTAGAGTTCTAACGGTTAATGAATGTAAAGGGGAATGATGGTCCTCAGTTTGAAATCTGTAAACCTATTGTTCTTCAGATCTGCTGCTTCTCCAGAGTGAAAGCCTGTGTGAGCTGAGTCATGCTCTGACTGAAGTGTGTGTTAGTAATTGGAGCAGAGAAAGCTTGAAATTGAAGTCTCCCAGGAGAAAAAAACAGCATTTTGCAGTTTGGTTTTCCAGCCTTTCTACAATCTTGGCCTAGTGTGATCATCTTAGATCTAAAAGTAAAATCAAATTCATCGTTACACTATAAATGACCTCCTCGAGACGCATCACTTCATTAGACGTACCTCCCATGTGCAAGGGACCACTGAGTGGACGCACAAGGTAGACGTTTCTAATAAAGCGGCCGGTGTAGAAGTGCATTTGTATGTAGAACACTTACACTGCTTATATGCCAGTGTTTGTGCTTGTTTATTCATTTGTTTATTTTGTTGTTTATTTAGCTCACGTCGCCTGATTACAGCTGAAGAACAGCAGAGAGGCGTGAGGTCGGCTGATCTGTACAGGTGTAATTCAGGTAAGTGTCATTTATTCAGACTGTAACAGAGGACACAAGAGTGAAGAGGCGGGTGTGATAGAAGGTTTTTAAAATATGCTCCTTTTAAACATCGTTCTGTGTTACTAAACCATCTGTTTGGCCATTTGGTCGTCTAAAGTAAAGATACTCTACACTGTTCAGCCCATCTGCCCTAACGAAAATCCGAGCCAGATAAATTTGAGATGCAAATTATAGCCCCACACACACACACACACACACACACACACACACACACACACACAAACACCAAAAAATTGATCATTTGTGAAAGGCTGTACTCCCGCCCACGCTCAGAACTGCCCCCCAAACCGTCCATCCCAATGGCACAATTCAATGTTGCGTGTGTAGGTTTAGTTTAAGATTAGAACGTGCAAACTGTTCTCGATAAAGTGCTCGATCTTGTTTCTCGTCAGAGTGGAGAAAGGCGCCGTATTGGAGCCGTCCTAAGACTCCCTGTCCACACTTCATTAAAAGTCTGGCTGGGTTTCATGTAGTGGCTGTGTTGTAATGAGACGCTGACAGGAAGCGCTAGTGTGGTAATCAGAAAGCCCAGGCCCAGTCGGTAACCAGGGCAACTGGAAATCAGCCTTTTTTTCACCTTCAGACTTTTATATGTTCTCTCTCTCTCTCTCTCGCTCTCTCTCTCTCTCTCTCTCTCGCTCTCTCTCGCTCTCTCTCTCTCGCTCTCTCTCTCTCTCTCTCTCTCTCGCTCTCTCTCTCTCTGTCCATGGAATACTAATAACATTTATTCAGTCTTGCTTGCTGTCTGTATGACTGATTGCACTAGACATCAAAAGCCCTATCAAAAGTGACACTCACACACTGGAGCTGGCGTTACTGAAGACCGTAGACAGCATGCCTCATCATCATCATCGTCATCATCAGCCAATCAAAATAGATCAGACTGTTTTCATTTCACAAAACAAACAACAACAATAATAATAATAATGTTCAGACGCCAATCATTGTTCGCTAGATTAGCATTAATCACAGTCACTGGCGAAACCTGATGACCATATTTGTGTTTTTGGAAACATGGCAAAAGGGGGGTTTCAGCAGTTTCTGTGTGTGTGTGTGTGTGTGTTTGTGTGTGTGTGTGTGTGTGTGTGTGTGTGTGTGAGTCCAAACACGCAAAATAGCTCAAATATCCCTTCAAATACCCTAATGAGAAAGTGCTGAAGTAAGAGTTTGAATATTCAAATGAGATTATACTTAAGTAAAATTGAAGTATTCTAATTACAAAATACTGGAAGAGCTAAGATGGGAATTACTGGAGTCTCATTGGCTCAGTCGTGTTTGTGGTTCAGAGTTTTCATTAGTACACAGAGCTTTTCAGCAGAAGTCATATTAGAACAGGAAAATCAGTGACCATAGCAGATGGTAATACTACTACTACTACTACTACTACTACTACTACTACTATAATACTAATAATAATAATAATAATAATAATAATAATAATAATAATACCAAAACAAAATCTATAAAATATGGACATATACTTTTTATGCACATGTATTTATACATTTTGCTGTAAAGAATAACTACAGTAAGAGTAAGCAGTGAACAATGTGGTATGTTGAGGTGGGGCACTAATTGCTAATCAATAATATTGGTGGAGAATACGGGCAGAGGACGAGGAATAGAGAGGGATTAGGAAGCAATCAATCCTGAGATTGAACTGGAAATGTTCAGAGCTCACTGCAGGATCCTATGGGCCACAATATCGTCCTCTATTTCAGGTGCTGAAATGTCATCAGGCCTGCAGTCACTGCAGGTGCAACATAACTGCAATGAAACACACACACACACACACACACACACACACACACAAACACACATATACAACAGCCATGATATTGCTGCACATCAATCTCAAAGCAGAGACATTTATCTGTCAGATTACTCCACTCTCAGGAGATGTTTCAGGGTTCTCAGGAAAGATCATACATATCAGTGTGACCCAAGATAGCTTCAGTGACCTTCCTCATCTTTTTCGTCTTCTTCATCTTTCCATCAGTCGCTGTGCTCTCCTTTTCCTTTTCATCTGAAGCGCCTTTCAGTCATAGGTGAGGCACCACAGCTTTCTCTATCTACAACCGTTTCAAATGGACCTGCTGGAGATGCCTTCATCGTGCTGTCCCTCGGAGCTGTCCTTTTTTCCCCCTTTCCATTTTGGTTTGTTCCTCTTTTGCGTGTCCATTTGTTAAACCCTCCAGTTTGGTCTTTTATACCCTTTCAAATTTAGTTTGTTTTCTTTATTGAAATGTTTTTTTTTTCCTCTTCTCACCTCTCCATTCTTAAACATACCTTAATTGAGGAGCCCCCAAAGATCCCTTCTTGACTATTTATTTCCAGAATGTGAGTCTCCTTTGGAAAATCTCATTGTTTATTTTAATATATCTCATCATTTTTATGCTGAAGAGCCTCATTTTGATCTCTGTGAAGTGAAATGACCTCAGCAGATTGAAAAGTCTGACTGAATGTGTTATAGCTGAATTTAAATGAAGGGAAAACAGAAGGGCTGATCTTGGGCTGTGAAAATATTGCAAGTGGTTTAAGGGAGGATCAACGGTCTTTGGCCTCAAGGATAATTCCTAACCCTCAAAGTCTGGGTGTTACTTTTGATTCCCAGTTAAACTTTTCAAAGCATATAAATGTCCCATGCAAGCTTATTGCTTTCAACTGTGAAACTTTCAGCTGAAAAACATTGACGGGGGGAGAATTATTCGTCATATGTGATGGGGGAGCGTCTTAATGGGCGGTTCTCCAACTTTTTAGACCCTTTCACTTCTAGGTACCACCAACAAGCGGTTCCATATGATTTCACATGACTTTGCCAGTGGTTTGTCACCAATTGTGTGGAGCTTACCAATGTTTGCAATCTTCTAGCTACCACGGAAGGTAGCTAGAACATATTTGATTATTGCTTCTGGTGAATGGCCTACTGAGCCATCTCAGAAAGCTTGAGACATAGTACAGTGTAGTGAAGTTTACTGTCTGTTCAGCGATTCATCCTACTGCCGAAATTATTGTGAATTACTTGGTAAAGTGTTGGTTTAGGATATGTAGTGGAGTTTCACACAGTTCTATTGTAGGGTCTTTGACACTGATATATAACTATATTCTTGTAGTTCTGACAGCAATGTTGTGAAAATTACAATTGAAAACAATTACAGTTTCAGTCCTTAGCATTTTTAGAGCATGCAGCAGATGTTCCGAGGTCATCTGTACATGTGCCGCAGTTTAAGAACCACCGTTTTATGCTGCAGTGTCTTTATATTGTCCTGAACATTTAATCTCTTTGTATGTTTAATGTATGACTTTGTTGTGAAACACCTTTTAGCTTTGAGTGGAAAGGTTTTATATATATATATATAAATAAAAATGGACTTATTTACCCATGTCCTTGGATTTCGATTCATCCCTGCCTCTCTACCACCATAGTACCCTGCCCTCCTTCAAGGGCACACACCTGGGCAGCACTCCAATCCCAGCTGAGGAGTGAATTCCCTTGGGTGTAGGTTTAAGATAGGATGGGATAGGAAGTGTGTGTGTGTGTGTGTGTGTGTGTGTGTGTGTGTGTGTGTGTGTGTGTGTGTGTGTGTGTGTGTGTGTGTGTGTGTGTGTGTGCCAGGAAGACGCAGTGGCAGCAGAAGCCTAGTAGAATGAACAAATGAACAAAAAATGTGAGAAAGAGTTAACAGTCCTTTTAAAGTTTCTAAGGGTTCCTCGAGTTTCTGCATGTTTCTCTTGATCCCAGGTCTTCAAATCTGAAAGTTAAAGGAACAATTATTGTAACTGATTGGCCATGTAGTGTCACACCTACCATGGATTACAAAATCCTGAACTGGGAACTCAGTGTAATGTCCAGATTTAGAGACCTCTACTCTAGATCCTGGTGTTACAACAAACAGCAGATGTTTTCAAGTGATCTTAAAGTGAAGCATTTCCAAACTGTTTGGGTGTTGCAGGCATTGCCGTCTCTGAAATCTGTATGTTCCTACTTTCAGTCATGTGATAAAATTTCATTGAGCCAAATCGTCCACAGTGTCCTTTAACTGGTGATGAATTAATTCAGTACTT
Source organism: Acestrorhynchus altus (assembly GCA_034509495.1). Lineage (NCBI taxonomy): Eukaryota > Metazoa > Chordata > Actinopteri > Characiformes > Acestrorhynchidae > Acestrorhynchus > Acestrorhynchus altus. Next base: position 32,167,064 of record CM067513.1, on the reverse strand, counting down.
ACAGAGCAAGATGACTAGTTGCTGCTGCTCTAGCTAAGAACATCGGCTACCAGATTATACCTTCTCACTTCTGCTCCTTGACATTTAATGTTCTAACTCTCAATAAAACTAAAATAAAACTAAACATGCTGGCTACAGAAATGTGCTGTTGGGACTCAATCAGCTCTCACTCAATAGACCTGACCACAAGAATCTGTGCCCGCATTCTCCACCAATTTTGCTGGGGAGGTCAATTCACAAGCATACAATGTCAAAAGAGCAATTCATCAGCATAACATGTTTTAGTTGGACAAAACAATCAAACGACACAAAGAATATGAGTAAGAAAATGTTTGTAGATAAAAAGTATGTATGTGCAGAGGTTTTATTTATGCTTTAAAGAGTGGCCATAACTGGAAACATGCACGAACGCTAATATCATCTTTCTTAGATTCATTTTCTCAACTAATAACACTGTACTAATGCCACCTTCCTCCACATTTATCTCCTCATATCTGCTGGCTCATGTAATTTGAGAGTGTCTGCTGGCAGTTAATGAGAACCGGAAAGTAGAAAATGGCTTAGTCGTTCAGGAGATGTGGACTAATCAGGAGGATTAAACAGACATGAGGAGAGGTTCGTCTGAAACAAGAGAGTTGTCTCTCTGTAAAGAACCCTGCCGAGTACGGATTTATAGCTAATTGGATTAAAGTTAGCTTTATTTCCCCATATTTATTTATTTATTTACTGACCGTAGAGTGAAAATTATTGAGGGATCAGGATGTAAAACCTAATGCAGAAATAATAAAGGTGTTAAATCCTGAAACGTGATTGTGAGTTGAGTTTCTGATTAAGTGGGCGAGGTACTCTCATGGAGAAAAGGAGAGATTAAGAGAGAGAGAGAGAGAGAGAGAAAGAGAAAGGGGAAATAAAAGAGTGTAGTAGAGGAGAGAGGGAGACCTTACATGGGAGAAAGTGGACACTGAATAATTGAACAAATAGTAGATACTGAAAAAAATCAAAACAGATGCAGAATAATTTCTAGTAGATACCACATAATTCATAGTGGATACTGCACAGGACGCGTCCTGGCTGTGATTAGATCCTATGGAGGCTGCAACCATCCAATCAAAGCCATTGTGTCTTCAGGAGACAAATTTAATTTGGAATTAGAAATCAAATTGCGGCTTGTTTTCAGGCTGTCCGGTTCCTCGCCTGGCAGCAGGCATCACCCAGGGTGGGGGCACAAATGTCAATATCTCAGCGCTTTAATTAAAACTAGTGATTAGTACCTTTTCTTCTAGCTTTAATTCTGGTTAGATAACGCAGTGCTGTCTTATCTCAGGGAGCAAACACTGCCTCATCCACACTGCCGTGCTTCCAACAGTCAAAGCCATTCCACCAAATTCTTTGGCTATTATTAGTCGCCTTTGCATATGCTGGCCCTGTAACAAGTGCTAACGATGGCGTAGACGCTGGTGCCAGACGGAGGGCCGTGGAGTCCATGAGCTGATGAAGCTCGCAGTGGCGGGACGGCTCCATCTGCTTCTCTAATGCTGCCGATAGAGAACAACAGTTGCCAGATGACCGCACTAGCAGATTTGTGCCACACGTCTATTCCCTACTCTCTGCTGAGCCACGCCAGCGTTAGACTGCACTCGCTTTACCACTGTAGGTGGAAGACGGAAAAGAGACATTCCATGTTCATAACGTAGATTCGATGGAAAATTAGGTCAATATCAACCACATCTCATTACAGTACAATGACACTAGATTTTGGCAATGAGATGCACATCAATAGTAAATGTTTCACGATAATTCATTGGTGATACTGAATAAATCATAGTAGATACTGACTAATTCACAGTGAATACTGAATACTGAACCTTCTGGATTTAAACCCTCGCCCAAATGTAAATATATCGGAAACATCCGTTCCATTCCATCCAATCAGATTAAATCCCACTTCCAATGCCAAAGGAGCTTCCAGTGCATGTTTACTGCTCTGTCCACATGTCCATGCTCAACCTGCCTATAATGATCAGTATGATTAGTACTGTTTAACTGGAGGAAGTGCAGCAGGTTTTGCATTAAAATGCCTGCATTCAGTGTGGGAGAGTGTTTGAAGAACCGTTTCTAAGTCACATTATAGTGATATATAGTGATGTGTGACAATACCTAAATATTCTGATATCAATTGTTTACCATATTGACCAGCTCTAGTCTGCCGTTCATCAGTTAGCCATTGATAAAACACTTCTAAATATGTTTAGATGCGTAACTACACTGATTAACAATTTAATGAAACAAAGCTATATGTACAATACCGTGCAAAAGTTTTAGGCACCAAATCCAATTATTCGTCCTCCCGTCTCTGATCAATGAGAGTGATTAGTGTAGAAACTCCAGACCCTTTTAGAACAGATGCAGGTAAACAGAAATACAGTAAAGAGATCTTCTGAACTGGTCTGAAGAACAAATGTGTGTGTGTGTGTGTGTGTGTGTGTGTGTGTGTGTGTATAACTACATTCCTCACTGTGAGTTCTGCTAACATAGGTGGGTTTATAATGAACCCTATAATCAATACCTCTAGACCTTTAAGACTGCTGTGTAGACATATGCTCTCACATCACAGTCAGCTCGAGTCTTTTAGAAACCTCGTCATTTGCAAAAGAAGATGCCAAGAAGTGACGACTGATGTATTTCTACAAAGTGTCCAATAAAGTAATGTGTAAATAAGGATGTTACTGTGGTCAGGTTGACCAGCCAGAGTTCCTTGAAGCCCTATCCCTCATCATCATGCCCATGAGCATCCCGGGCCATTGATTTCCGTGCTGGTTTCTGGAAGCTGAAGCAGCCGTCAGGACTCCAGTGACATTATGACATTGGTCGATTGATTGCCTGACAATGGTTTTACTCCCATGATAGCCCTGGCTTGTTGTCCGCACACAGAAAGCAGAGGCGGTGTCTATAAAGCAGACTGTGAAGGCGGTAAATATCGGATTGCTCGCATAGAAGACATCTTAGATAAGTTTGAGGAATCCCAGCTGCCAGTTAAGTAAGTTTAAGTACCTACCTCAGGATCAGAATAACCTGCAGACATGATACACATATTCTAACAAACTATAAGACTCACTGTATCTTACCATGGTCTCAACATTGTGTGATGAACTATCAGAGAGTAATTCAGCTCAGAAAAATTCTAAAATTCACTGGTTTCCAACTGAATTAAATCCCAGTTTAAATGCCAAAGGAGCTTCCAGTACATGTTTACTGCTCTGTCCACGTGAACATGATCAACCTGCATACAGGCTCTGACTGATCAGAGAGAGGGGGCGGGGCTGATGCTCAACCTGCATACAGACTCTGACTGATCAGAGAGAGGGGGCGGGGCTGATGCTCAACCTGCATACAGACTCTGACTGATCAGAGAGAGGGGGCGGGGCTGATGACATCTGTGCTGTGGAACCATGTTCTTTGGAAAGATGATGCTCCAACCAATGGGGAGTGTGGGATGAGGTGGGGTGGTGTTTATCCAACAGCCAGATCTCCCTAAGTCTCTTCTGAATTCAGTAATAATGAATTTCAGGAATAAGGTCAAAATGAATACACAGAACTGTCCTGATGCTGCAGATGCAGCGCATTAATATGCTGTCTATAATCTCAAATTCCCATTTTTATTACATACTGTACACTTTCAGTAACTGCCTGAAAAACAGTGTGCGCTGCCTGCCTGAATGATTCATTATTATTCACTATCCAAGTTACAGCAGTGAGAAATGGTAAAGGCAAAGGTTTAAACAAGATGAGAGAATGAAATGCTCTGTGTAAACAGGTTCGACTTCTAGAACAGACTTTACTGTTCTGGCCTTAAGTGACCTGAATGTATTCTAGAAATATTCATCATCTCCTCTGGCTGTTATTTACTCCCAGGGTCTTCATCCATGCACCACAGCACCCGCGGTTATTATAGTGTCTCATGAGAAAGCTGCACATTTTTCACAAAACAAGCCCTGTGGACGTCTACCAGCCTGTTCCTTAAACAGCGTTCCTACGCTGGTGATGTGTGGATCTATCATTATGGATCTACACACGACAGTTGAAGAGTATACCCACTCACTGTATCGGTGGTCTCCTGCCCACTTATCGCATAGAAAATATATGCACATTAAGGAATTAAGAGCCAGTATTTGAAGGTGATGCTTGAGCAGAGTAGAAAATTGCCAGTCAAGGGCCTTTTCTACGAAGGCGGAATGGGTTTCGTTCCAGTTGTTGAACCTAATTTTGATCGTTTCCACCAACAGAATTAAGTTCCAAAACCTGAGAAGTTCATTGGCAGCGAAAATGACTGTATGATCAGGTCTTCAGATGAACTCAGTCCAGTGCTCCTCCCTCAGTGGTCTTCCCCCTGGGCAGAATTAAAAATCGGTCTGTTGAGCAGTTTAGTGACCACAGCCTTCCACTGGATAAACTCCTCTGCTTTATGATTATGGTGTGCAAAGGGTGACTGACATTGTCCATGACTGAACGTAGTTCGTCCGCTGTCCTTCGCTCTGTCACTGTATCTCACTGTGTCTCAGAAATGGTCCTGTACTGACAAAGTGGACTGATTCATGCTTGGACCCCTTGAATCGCCACTTTATTTAACTGTTATTTTTATTCCGTGATTTGGTTTTTATAGCACACCCATTGAATTATGTGGGAATTGTGAAATTCCCACCCCAGTAGCCGGTTAATGTAGTCAGTGAGCTGTGAGTGGAAGGTGCAGGTAGAGGGATAGAGTGCTGTTATGGAGGTATTAGGGGTTTCAGTGTGTGATGGATGGGCCTGACTGACAGGCTCCCAGAGACCACAGTAAAGGTCTGAATGCTGCTGAGATTAGAGCTCACGCTGTGGAGAGAGCTTCTAATGGCGGAGAGAAAGATCACTCCCTGGATGCCTCTCCAGCAGTGGATGAAGCCTAAAGCATGTTAGCAGGACGGAATAAAGAGGAAAATGGCAGCTAGATAGGGTGCAGCGAATCGCAGGAGAAATGTACCATTGTGATGGTGTGGAAGAGTGTGTATGTGTGTGTCTGTGTGTGTGCGAGCAGTCCAGGGGAATGAGCGCACACACTCTTCAGAGCAAATCAGATTTTCACAGCTCACAACTCAAGCCCTCACTAACTGGAAGAAAAGAGCGAGGTCTGAGATGCCACTCAGCCAGAGAATCTTCTGGAACAGGAAAATCCCTTAATACTGAAACCTTTTCTCTGATAAGTGCTCTGTTTCTGAAGGAACGTCGCCAGAAATAGGAGGGAAAATGTCAAGAAGAATAAGGTGGACAGGCCTACAGCACTTTCTTTTACAGTGAATTAAGTTCTAGGTATTAACTGGATGAGTGTGATGTACAAATTCCAAAGTTCTGGGTCGTTCTGTGAGGCAATATGATGGTAAAAAAAAAACACAAGATCAAATTAAACTGGACTCAATTCTGCATTTCTAGGAAATTTTGAGACCTGATACCTGGAATGTAAAGCCAAGTAGGGACTAATGGGGACTAAAAGGGACTAGGAACTATGATATGTTAACTTGCCAAGTGCTGACTGGTCAGAATGAATCTTCTACACCAGGGTTTCTCACCCTGTGGGCCGGGGAACACCAGTGGGCCGTGAGGCACTCTCTAGTGGTCCACAGATCTATCCTCATGGGGAGGCAGTAGTCCAGAAAGGGCTGATAATGTCACCTCATAAACATCTACAAAAATCCAAAAATCAAGATTAATCCAACAGGACGACGCTCGTCCACACACTGCTGCCATCTCAAGATCTCGTCTTGAAGACACAGATACCAAGCCGTGGTCGGTCTCATCTCCAGACCTGTCCCTGATTGAAAATGTGTGGATGCTATTGGACGCTCTACCAACACTCCACCCCTACCACACCATCTGCAGAACTGAGTGAGAGCATTCAAGCTGCATGGGATGGATCATCACAGGACACCATTCGGAACCTCTACAACTAAGTATTGATCAGATCAGTCATCACTCCTTTATCTTCCTTCCAAACAGAAGTGGAATCTGACCGATCACAAAAACTTACGCGTCAAACCTCCAAGCATGTGGGGAGAACATTAATAAGCATGCTTTTAAAAGTCACCAGAAGCAGACTGCATGACCAGCATAAGAGCTCTGGCTTTGTTGTGTTGGGGGTGTGTGTGTGTGTGTGTGTGTGTGTGTGTGTGTGTGTGTGTGTGTGTGTGTGTGTGTGTAGGTGGGTGAGAGAGGGAGGTCTACATTCACAAATGAAGTGAGTAAATTCCAAGGCTGAAAGTAAAGCGTGTGTTTGTGTTTATAAGCGAAGTGGAAGCTGAGTGACTCATGCAGGTAATCTTCACTGCACCGACGTGAAGAGAAGCTCTCCAACATAAAAGCATCTCTCTGGGTTACACACTGCACTGTCTGCCATGTTCAAAACCATCTTCATTTTCTTCATATATCACATTCATTTACAGGTTAACGCTTGTTTTTTCCCCCCCACACGAATAACACGGTCCATGCGTGTGTGTCAAACAGCGCATTCAGAGTGCACTTCCTGAAGGAACGATGGTTAGTCAGCTTAAGTGGTTTCCCACTTCTAGGCAGTCGCAAGGCTGTTGCTATGCGGTCACTAGGATAAACCTACCTGACAACGACTTACAGACGTGTTACGAAGTACAGACGGCACGTATTTGGATTCCGCCCCTTGAGTCAGAACTGAGTAGGACCACCTTTCACTGCAATTTCTTGGGGTCTGTCTCTACCAGCTTTGCATATCTAGAGGCTGAAATTTCTGCCCGAATCTTCTTTGTAAAATAGCTGAAGCTCAGTCAGATTGGATGGAGAGCGTCTGTGAACAGCACTGTTCAAGTCTTGCCACAGATCTCCAATGGGCATTTACGTCTGGACTTTGACTGGCCATCTAAACCCGTCCATTGCAGGGTCGTTTATCCTGCTGGAAACTGAAGCTCCACCTTCAGTCTCAAATTTTTGCAGCTTCCAACAGGTTTTCCTATATTTAGCCCCACCCAGCTTCCCTGCTCCTGTTCCCCGCTGCATGATGCTGCCACCACTTTCTTCTCGTCACTTTTCCATAAAGGTCGGTTTTGTGGCGTACATGACAGATAGATCTCTGCAGCTCCTCCACAGTGACCATGGGCTTCTTGGCTTCTTCTCCAATTAGCGCTCTCCTTGCCTGGGCTGTCAGTTTAGGTGGACATCCATGTCTTGGTGGGTTTGTAGTTGTGCTGTACTCCTTCCATTTTCAGATGTTGGACTGAATGGTGCTCCGTGAGATGTGAGAGACCTTCCTAGAACAGCTGCGGTTTTCCATTCGGTGTTTTTAGTGTTTTTACTTTCAAACTAACGTTACAAAATGAAAAGAACCCATCGAGTTTTCTTGATTCCGTGGGATGTAGGTCTACTCTGACAGCTTAGAGTGGAAACTAGTGCATGAGAAAAGGTTCCGCGGTACGTACTAAATAAGCACAAACCAGCATAGGAGGAACACAGACGCTATCTCTGCAGCAATCTGAATGGGAACGTTATGAGGTGAGTTTGCGACAACTGGCGTCAAGGGGTGATACCGAGGAGAGGTCACACACAGATGGACTCTATTTACTAATTAGGGGACTTCTGAAGGCAATTGGTCACTGGGTTTTATTTAGGGGTATCAGAGTACAAGTGCTCAAAGTGTTCTGTTCCAGTGTTACACAACCGTGTATGAGGACAGAATGACTCCGCACAGCTAAATAAAGAAATAAGCAATAAATAAATAAATAAATAAATAAATAAATAAATAAAACTAGGCCCACAGTTAAGGTTATGTGTTCAGGACAAACAATGCGACCTGCACTCTCTTCACCCTCTCTTCATCACTCAGAGCTCCTCGACGACACCCCAAAAGTCCAAAATACAAAACAGGTTTTGCCTCTTGCCAGCTGTAGAGAGTATGACCTCAATATGTCTAAGTGAGCTGTGGACACATAATGAGGACAAGAGGCCTCAGAACATGGCTGTCATTACCTGACACATAATGTGGGGTTATGAACCAAAAACAGATTTTATTTTTTACTTTCCCATTGTTGTTTTGCCTTCCCATTCTTTTTTTTCCCATTTTTTTTAGACTGTTCCTGATACAACGCCTTTATAACTGATATACGTAAATGACCTGATTGGCTGTACCTTGTTCACAAACTAGGTTAGACTGACACACTCCTCTGTAACTCTATAATGTGTCTGTGAGTGGGCAGAACTAAACTGCTGTAAACTGAATGGTTGCATATACAGGGGTTGGACAATTAAACTGAAACACCTGGTTTTAGACCACAATAATTGATTACTATGGTGTTCTAGGGCCTCCTTTTGCGGCCAATACAGCGTCAATTTGTCTTGTGAAGGACATTTTTTGGATGCAATCCGGGTTCACACCCCAACATCCCTTTCAGACAGCTTCCTCTTGCGTCCACAGTTAATCCTGTTGGATGTGGTTGGTCCTTCTTGGTGGTGCTGACGTTACCCTGGATACCGTGGCTCTTGATACATCACAAAGACTTGCTGTCTTGGTCACAGATGCGCCAGCAAGACGTGCACCAACAGTTTGTCCTCTTTTGAACTCTGGTATGTCCCCCATAATGTTGTGTTCATTGCAATATTTTGAGCAGAACTTGTGCTCTTACCTGCTAATTGAACCTTCACACTCTGCTCTTACTGGTGCAATTAATGAAGATTGACCACCAGGCTGCTCCGATTTAGCCATGAAACCTCCCACTACAATGACAGGTGGTTCAGTTTCATTGTCCAACCCCTGTATGCAACCCCTCTGTTCTGATTGGCTGTGCCTTATCCAGAATGTAGGCCAGACTGAAATACCCCTCTATGAGTTGCTTCTCACTCAGCATGTTTGAAAAATGTATGATTGGGGGTCAAAAACCTACATGTGTAGAGCTTAGTGAGGAGCGAGCAGCGTAGAAAGCAGTCAGTCAGAGGCTTATCCGCTGATACGTTGCCGTGGCAACTGACCAGAGCATTAAAGGTGAAGTATGGTTAGTATGATAAGAGGATCTTGAGAAAAGACAGTGAGAATAGAAAGGTCATAATGTAATGGCTGATTGCCGTGTGTCCTTTCTGAGTGAAAACTTATACTCGGCTAATTTTCTGTCCACTTGTTTCACTCTCTGAGGGTCACTCCATAATGGACATGAAATAAGTTGACCCTTCTGACGCCACTCTTCTCTGAGTGTCAATCAACTGACTTCAGACCAGTTCACATAGCTGCAATTATTCGGCCTCCCGCAGCAGAACCCGTACAAGAGTTTTTATAATAACATATTCAGCCCCACGCTGGGCCACTGTGCCTCTCCTCACACTGCATAATATAGTATTGAATTATAGAAATGAACATATTATGCCTGCTTTGTTCAAAGTAAGACGGTGAGAGAACAGGGACACATTAAAGGGACAATAAGGACCATGGGCGTGGATTTAACATGGACGGAGGGGACGTGTCCCCATCAATATCTAGAACATTGTACCCGCCAATAATTTGTTCCCCTCCATTCATTGACACCCCCTCCTCCACCCCCCCCATATCTATATTTATATGTGTGTTTGATGTCAGTGCATCATCGGTGTGTTTACAGGTGACTTTTCAAGGTGACTTTCAAATCATTAAAAACCATCTGATCATTAAAAAAGGAGCAGGATGTAAACAGCGTTCCGTTAAAACCCAATGAAAACGAGATTTATATCACAACGCCTCCTTTTTCTTTGATCTTATGCGGTGGCTCAAGTTCAAACAAACATATTCATCCTGTATTCGTTTATTTACTTATTTATTTATTTATTTATTCCACATCGTTATCTTTTAAAGTAACTCAGACGGAGATGACTAAACAATGACCTGAAGCATTTATTCAGTCATTTGTTGATGCGTTTATGCAGTTATTCCGCCAACGACTTAAAGCACCTTAAAGCGACAGTCCAGGGGTTCTGGGGCCTCGGAGACGCCTGTGGCGAGAGTGTTTAAGTACACAGAACTGTATTCTTGTAAGCGTGAATGGTGATGTGGTCTCCTGTCAGAGTGGACGAACCCGTCGCCCGATGTGTGTCCCTGCACGTTGCCATTGAAAGTAACGTGCTTGAAAGCGCTGCGGGCAGTTTCCTGCGCTCAGTGTGAAAGCAGAAGGCCTTCTGTTCTTTGACGATTGGTCAGTTGTGTCGTGCACTCTCACGATCACTAAAGTGAACCTTTAAAAAATATATGACATTCATATTAATCCCTTTTTCATTCTCCCTTAATCAAATAAAAGGATGGGCTATGTGTATTAGGTAGCACATCTTCACTCACTCTATCGCTCCTTCTCTTTCTTTATCTTCTCTCTCTCTACCCCCATTTCACTCTTGTTTACTCTCACTCCTCTCTCTTCATTTCATTCTTTCTCTTTGGCCTGAATTTCCCTCGTTTTATTGCTCCACATCTCTCTGTCACTCTCCCTGCTTCGTTCCTTTCTCCTTTCTTTCTCTGTCCCTCCATCTCTCTCTCTCTGTCTCTCTCTCTCTGTCTCTCTCTCTCTCTCTCTCTCTCTCTCCCTCACACACACACACACACACACACACACACACACACACACACACACACACACACACACACTCACATTGCATCATTTATACAAACACTGACCTTCAAATACAAAACCCTAATTACCAACTAGTCTCACTCAAGTTGCACCTGCACAAACTTAATTAGGAGAGCGCTTCAATCATTTGTCAGAGTGTAAAAGAGGCCTCAGGTGACGGATACAGGTGTTAGCCGGGATGATGGAGCAGCAGGAGCAGAGAGGAAGAGTGAGAGTGAGGGAAGAGGAAGAGGAGGCAATATTTCCAACGCGATACGTGCAACCTTAGTGGACCATGTAACCAATCACGCTCTAACCCTGACTGAAGCTGGACGTCGAGTCCAGCCAAATTGCAGTAGTTTGTCTTTATATTCACTTCGTAACGGAGTAAAATAGAGTAAATTATAGTAAAATGGAGTAAATTAGAGTAAAATAGAGTAATATACAGTAAATTAGAGTAAAATAGAGTAAAATAGAGTATATTAGAGTAAAATGGAGTAAAAATAGAGTATATTAGAGTAAAATAGAGTAAAATAGAGTAAAATAGAGTACATTAGAGTAAAATGGAGTAAATTAGAGTAAAATAGAGTAAATTAGAGTAAAATGGAGTAAAATAGAGTAAAATAGAGTAAAAATAGAGTAAATTAGAGTAAAATAGAGTAAAATAGAGTAAAATAGAGTAAAAAAGAGTAAATTAGAGTAAAATGGAGTAAAATAGAGTAAAAAAGAGTAAATTAGAGTAAATTAGAGTAAAATAGAGTAAAAAAGAGTAAATTAGAGTAAAGTGGAGTAAAATAGAGTAAAAAAGAGTAAAATAGAGTAAAATAGAGTATATTAGAGTAACATAGAGTAAAAAATAGTGAAATAGAGTGAAATAGAGTAAAATAGAGAGAATTAGAGTAAAGTGGAGTAAAATAGAGTAAAAAAGAGTAAATTAGAGTAAAATGGAGTAAAATAGAGTAAAATAGAGTAGAGAATGTTGTCATTTGTGATAATGCTCTGGTCCAGGACTGGTTCACTAACAATCCATAACTGGTTGTGCTGCACCTTCCAACGTCTTTCCCAGCTCTCAGTGCAGTAGAGGACTTCTGTTCTGCATGGAGGTGGAAAGTGTACGAATGCCGACCCCACAAGCATGTGACGCTCCTTCAAGCAATGGAGGAGACATGTGGCGACATCCACGCAGATGATTGCCAAGGATGGATTCACCATGCAAGAGAACATTCCAGCTGATGTAGATGAGGTCCTCTGACCAAACTCAGGTCTGTAATTGGACCCACATACCGAGCCCGGACTTTTAAAGGGCTGAACAGGTTGCTGTGTTCTGATTGGAGTAAACATGTCCTGTCCTGAATCCCGACTAATTTCCCGTGATAATGACCGGCTGGACTGGAAGCAGGTGGACGGCGTTGGGACAGAAGTCATGCTTGACTATTTCAAGCTTTTCTCCAATTCCCTACAGTGTGTGTTCCTTCCACATCAACTCACCTGGTCATGTGTGCAGTGACCCACCAAACAGACTGAAGTCCCTCAAAACACCTGAGAACACAACCATATACAAACACACACACACACACACACACACACACACTCAAAAATCTGTCAAAATCTGAAATCCTAAACTGGGTCACCACCTGTTCACACATCCAGAGATACAACAAGACTGTAAAACATCAGACCAATCATAAAATCAAAGAAACGAATCCTCTCAGAGAGACAAAACACACACTTGTTTTCTCATTTCGGACTCATGTGACGTCTGTGCTTTAATGTGATTGGATAAGAGTCAGTCAGGTGTTCAACTATAAGTGACACTGCAGTTACAGTCCAGTGGATGAAATATTGTAGTAAACGTTATGCTTTAATATGTACTGATCTGACCATTAGCCTGTGTCAGACAGACAGACAGACAGACAGACAGACAGACGTTGCACGAAGCATGTTCTTCAGCAAATCACACACTGCATCCATGTCATCACCGTCTCTTTTCTCCTTCCTGACCTGGATTTGTCCCCCTCTGCCGATATTTCAGCCAGGTTTGACAGAAATCCTTTGAGAAGGAAACGTGTCCAGGTCTGCTGGCCTTCCACCTGAGAGATGTCCTTGGCTAAGCAAACACCTGATCTTTATTAGGTCTGTTTAAACAAGATTGTTTCTGTTTGTTTACTTGTTTGTCTTTATGTCTCGCCGTGGGGGTGTTTTCTTAATGGTGTCGTTATCAGATTCATTTCCTATTAATATGTTAAACGTCTCACTATTGATTCTGTCCACGAGGCAGGGGGTAAACATTGTCATCCCCAAGACAAACAGCCATATTTACCATGTAAAACCGCAGCTTCTTGATTCATGTGTCCCCACTCGGGCCATCCATCCAAGGTGATTAGAAAATCAAGAGACAACAAGAGTGTGGGAAGGTTAATGACCGATTCAGGCTATTTCATCCTGTTTCGGCAGGAAAAGAGACTTCTGCAATTATTATAGTACAGGTTCTGCTCTTTAACGGAATTAGACTGTGATACGGTACCGTACTTTCACTGTAGTACGGGTTCTGCTCTTTAACGGAGTTAGACTGTGATACGGTACCGTACTTTCACTGTAGTACGGGTTCTGCTCTTTAACGGAGTTAGATTGTGATACGGTACCGTACTTTCACTGTAGTACAGGTTCTGCTCTTTAACGGAGTTAGATTGCGATACGGTTCCGTACTTGGTTTGTTTCATACATGATTAATAAAAAACAGTCTTATTTTTTTCTGGACTGCATTTCAGGTATTTGCAGTGTTTGGCTGTTGTTTGTAATCACTGTTGGAATTTCCTTTTTTGTAAACAGCAGTGGGGCTAAATGGTTCTACGTGGAGCTTTTCCTTTCAGAAGCACAGATTTCCTTCTGGTTTATTCAAGGCTTCGTACTCATAATCAAAAGTTCTTAATGGTTGATGTTTTGGTGCTGGAGGACTACAATAACCTCCAGCTCATACGAAAAAATGCTCTAAACAGACATTTGGGGTTTATGCTGGATGGGCTGTAGATCTCAGTGTTGTTAAATCGTGGTTTAAGGTTCACTGAAGGAAACGTAACATTTAAACGTATTCACAGCTGAATAATAACCAAGGAAACAGCAAATGTGCTACAGATGTACTGAGGACTGTTTTTATTTACTCATAAAATAGATAATAAAACATCATTAGATTATTGTTGGATGAGGAATAAGGATTTTACCTCTTTTAGAAGATATTACTGCAGCAGGCTTTAAGAAAAAATCAACCATACTGGGAAAAAAACAACCTGCCCAGGTCAAGCTGGTTGTTCAGCTGGATGACCAGTTTAATTTTGACCAACATAGAGGTCTAGGAGCATAATCATGTCCAAGCTTCATACCTAGTATGACTAACTTGGTTGAGAGACATGATCAACATCACCAAGCTTGTTAACCAGTAAGACCCATCATAATCCATACTGGTCAATTAGCATAAATAAAATCTAATGCAGTCCAATCTAAGCAAAATGTATGCTGGTCAAGTGCTGGTTGACCAGCTACTTTACTGGTATAGCTTGTGTTTTCCAGCTGAATTAAATCCCAGTTTAAATATCAAAGGAGCTTCCAGTGCATGTTTACTGTTCTGTCCACGTGAACATGATCAGGTTGCATACAGACTCTGACTGATCAGAGAGAGGGGGCGGGGCTGATGATCAACCTGCACACAGACTCTGACTGATCAGAGAGAGGGGGCGGGGCTGATGATCAACCTGCATACAGACGCTGACTGATCAGAGAGAGGGGGCGGGGCTGATGATCAACCTGCACACAGACTCTGACTGATCAGAGAGAGGGGGCGGGGCTGATGCTCAACCTGCATACAGACTCTGACTGATCAGAGAGAGGGGGCGGGGCTGATGATCAACCTGCATACAGACTCTGATTGGAGACAAATTTGAGTAGTAGAAGACATGCTGAAAATAACAGTATCTGGTATTTATAGACTGTCTCCTATAAATACTTTTCAAGTTTATTTGGAATTAAAGATTTAAATTTAAAGACTGTAGTTGAGGTGAAATTATAATGGAAATGTTATTTATTTATTGGCTATATAGGTTTATTGTATTTAAACCTTGTATAGACATGATTTGTAATGTAGTGCCTAACATCTGAACAATGTCAGTGCATCCAGGCGCCCTGGGGACTGTAGTGTACTCTCCACCAATCAGAGCGACCCTGCCTCTTTTAGCGTAAATCCTATTAGGACTCATTCACATGGACGCATCTGATAGGTTCAGCCTCCAGCTTCTGCTCGGGCTTAAGGAGCTCGTCTTTGAAGGAATCAAAAACATTCGTGTTAGCATTTGAAACACAACAACTTTCTCCAAAAGCGACCACCACGAGGACGTCCTTTTGGAGGACACGAGTGAAAACCCAAACATGGGTAATAGATCATATTTTCCACACAGGCTCAGCCAAGGAGACAGACAGGCCTTTAATGTCCTCTGCTGAAAGGCAAGAGATACGCTTTTCTTTTTTCCTCTCCTTTCATCTCTCCCGAACGCCAGCGAACTCCCGGCTTCCTAATGAATTCTGACTCTAAGACAGCGTGAGTGAATAAGACGAATAAGTGGAGTCTTTGGAATTCTATGTGAAGGACAAACGAGGCACAGTTGCTCTACATGACAAAGGTTATTGCGAGTCCTTACGAACAATGTACTTAACGTAGTTAATAGAAGTTGTAGCTTGTACGGATGCGTCTGCAGGTCAATGGTACAGGTGTTGCGTCAATCTGAATGATGTAATTAACTCAGCTAATCCTCCGAAGTAGTGACTTATTACTGTTACTGTTACACAGACCCCCAAACATATCGCTCGCTGAGCTTTCAGTGTCCCTCGTATCATTACTAGGGGTGACCGGCTGTTGTACGCCGTGCTCCATAGATCCTCCCACCAGCATCTGGGACACTGTGTCGCTCCGGATCCCAAACAGAACCTGGATACTGCATTATGATACTGGATTTCTGGTTTTCATGGAACCATTGAAATATGTCCCTTTACGTGTAATCGTGGGCTTTTCAATTCCTGGAAAAGGTCATAAACATTGGTATTCCAGAGAGGATGGTTGGCGGAGGACATGCGGTAGTGATGTGTGTATCAAGGGAATCATGGGAGTTTGTAGACTCAACAGGTCCAGAATGAGATCCATACCCTGGTTGGACCATCAGAGACAGGGTGTTGCGCAACAGCTGTAAAAGTGCCAACCAGCTGATTTGTGAGAAAGGTTATACTCTCTCTCTCTCTCTCTCTCTCTCTCTCTCTCTCTCTCCATGTGTAATTGTGTGACCTTTTCCTGGGTGATGTGCTGAAATGTACAGCTGCCAGGCCCCAAATCACACGTGAAGGTGAACAACGACAGGTTACGCCAAGCCGCCCGATGTGTCCGATTGTTCAGCAACTTCCCCGAAATTGAAACGCTATGGTACACCTGCTGTCAAGCCAAATGCCAAGCAGCCTGACCACCACACTGCTGTTGGCACTTAAGCAGGCTGTGCCCTTATTCACACACACTTCCTCTGCTGTGGGAGGACTACAGTGTGGCATTTGGCTTTTGGTCAGTTGACACAGAACACAGCTGAGGCACCATCGGTACAAAAGACTGCCAAAGCTTTCAAACGGCGGATTTTCAAAGTACAAGGCTGATCTCCAGCAGTCGGCGGGCACTTTTGGGTCATGGGTGCGGAAATCAGGCAGCATATTTAAGATGTTTTAAACCATTGAAGTGTTTGGTTCATTTACATCCAGTACAGTATGGACAAAAGTATCAGGACACTCGCCCATTGACTGCTTTGAAATCAAGGTTATTAAACAGAGTTTCTTCTGCTTACTGTCCCTGCTGTCCAGGAAAGCCTTTCTATTACATTTCTACTGAGGTCACAATGTTAGATGATGACCAAAACATCTCACTCATCTCCCCAACTCATCCCAAAAGTCCTGTATGGAGCTCCATCATTCCAGAGAACACAGTTCCACTGCTCCACAGTGGGCGCAAGTGGAAAGTATTCATTAGAAGAGGTGTCCACAAACCTTTGGCCGCAGAGTGTGGTGTAAAATGACGAGGAGCTATATAGTGATGAAGACGGTAAGTCTTTAAGATAGATTTATGCTGGATTATGAAGAGTTAGTTTATATTAAATGTATGAATTTCAATACATGACATTTAATTCCATTAAACATTCAGTCTTTTACAGAGGATTTAAGCACATAATCCCATTTTATAAAGTCATACAGGGCATGAATACAGGGTCCTTTTCCTTTTTTTGGTATTTTGACACTTGTCTCGGGGTAGCTTAAAGAAATTTTGCATGACACTGTATGTCAGGGTCACAATAAAGACATCAAAACTGCTCAGAAAACAGACAGAACCTTATAGCTCTGACAGGATGAAATACAGCAGCACTGGTCAATGATGTGGTGGACCCAACCCATGTGATGAGAATGCATCCTAAACCAGTATGGAACCATCACCAGCCTGCACAGCGCCCGGGGTTTGCATCACACTTTATCATTTAAGCACATGAAAGTGTAAAGCAGTGTCTGGTTTGTGTGGCGGAGCTTATTTTAAAGGTAAGAATATAAAAAAAATCTTCCGTAAAGCCAGATTATATGTCCCCATATTTGTGGACATCCCTTAAAAAGAATATACATGTCCACATATTTTTGACATCCCATGTAATGAATATAAACTATATGTCCAAATATTTTTGGACACCCCTTCTAATTATTACACTAATTTACATAAGTGGCACCCATTGCTGACACAGACGTGCAAATGCACACAAACAGCTCGTCTCATCCCTGTAGAGGCAGGGTTGGAGAGGTGGGAATAAATAAGATGGGTGGTGATCGTCCAACAGCCTGACCTCACTAATCCTCTTGTGGCTGAATGCAATCAAATCCTCATGGCAATGCTGCAGAATGTTTTAGAAAACCAGGATAAAAGCAGGATAAAATGATTTTTAATCCCCGTGATTTCAGAAGAAACAATTATCGAGAGGGTGTCCCAATACTTTTGTCAAACGAGTTTACTATTGACGACAAGTGTTTCACATTTGTTGTCTTAAACGTGTCGCAAAACCCACATGCAGTGATTAAAACGTTCTTTTTTGTCTTCGAAAGTCAAACGTAGACGCTCTGCAGAAGAACATTAAGACCGATGGAAGACATTAATGTCAGTAAGAGCCTGTCCTCCTGATTTTTCATGGATCTATTAAGGATCCATTAGCATCACTATTCTGTACCATATGCAAGCTGGCAAATTAAGTGCCTTCAAACAAATTGCACTATCTGTGCATCTGTTATCCCATTATTCAAACAATATCTGAGGACCTATTAAGGACGGGGTAATAACTAATGTAATGCGTTGGCTGGAAAGCATAAACAAGGACTCCTACAGTTCCAGCCATTACAGCACAGATCCCTGAGCTTTGAGGGAGGCTGGTTAATCGCCGCGGCCTGTTTAAGCAGACTTTCTTCATCAAGCCAAATTCAATTCAACTTTGCTCCACTTAGATTCGCTGGTGTGGCTGCTGGGACGCGAGCAGATCCTTCAGACGTGCAGATCCTACCATCTCCGTACCCCTCTAATCCCTGTTAACTGCAAACTCCAAATGCCACCAGCGCCATCCGGAGAGTGTGTTGCTGTGCGTTTGCTGATTAAATGCGCCTCTTTGTCTCTGAAAGACAAGTTTCGAGGGCAAGTGAGGCTGGAGCTCAGGATTTTGGAGCAGGGCTCTTCTCAGGGCTGCTCTACCTGCTTCCCTAGATAATCCCAGTTCAATTACTCGCTTCTGCAACCTGAGGCTGTTAATATCAGACACCTGCAGGGATTAGACTTGCAAATAAACAACATGGGGGGAGTTTTCGGGAGACTACCTCTATTCCTCTCATCTCCGAGTGTGGCCTATTATCAGAGAGTAAATAAAGTAATGAAGAAGAATGCAGAAGAAACCCCGTCTGACGGGTAGAGTGGGTAAATAAAGACAGCAGGACCACTTACTCCGGGTCAAACAGAGAGCGAGACAGAAATATTTGATTAGGCTTTAGCTTCTCTTCCTTTACTGGCTTCATTTAGTCAAAGCATAGTGTTTTACAGTCTGTCAGAATGAGCGTGTGGATCATATGACCATTATAGAGCATTATAGAGTATTATAGAGCGTTATAGAGCGCCCCCTACACTTCCTGTAGTGTATTACAGTCTGTCAGAATGAGCGTGTGGATCATATGAACATTATAGAGCATTATAGAGCGCCCCCTACGCTTCCTGTAGTGTATTACAGTCTGTCAGAATGAGCGTGTGGATCATATGAACATTATAGAGCATTATAGAGTGCCCCCTATGCTTCATGTAGTGAATTACAGTCTGTCATAATTAATAATGAATAATTGCTCTACACAGTTAACAAATGCAATCTTATAAACGTGAAAAATAAATAAATGAATAAATCCAGGAAAAATGAAAGAAATGAAGCAATGTTATAAAATAGCATAAAGAATCCTTCTAGCATGATCCTCCCGTCGATGCAAAGGTTTACATTCAGGGAGCATTCACGCTGCCCTTTCGAAAGGGCCAATCATCACCCCTATCAAAGATTTTCTGTCCCCCAGAGATTCAGCTTGTCTCCTTGCTGTCTCTGGACAAGGTGCTCCTTACCTGTGTGCTGTTTCTTTTTAAGCCCTGCTGATTAAACTGTGTTCTCATTATATTTTTTATTATTTGGTGTTACGTCATTTCTACAGACAGAGCACATACCACATTAAGTCGGGTATCGAGTCAGAGTCAGTGGTTTTATTGTATATTTACTGGCTCACTAGTTGTCCTGATGTGCCGGCATGTTCTCAGAACCCAAAATGACCAATGGATTTTATCGCACAACCGATTGGTCAAATGAATCAAATCAAAAATGAATTTGTACAGTGCTTTGTTACAACACAACACAGCTTTACATGAATCAAAAACTCATACTGGTTCAAAGATTCTTACTGGATTATAGCTGCTACATTTATTACTATCAGAGTGTAAAATGACACCAGTAGTAGATTCATACTGGATTAAAATTGCTAAACTATTAAGTTTTACTATCAGATTATATAAAACCAACCCTGTACAGATTCATACTGGTTTAAAATGACAAGTTGCTACACAATTAGTTTTATTTCTGACTGTAAAAACTACACCAAACGTAGATTCACACACACACACACACACACACACACACACACACACACACACTGACTGTGACTGAGCCAACCAGCACAGACTCGTCCAGACTGACAATCGGGTCTGGAATTGAGGCATGAATTGTGTAACACCGTCTTAAGTGGTAAGAGAAGTAGTGCTGAGATGGCAAAATAAGAAAAGCAGGACTTTGGTCAACTAAGACAAGGCCTCCTCCTCTCCGGCACAGCACCTGACCACGAAACATCAGTCAATTAGAAGATGAAAGAGTGAGTCGAGCGCAAGTGACTGTTTCTCCACCTGTGGGCCCCAAGCTGCCGGCATCACTGACCAAGCAGAAAGACGATGCTCGGCGGTGCTGTCCGGAGGGATGAGGCTATCTTTCAGGAGTGATGGAAGATGCTTTGGCCTGACTTGCTTCGGGGAGACAGGCATCATTGGACACAAGTCACACTAATAGGGACTGTATGCTTAGTGCTGTCCACCTCTCAGGAGAATCACCCCTGCTGCAACATGTCTGACAGCATGCGAGTGTAATACTGCAGTGTATCCGTTTGTTTTGATGCACGTTGATGTGTTTTCACAACGCCCCCATACTGCATAAAGCTCCAAATTTAATGGCTGAGGCCATCAGCTACATGCTGTGTGTCAGGTGGATTGCCAGTGATGCGTTGTGCAGGTCAGCATGTCCTTCATTTTCATGCATGTTGACGTCTCCGCACAATACAGACTGAAAGAACAACCTCATGACGTCTACACACTCATGTGCCTGGCCTTTAAATTGCCTGCACTGATTTAACTCATTTCATTTAAATGTGTTGACCTTCCGGACTATTTCAGGGATCTTCTCTTACATTGCAAAACATTGCATGAACCTTGAGTAAAAAAACCTCACTGGTCACTTCATTAGAAACACCTACTCTATGCTTCTACTCACTGGCCACTTTATTAGGTGTAAACTGGGAACTGCTGCCCAGTTTAGCACTCGGTGGGTTACTTTCCACTAGAGGTGTAAATCTTGACCATGTTAGAAGTAGTAGTTATTAGAAACACCTACCTTCTGCCTCTACTCCCTGGCCACTTTATTAGAAACACCTACCTTCTGCCTCTACTCCCTGGCCACTTTATTAGAAACACCTACCTTCTGCCTCTACTCCCTGGCCAATTTATTAGAAACACCTACCTTCTACCTCTACTCACTGGCCACTTTATTAGAAACACCTACCTTCTACCTCTACTCCCTGGCCACTTTATTAGAAACACCTACCTTCTACCTCTACTCCCTGGCCACTTTACTAGAAACACCTACCTTCTGCCTCTACTCACAGGCCACTTTATTAGAAACACCTACCTTCTACCTCTACTCAATGGCCACTTTACTAGAAACACCTACCTTCTGCCTCTACTCACAGGCCACTTTATTAGAAACACCTACCTTCTGCCTCTACTCACTGGCCACTTTATTAGAAACTCCAAGCCGACCACTGATGAAGGTCTAGAGGATGTGTAACAAAACCTCTGAATCAGCAGATGATCCACAGTTTGAACACCAGAAAGGTGGAGCTTTAAGGCAGGGGTTTGTAATAAGGAGGATGAGGGGTGTATTATTTATACCTCCCCTGTGTTTTACAGACTTTGAGGTTCATAAGAATGTTCTGAATTAAAGCCAGGGTGCGGTTCCTCTGTATGAAGCAGTGGAGACCTGCCAGGCAAAACTAATAATCCCCCAAAACAACAAGCAACTAAAACAGGCTCTGCTTCTATTCGAAGCCAGCGACCCATTATTGTCCTGGAAATTAAAGTGTGGTTGTGTTGGGGCAGTCAAATGAAATTTCTAATTTAATCATCTATTTTTAATCAGGCTGCCCCTGAATCAGGTATAATGTGTGTGTGTGTGTGTGTGTGTGTGTGTGTGTGTGTGTGTGTGTGTGTGTGTGTGTGTGTGTGTATGTGTGTGTGTGTGTGTGTGTGTGGGTGGAAGCTGAAGTATTAAGGTGAGCCAAGGGCTGATTACCTACACCCCTTTGCTTCTCACGGCTCACTCTCATAAAAGTGAATGAGATGAGCTCCCATGTCACGCATTCAAACTCATTACTGAACACACACCCAGGCATACACCTTCCTCACAATCAACACACTCTCATACGCACACACACACACACACACACACACACACACACACACACACACACACACACACACACACACACACACACAATCGGCTGGGCTCTGTGGCCCTGAGCATGTCCCTCAAAACCATGAGAATTGTCTTCAGTGTGCAAGAAACCCAACTGTTCAGGAACTGCTGCCCAGTTTAGCACTCTGTGGGCTACTTTCCACAAGAGGTGTAAATCTCTGACCATACTAGAAGTGGTAGTTGTAAAACAGGAGTAGAAGTAGCAGCAGTAGTAGTACAGTAGCAGTAGTTGCAGTAGTAGTAGTAGTAGTAGTCCTACAGATGTAGTACAGTTATAGTAATAGTACACTAGCTTTAGTAGTAGCAGTAGTAGTAGTAGTGTAATAATAGCAGAAGTAGTAGAGTAGTAGTATTAGTAGTAGTAGTACAGTAGTAGTAGTGATAGTAGTAGTAGTACAGTAGTAGTACAGTAGTAGTAGTACAGAAGTAGTTCAGTAGTAGTAGTACAGTAGTAGTATAGTAGTAGTACAGTAGTAGTACAGTACTAGTAGTACAGTAGTAGTACAGTAGTAGTATAGTAGTAGTACAGTAGTAGTAGTACAGTAGTAGTAGTAGAACAGTAGTAGAACAGTAATAGTACAGTAGTAGTAGTAGAACAGTAGTAGTACAGTAGTAGTAGTAGTAGAACAGTAGTAGTACAGTAGTAATAGTAGTAGTACAGTAGTAGTAGTAGTAGTAGTACAGTAGTAGTAATAGTAGTACAGTAGTAGTACAGTAGTAGTAGTAGAACAGTAGTAGTACAGTAGTAGTAGTAGTACAGTAGTAGTACAGTAGTAGTAGTAGTAGTAGAACAGTAGTAGTACAGTAGTAATAGTAGTAGTAGAACAGTAGTAGTACAGTAGTAGTAGTAGAACAGTAGTAGTACAGTTGTAGTAGTAGTAGTACAGTAGTAGTACAGTAGTAGTAGTAGTAGTAGTAGTAGTATAGTAGTAGTACAGTAGTAGTAGTAGTACAGTAGTAGTACAGTAGTAGTAGTAGTAGTACAGTAGTAGTACAGTAGTAGTAGTACAGTAGTAGTAGTAGTAGTAGTAGTAGTAGTACAGTAGTAGTACAGTAGTAGTACAGTAGTAGTAGTAGTACAGTAGTAGTACAGTAGTAATAGTAGTAGTAGAACAGTAGTAGTACAGTAGTAGTACAGTAGTAGGAGCAATAATAGTAGTTTTCATTCACTACCTTTATGAGCAGAAACCATAGAAGACGTTGGCTTTGGGAGGAGAGGCATCAGAAGCAGCAGAATGAAGAGATTTAACCTGATCTTCAGCAGAATCATCTTCACAGACGTTCTTTTTACAGCTGTGTTGTTTGCAGTCCAGAGACGCCAGGCAGGACGAACAGTGGCAGTAACAGTATGAGAGCATAAAGGAAGGTGTAGAGAGAGACACTCCTTGCCGAAAGCAATGGCAGATGGTTTACAGGAAGGTACAGTGTGTCTGCTTCCCTCTGTTTAAGAGCACAAACAGCTTTCTGAGGATAATTATGCTCAGCTTGTCAGCCTGTGAGCTCTAAAGGTAATGACAAAAGAAACCCTCAGCGCTAGAACCTGCTGATTACTGTCCCGCACCACACTGTGCAGCTGGATCCCCAACTGTCTCCATGTCTCCATTCTAGAGAGAGCACTTCATTTTAATGGCCCCATTTTCCACCTTTTTCCTGGCACTTATAATCTTAATGTTCTGATAGGAACAGTGATGTGACTGAACCTGGGCCACATCAGGCCTTTATTAATGGTCCATGCGGAACCTGGAATTATGGCCCGGAATATCTGTTATAACTCAGTATTTCATGCAGTTATCGGTTACAGCTACGAGAAGAAATCCCCCACCCCCTCGACAAACGTGGGCTGGCCGACATAAAAATTCAGTCCAGCCCTGCCTACAGTGGTACATCGGGAATGTCATAAAATTACGGCAAAACGTTCCGAATCATCTTCCGAATATTCCAAAATATAGCGAATAAGAATGTACAGGAAGTATCTGTTGATTTTGAACACTTTTGGTGCCACAGCGTCCATTTTGGTACCGCTGTCCATTCAGCTGTGTGGTTTCATATCGGTGCGTCCCTACAACCAACAGCAAAATACTTAATTAGGGAAACAACCACCTGATGAACGTTCCCCTGCTGATGGGCGGCGGCCTCCGAATACGTCATTAAAAGATCTTGATCTGGTCCTCATTTGGATCCGTAAGCTCGTCAGCTCTACCAGCATCATTAATAAGGGAACGAGAAGCAGATCAGCAGAACAAGAAGGCCAGACTGAAGAGGAAGGATCAGTAAAGTAATAAGTATTTATTAATCATGAGTTCATGGGAATGAAGCGAGCTGAAGGAGTTCCCGAATGTCCCCTATCGGTGCATTTGAGCCTGTTTTCCATGGATCCTCTATTCGGTACTTTGAAGCTTGAATCTTGTTTGAGCAAGGAAAATTTGATCCTAGGCTTTGGCTATAAACAGCTGCCCCACCATGTTTTCCTGATGGCACCAGGGAAGAGGAAGACGGCCAAGAGCCTACAAATGACATTAACTCGCCTCATGCCTGGCCTCCTACATCGCCTGCAGCTCGCTGTCCAAGGCTATCACCCTCTGGGTCCAGAGCGACCTTCAGTGGGCTAATATGAAAAAACATCCAGCAGAAAGGACTTAGTTCTGGCCCTGATCTTCAAAGCCTGGTGCAGAAGCCCGCCGTCAGAAGTGGGAGGCCTTGCAGCCCGAGCAGCAGCTGCTTGTAGATTCCCACTGACAGGCCTTTTTCCACAGACCCTCCACGTCTCAGAATACCCACTGCACTGTTGCGTAACCAAAATGGGTAATGATGTGAGAGGATATCAAAGCAAATAACCGCGATCAGCAGAAGAGCATCGCTTGCTCACGCTGCAGGAACACTGATGGGACCATGTTGCGAACAATACATTTGCAATCATGTTTTTCTTTCGAGAGAAACAAGAGCCGCTTGGAGACGTATTGAGAGCGTTTTGTAAATGTTCCATTTCCCATTTATCTACAAACACTTTTCTAAGGCTTTCCTTTGTGACGGAGAACGGCAGAGTGCTCCCAGCTTTGTCACGACATTGTGAAGCCGGGGGGGAGTAAAATATTATCTTTACAGGCGTCAGATGGCCGGAGTGCCTTCCACGCCGAATGTGCAAACATTACTCACAATATCTCTGCAGGCCTGCACTCTCAGTGCTCTCTTCTAGAGTTGACAGTGGCAGTCCTCTCTGCAAATCCTCGTGAAAAACACTCCGGGGCGGATGTTCACTAGGCCTGTCAGGGTGAATTTATTTATTTTTTCTTACAAAATGCTGTCTGAGTAATAACTGCAATACGAATATGATTATATTTCAAATTTAACATTTAACAAAGGGAAGTTGACACTGGCTTGTTCACAATAATAGGGACTCCTCGTCCATCTTGAGTATCTGGGTTATATCTCGATAAGGCCAAGCCACGTTATAAATCGTTCAAACCACTAAAACAGGTAGTCAGAGACACATTTGATCAAGATGTCAATACACTGACAACAACCATTCAAATACAGTGACGTGCCAAAAGTCATTGGACGACACTATTTCGTACCTCAAGGGATGACTTGGGAACTTCCGCACATGTATGGTGTTACTTCGCACGTGAGGTTGGACACGTGATAGTGGGTGCCAGATGGACGGGACATTCCACTTCCAAAGTTGTGGACATTCTTCAATTCACAGCCTCATATGTATGCAGAGAGAACATCACAGAAGGCATTACCACCCACAGTGGGCAGGGCAGCGGCCACCTACACATGCTTAATGATTGTGATTGCCGTCTATCAGAGCTATGTATGGGACGTTGTGTCTGGCACAGCGCACAACCTTTGCGAGAAACTCTGTTTCCGTGTGGGCGGAGCTTTTGAGGCTGAAATTGTTCTGGAGTCAAATATATTTTTTCACCAAGTGTTCGAAGCTCATGTTTCCAACTAGCTGCTGTGTCTGCTGCCGTGGCAACAGGGCTTTGAAACACCACCACAAATAAATCCACACAGACGCAGATGCTCCTAGGTGCTCAAACTTTGGAAGCTCTAACAGAATATGTAATCAGACACACATCCAATATCTCCACCCAACTCTTTTTCTGCGTGATCCTCCCAAGTTTTACACAACCCCTCTAGAAAGACACTTTCACATCAGCCTTTATCTCATACAACCTGAGATCCATATTTTGCAGGCAGTTACATGCTGGTATTCTAAGCTTCATATCTCAGGATGAGAGTAACCTACAGGCATGATACACACATCCTAACCAACTACATCACTTATCGTATCTCTAACCCCTGTGATGAATTATCAGTGCGTTATCCAGCTCATCTATAATTTACTCGTTTCAAATTGAGTGAAGTCTAACTTTAAATGTCAAAGGAGCTTCCAGTGCATGTTTACTGCTCTGTCCACGTGAACATGATCAACCTGCATACAGACTCTGACTGATCAGAGAGAGGGGGCGGGGCTGATGATCAACCTGCATACAGATTCTGACTGATCAGAGAGAGGGGGCGGGGCTGATGATCAACCTGCATACAGACACTGACTGATCAGAGAGAGGAGGCGGGGCTGATGCTCAACCTGCATACAGACTCTGACTGATCAGAGAGAGGGGGCGGGGCTGATGCATTCATTGGAAGGGGTGTCCACAAACATTTGGACATTTGGGCAGGTGAGCTTCAGCCACACTGCTGCAAATATTGTGAATTCAATCCACAGCATCGGACTCCATAAACGCTCCACAGCAATTCAGTAAGCATAATTACTAACATCATCCAGCCCGAGCAGAGCAGACAAAGCCGAGAGCCAATGAGACGTGGAATCATACTGGGATTAAACTCACTTCACTTAACATCATTTGACAGCGTTTGACATCAAAGCCCAACATCCAACCCTCGGATATTAAACCTGCGACGGCACTGATGCCATATGACATTGCAGACAGAGCTGCAGTCTGACCCCGAGAGACCCTCAACATGTCCTCCTGACTTATTCCAGGAACTTCTGATGTGTTTTGTATTTGTGTGTGTGGGTGTGTGTGTTCAGGTTTTTAAGTCTCTCTGAGGACCTAACGTGACTGGCAGGACCGCTGGGCTTTGGCTGGCTTCGGAGAGCACGTCACCAAAACGTAAAGAGCAGGAAGAACGTTTAAACTGGTGAAGGACTTTTACATCTAACTCTATAACTGGAAATCTGATTTAGACTGATTTATTTATCGAAACGTTTATAAAGAATTTGGATAAGCTTATAAATATCCTGGTCAAGCTAATCAGTACAAACTCAAACCCAAATTGATCAATTAGCAACAGGTTGTCTAAGATGTGAAGTGTGTTTAGTCCTAGAAGACACAGAAAAAAGGTCAAATGAAAAGAATCTCTTGAAATAACGATGTCTGTTGCGTGTGACGAGTTCTCCAGTGGTTGAGGATAAAGAAGTAAACCTGAGTAGCAGCTATAAAACCCCCACAGGTAGAGCAGCTGGGTGAGAGAATCTGAGATGGAGACGTACTCATGCTGTGCTCGTTCTTCTTCCCTCTGTTTTGCACTTCGCTCTCTTTCTCTCTCTTTCAGGAGACTGAAGCACCGAGTCCCAGGCCTCAGGATGGCGGAACCCCAGACCCAAAACTCCCGACTCCAGCTTTCTTTCTTGCCTGTCTTTATTTCTCCTTGCTTCTGGTGTTTGAATCTTGTTGGGCCAAAGAAATCCCCTCAGGACCTGTCTTTGTTGAACTGGTGGTGGTCTTCCTCAGTCTGGTCAGCCCACAAACATTAGAAATCTTCATGGTTACTCGTTTTCGCACCGCAAACTGTGGTTCTGCCCATCTGTTTGCTTTTACCCAGCATGCAGCGAAGCTCTGGAGTGACATTCATGCATGACGGAGTTCAGGGGGGAACTCAGTGAAACGTGAAAATTGGGGTGAGAGTGAGAGAGGCTTTATGAGGCTTTATGGAGTGTCCTTTTCCCTGGAGAAGCAGACATGGAGAGAGTGCACCAATCAGCAGCTCCCCTTACCTGTAATACCTGTAATGCAGGGTGACCATATTTTGATTTGTTTTTAGAAGAGGACACTGGGGACACACAGACATCAGTCCTGGTTAGGATGTTGTGGTTGAGGGGCTTCAAGTAGACCAAAGTTGTTGAACCGTGTGTGTGTGTGTGTGTGTGTGTGTGTGTGTGTGTGTGTGTGTGTCGTGTCAGAACTCGTGTCTGTCAGGTTGAGTCGGACAAGCCTGATCTTCTTTCGGCTGCTCCCTCTAGGGGTCGCCACAGCGGATCCTCTGCCTCCATCCTGCCCTAATCCCCGCCTCCTCTACTGTTACACCAACCATCTCCGTGTCCACCCCATCTCTCACTGCCCTACAACCCGTCTTGTTCCTCTCCTCCTCCTAGAGTAGTCCGAGTTCCACCCTGCTGGTCAACAGCACCGTAGGCGGTCATTAACCCGGGCCTCGATCAATACCGTACGGCAGTCATATTTATGATCCGCATTATAGTTTTGGCACAAATCCTGACGCAACCCTGACCATTTATCGGGGCTTGGGACCGGCACCAGTACAAGCCTAACGTGTGTTAAGGTAGACTGCATGGCCAGAGGCTTGATTTAACGTGTGTGTGTGTGTGTGTGTGTGTGTGTGTGTGTGTGTGTGTGTGTGTGTGTGTGTGTGTGTGTGTGTGATGTGCCAAAGTAGGTAGATGTGATTGTGATTGATGTAACATGTTAAACTATGTATATATCGGTTCCTGTAGTTTTACCCTTAACATTAATGGTATGTTGGAGGGAGGAGGGTACATGGTATGTGAGGTGGGGCGTGGAGGTGGGTGTATAGGGTAGGGAGGTGTGGCCTGTCATAGAGACCTGTATGACACTGCTTTGTGGTCTGTGTCTCAACTGTTTTTCATGGTTAGTTTGTCCACAATACTTTTGCATAAACCCCTCCAACGTCTCACCCAACATTACCCTACAGTGCTTCATGTCCCTTATACTGGGGACCACCGTGCTCTCGGCCTGACCTGAAGTTCATTTCCAAACTCTAATAAGTGAAGTATTAAAAATCCATGGGCAGGTTATAGTTAGAGGTCTGTAACACTATGTTCAGCAAATTACAGCCCAAAACGCTCAGCTTCACTAAAAGGACTCGACAACAAAAAGCTTAATGGATTTTCTTGTGTGTTTTTTCCATTTCAGCGAATAACATGCTGAATTGAATTGATCGTTTCAAATGCTAATGGGATGCAAATGAGCTCAGGGTAATGGTTTCGCCCGCTTCTATATGTCATACGTCCACAGTTTGGGAAAGGACGTGCGTTATTTGTTGTTTGCGAGAGGAGAATGGATGTGCAAACACACCAGCATTCGCGACGCTGATACATTACTGTGATAAATGAGTTTCTTTTCTTGGGGAAAATGCAAATAGCCTTGCTGAACACAGCTCTAAGCGCAGTCCACCTCCTTCTCTCCTGCTGGGCCTTCAGCCTGAATCCATAACTAGCGGCACACAGATTGCAGGACTCCTCCGAGAGGATTTAATCCATAAGTTTGATTTTTTTCCCCTGGATATATGAAAGAGGAGCCATGTGTCCCGGTGTGCAGAGAAAATGACAAATAAGCAAGCATGCAATTCACACAGGTAACCGCTTTCATTGTAGCACCACTTCAGGCCTCAACTTTAAGGTCATGTCATGTCAGACTGATAAATATTTTGTCATTTTTTCCAATTTTTGCATTAAAAATAAAAATTAAACCTTTACCTTTAACTCAGATCCTGAAATCTACATTTTGATTCATAACTCAGGATCAGACTTATGCTATCAAACCATCACTGCAATGAATGATCAATTCAGCTCAAATTCACTTGTTTCCAACTGAATTAAATCACGATTTAATGTGCTTCCATACAGACTCCGTCTGATCAGAGAGAGGGGCGGGGCTAATGGCATCACTAACCCAGATATTAGGTTAATGTTAGGTATTAGGTATTAGTTAGGAAAATGAGAAGGGAGGGGCTGTTTGCTCTCTTTCACTGCTCAGAGTGTTCAAATTTCAAAATAAAAGTCCTTAGATCAGGTAATACTGATACATAGATAACAAAAATAATTTTTTGGTCATTTGGGTTGTTTTGTTTATGTTCATATTTTATGTGGGTGACTGGCAATCATTTTTGATGAATTATTATAATCCTAAAAATTGTCCTTGTCAAATTACAGAAAAAAGTCAATTTTTGATCAATACATGGTCATATATAAACAAAATTTTAAATAATTCTCTTATATTTTTTACATAAATCGAGGACAAACTGAAAATAACAATATCTGCTATGTGTGACTGTCTCCTGTAAATACTTTTCAATTTTTTTGGTGAATAAAATTTCATCAGACAAACCTTTTGGCCTAAATTGGCCCAGATTTCTAAAAGCTGTTAATATCGATTATATATTTTAGACACAATTTATACTCAACGTCCTGGTTCAACCGAATCCTCCTTGCTTCTGAACCTTTGCTGCAGCCCGTCAGTCAATGACAGTCACATGCCACCCATTTCTGGAACGGGCTGCGTCAATGGGTGTGCAACTTTTTAAATGCATATTCTGATTTCATGCATAGAAAGGAAGACACAATAAAACAAATCCTACGTTCATCCAGTCTAATCCCAAACACCCTCAACAATGTGCGAACAGGAGCCGGCGATAACGGCACCTCCCTGCTGGTAGATTACCACCGAGCAGGTGAGCGCGATCAGCAGTGGATACTGATCTGTTTTCTTTGTACCTCTTCATTTTCTTCCAAACATGAGGAAGGAGGAGGGAAAAAAGGAAAGAAAAAAAAAAGAATCAGTATGCAAGAGCTGAAACGCAACAACAAAGGTAAATTGAAATGTCATTTTTTATTCATGTGAAGAGATTGCGGGTTGGAGGAGGCGCAGTGCAGGGATATTGCTGCACAAATGAAGGTTGACAGTACACGCCATCCCTGGCAACCACGCTTTAGTCTGGGGAGCTTGTGTCTGTTATATATATCTCTCTGATCAAATTGTGAGTGTGATTTTCCAGCTCACACACACTCACCCGGTGAGCTTCTGAAGGCAGCCATAAGAGGGAGCCCTCTGGGGCCTCCGTGCTACAGTGGTTTGTGTATTCTGACTGACCTCACAAATCACACAGTCATCTGAAGAGCCTCACATGACTGACACTGTTTACAAAGACACAAAACTAACATCGTCCATCACAGGCGTCATAGTCCTCTCTGACTACACTTTCGTGGAATAAAGGTTGGACCCCCTGCATTGAAGGCTCAGACAAATGCAACACATTCACACATTTATAATTTGATTATATTATAAATATCTGATCTGATCAGTATTTATTGATCTACTCATACAGAAGTGGTGTCTCTCAGTACGACGTCGGGTTTAACGCAACACGCCGGACGTCTCTGCATGGAGGTGTAGAGGTTCCTAATGGTGTCCTGTGATGATCCATCCCATGCAGCTTGAATGTTCTCACTCAGTTCTGCAGATGGTGTGGTAGGGGTGGAGTGTTGATAGAGCGTCCAATAGCATCCACACATTTTCAATCAGGGACAGGTCTGGAGATGAGACCGACCACGGCGTAGTATCTGTGTCTTCAAGACGAGATCTTGAGACGGCAGCAGTGTGTGGACGAGCGTCGTCCTGTTGGAACAGAGCACCGGAGTGTGTGTTCAGGATATCGTTAACGTAACGTTGGGCTCCAAGTGCCAATAATGAAGGTGTTCTGGCATCGTATGAAATCACACCCACCTCCATGACACCAAACTGCTGATCTTGGCACTGACCATAATGGCTCAACATGGATTCATATGGCATCTTCACCAGTCGGAATGGGAGTTTGGCACGACACCTATGCAGTGCAACTTCCTTCAGGGTGCAGCTATTTGTTTTACAGCTGAACAATGTGGTTTTGTCCAACTTGTCCAAGTGTCCCAAGTGTTCTGGAAACTTCCAATTTGCTGTATTTCCTTGCTGGGAGTTCCTGCCCATGTTGACCAATGTTTGAGATGTTTAAATTGCTTGATCGATAGTTATCAACATAAAAAAATAAATAAAGAAACTTTCTTCTAGATGTTCACACAAGTCTGGACGTACGACTGATACCTTTGTAGCTCTGAACTGACCATAAAGTCCCTCCTTTCTTGTATCCGAGTTCGGTAAAGAACTAAAATGGAGAGAATTGTAAGATGAGAAAAAAGCTTTATGTTTCAAAGCAGGTCCATTTTTCCTCATATCACCTCTGAGCTGACTGTTGGGAGCAGTTGCCTGGGATAATCCACTAATTCCTAAAGTGCCGATAGGATTCTCAATATGGCCCGGCCTTATACGGCACAATCAAATTTTAAAGATGATATATTATTCATTTGTTCTTGATAAGGTGAGCAGGGAGGATTTAGGGCTGTAATAGAACCGGCCCCTCTCAGTCATGGCAGAGCGAGCCAGTTCTGCTGGCTACAGAAATCTGTTCATTCCGAGCACTTCAGCATGTCCATAATTAAGACCCGTATTAAATACATCACGTAAAGTAAGACGTGGGCCTTTCCGTCAGCTCCAACTACTCTCTGTTGACTTCTCTCACAAAAACCTTGTATCTCCAAAACATCAGCTTTTCAGGAACATGAAAATGCTTCAATTTACGTGTGTTTACATGAGATTAATAATCCGAAAACTACGGAAAATCGGATGTATGGACATATTCCGAAAACAACTGTTGAAGAACTGTCGACTCCCACCACCCCAAACATTCATAAACATGCACTGCTAAGGTAAAACCACAGGACTTGCAGATGTAAAGACAGAAAACATGAACACAGCCTCCAAAACACTACTCTGGCAAAAGTCCCACCGACGTCCATGGTCAAGATCAGTGGTTTGCTGTCATGTCTCACATGTGGTTTGTCTCACATGTGTAGAAGGCCTGGTGTCATGGTGTGGGTGTAATTTCATGCGATGCTGGATCACCTTGGGTTACATTAACGAGGTCCTGCAACGAGTGGCCGTACCTTTTCACTTGCATGATCTGTTCCGAGAAGACGACGCTCGTCCACACACTGCTGCCGTCTCAAGATCTCGTCTTGAAGACACAGATACTACGCCGTGGTCGGCCTCATCTCCAGACCTGTCCCTGATTGAAAATGTGTGGATGCTATTGGAACCTCTTTCAACACTCCACCCCTACCACACCATCTGCAGAACTGAGTGAGAACACTCAAGCTGCATGGGATGGATCATCACAGGACACCATTAGGAACCTCTACACCTCCATGCAGAGACGTCTGGCATTGCGTTAAACCCGACTGAGAGACGTACTGAGAGACACCACTTCTGTATGAGTAGATCAATAAATATTGATCAGATCAGACATTTATAATCAGTTATGGTGTTTTAATGACAAAAGGCCATTTGTCCACCAGACGAGGGCAGGTTTGTGTCCACACACTTTAACGAAACATCATGCAGATCAGCGGAACAGATGAACAACAGCAGGTGCCGAGGGCCAAACGCAGCAGCGAGTGTAAAACTGGAACAAACAGGTTTATTATTGATTAGGACATTTATTCAGGCCTGCAGAGCTCCGTCCTAAACGCTCAGCGACCCTTTACGGCGACAGTGTGGCGAATCGGAAACGAAGGCACTGTGAAAAGGAAATGAACACCACTATTACTCAAATAAGCCACTGCCTAAAGCCTGATCGACCACCCCCCACACAAACCCCCTCCAAATACCACTTCACCTGTCAGCAGTAACCTTCAATTGCAAACCTTTCAGCCAGTCTCTGCCTGCATTTAAAAATGGATGAAGTGCCTCTCTCCCACACTCTGCCACTCTGTAATCTTCCAGCAGCTCCTGCCGATCCTCTCAGGACCGGAGGAAGCAGCCGATGATGTTTGTATCGCTTACAAACAGATTACGTCCTCCATACTAAGCACACTGCTCACTGCTTTTCAGGCCAACAAGCACACAGCATTGCAACATAAATACCCCGTATTAAAACTGACCGTCTGGCTGCCAGTGTTTTTATTGTAATCAGGTGAATTCCCCCAGCTGGGGGACACAGTTCATGGTGGACTGTTATGTTGGACAATGAGTAAAACACCAGGCATCCACTTAATCTGGGTAAACTGTGCAATTATTTTATTTTTTTTTCAAGAATAGTTGAATATTGACGTCACCTACATCCAGAAACAGTCGCGAATTAAGTTTGAAGTCTATTTGTATGTGACATAAGCCATTAACAATATGCAGGAGAATACCGCGAGTTACAGGAAAGGTGGGATGTCTGAAGACATAATGCATTACTCAGCTCAGTCAAGTCTAGCCTGCTACTGTAAGAATGAGAAAAATAATGCTGCTGTCCTCTCAGTGTCCTCTCAGCACAGTGTTTTTTTTTATTTGAGCTTCTAAACACATAGAAGACTCTAAATGCCTGCAAAGAGGGATGGAGGTGGAGCTTTATCTCATGGCCTCCCACAGTACTTGGCTCTGAAGTCTCTGGGGAGAAAGGAGCTGCTCCAGGAGAAACCAGCTGAAACAGACTCTAAAGATGACAGTGACTTATTTCCCTTTGACAAAGATATTTCATATATAAGTAAACATTGTCATATTTACCATAGATGTACAAATAAAATGAAAAAATAGCCTGAACATCTTCTTTTTTCTTTTTTCTTTCTTCTATGTAATATCTGGGTCAGTGATGTCATCAGCCCCGCCCCTCTCTCTGATCAGTCAGAGTCTGTATGCAGGTTGAGCATCAGCCCCGCCCTCTCTCTCTGATCAGTCAGAGTCTGTGTGCAGGTTGAGCATCAGACCCGCCCCATCTTTAGGGGTCTTTCTGCACACAGCCGATAGCGTTGTAGGTTATTTTCTGTTCTTAAGAGCAATAATCACAGATAATCCAGATCATCTATAGAGGACCATTATCACTCCATATGATCCAGCTTGTGTTGAACGTCTTTTAAAGAAGCTTCTTTACTTTCAAATAAGTGTGTAAAACCTCCTCAATTCAAAAGCAAAGCAGCTTTCATTAAAGCAGCGTCGGCTCAGCTCCAGTATCATCTCCTATTCGTGATGGATCAGCGATAAACATTTACAGCCTTGTTCTGTAGTTTGAAAGCAAGCCGGACCCCGTGCTGTTCCAGTGCTAACCCCCCTTATCAGCCCAGCTCAGCTGTAGTTGTTGGTGCGGGTGGCCCTACGGTCACAGTCTGCTCGATATCCATCACTTTAGGCCATCTGATAAATGTGCTGGAGATAACTGGGCTTATGGGTTCACAGCACAAAGCCAGTTCAGATAAGCCCAATTAATTAAACCACATCCTACTCGGGCTTTCACCAACCACTGAGCTATACACTTTTGACTGCTGACCTTTTCCAAGTTTCAGCCTCAATGTGTGTGTGTGTGTGTGTGTGTTTTCCTTAAAGCAAAGAGGTATTACGAAAGCCTGAATGTTGCCTCCACTCTCTGGGGTTTGTGAAATTAACACTTGTCGTGGCAGCATATGGGCCTGCTTGATTTCACAGCTTGCCAGCCTCCAACCAACACCTCTAAACTGCATTTCAGAAGGATGCCACTGGGAATAGCTTTTTTGGGACACCTCTGGCCTATGTGTAATTTAATTAAAAGTTAAGACAGCAGTGAGGCAAACAACAGTACGGTTTCCCTCCAGAGAAATCTCAGTTGAACTCCATCTTCCTCGATGAAGAAACAAGCAGAGTGGCATGAATGACAAATGTGGAGACCTAGAAAATGGCTTGTATCTGCCCGCAAAATGTGGATCTCAGGTTCTAAGTGTGACATTTTGTGTCAAAAGACTTTTTTTTTGTGAATTATTGTTAAAAAATAAGGGGATGAACACTGTTTATAGGCACTGTGTTTTGTGGAGAATCATAAATAATCATAAAACTACTGTGTAAATAATCATGAATTAATAAAAATACTCTTAGAACCCGAGATCTGCACTTAGTTGGAAGTTACACGCTTCTAGTCTTCGTAACGCAGGATCAGAGTAACCTACAGACATGATACACATACCCTCACAAACAGAACAAACAGAACATAAAAACAACAGGGATCAAGACCCCCTGAGACACAACCCAGGTTTATCTAATCAGTCCTGAAAAGGGGGCGTCGCCAGCACAGGGTAACGTGAAAGACACCCCCGTACGAGTGAGAACAATTCAAAAGGCTTTATTTGCTCGTATTAAAAACACCAACATCAAAGTGAAAACAAAAATAAGCAGCTAAGCCCCTCTGAGCTGACGTGGGCACTTGCCAGTACATTTTAGGGGCTTTCTATCCCGGTACTTATCCCTCTCAAGTCCCTGCTCAGTCCTCCACAGGTCAGCTGCTCCTCTAGAAGAGTGCGAGGAACTGCTTTTCAGATGCTGCACTAATGGTGAAAGTGGGAACAGCTGGTCCTCCTTGATCATGACCTTCATTAAAGGAAATCAGCTGAACTACTGATGAAACTGAACAAATCCATACCAGGACAGAAGAAGTGAGGAGTCAGGAATCAAAACGATTCGCTACAGGGACCAATTCGCTACACTGTTTACTGCTGTATAAATCCACTGTAGTGAACGCACGAGAAAACTGCTACAGAGTACTGGTTTGTATTCCTGCCTCTGAGTACTGGTTTGTATTATTGCCTCTGAGTACTGGTTTATATTCCTGCCTCTGAGTACTGGTTTGTATTCCTGCCTCTGAGTACTGGTTTGTATTACTGCCTCTGAGTACTGGTTTGTATTCCTGCCTCTGAGTACTGGTTTGTAGTCCTGCCTCTGAGTACTGGTTTATATTCCTGCCTCTGAGTACTGGTTTGTATTCCTGCCTCTGAGTACTGGTTTATATTCCTGCCTCTGAGTACTGGTTTGTAGTCCTGCCTCTGAGTACTGGTTTATATTCCTGCCTCTGAGTACTGGTTTGTAGTCCTGCCTCTGAGTACTGGTTTGTATTCCTGCCTCTGAGTACTGGTTTGTATTACTCCTACCGAGTACTAATTGACATCACTGCTACTAAATACTCATTGCATTAAAGCTACCGAGCTACCCACAATGCTTTTCTTCTTCTGCACTTATAGAACCGTGGCTGCAGAACCTGTCGTGCAGTTGTGTCTCAGGCAGTTATGTACATAATTACAGGTGTGGTCTGATTAGATATTAGAACATTTTTCGGGTTCTTTACCTCTTGATGAGAGTGTTAACTGCTGTGTTGGACACAAAGACATTTTCCCCAGTTGATGGACTTCGAGATGGTTGTTTCAGTGAACTGTCCACCATCTAGGCTGTATGACAAACATTGACCAAATCAATTGCCCAATATCCTGATATTGTCTTTCTTTAAATTGGAAACAAAGCTCTCACACACACACAGGCTGAGAGAGTGAGACAGAGAGAAACTGAATGGGAGAGAAAGAAGACAGCGAGGACCACTGGGTATTTCCTGTCCATCCTAAGCTATTAAGTGTAATGTAGCTCAGGGGAAAGAGGTGTCCACCGTGTTAAATAGATTTTACCTTACAGGGGATTGTCCAGAAGACATGTCCCTTTCAGGACGAAAGGGCGAGAATGACACGGACGCATTCTCTCTCTCTCCCGGGTTAGTCACTCTTTCATTTCTATTTGGGCCTAAGCCTTCAGACTCCAGCTCCATCACACACACCAGGCTGAGCCTGCTCTGCTCACACACTGTAAATTATTCAAACCACAGAGAGAGAGATCTAAATGGAGCAGCAATCACCAAAAAGCACACACACACACACACACACACACACACACACACACACACACACACTTTCTCTCGCTCCTGATCTGTCATTAAACACAAAAGACAGAAACAGCTACAGAAAGGCTGAGTGCGAGAGCGAGGGCGCGAGCGAGTGAGTGATTGTGCGAGTGACTGTGCTGCTCCAGTGAGTCAGCAGGTCTGGTGTGATGTGTAAAGATGCTGTAGCAG
This sequence comes from Acestrorhynchus altus, assembly GCA_034509495.1. Lineage (NCBI taxonomy): Eukaryota > Metazoa > Chordata > Actinopteri > Characiformes > Acestrorhynchidae > Acestrorhynchus > Acestrorhynchus altus. Next base: position 32,129,050 of record CM067513.1, on the reverse strand, counting down.
GAGGTGTTTGGGTAGGCAGCCGGATTTTGACCACGTCAAATTTACCATTAGGTGCAGTGGTACTTATCTGTGAACTGACGTGCATCACACTTCCTTTGGGGTGGGGGGTGAGGAGGTCACGGGCTACTGGATCAGAACCGTCTGAAGTGGATTACATCCGTCACGAGTCAAAACTGGGCTTAACTCATTTCCATGGTTACACTATAGCTCTACGTTACTCTTGGTTCAGTACGAAGGTTAGACTCATGTGTACATCTGTTTCCGTGGTTACAGTGTACATCTAGCATATGTCCTTTCATATTTAGTCTAGATGTATACCTGTTACTATAGCTGCACTATAGTGTAGGTCTGTATCAATATCCATGGTTACACTGTAGGTCGCTTTCTCTGTTACACTACAGGTCAACCTCTGTGTCCATTGTTACAAGGTCTGCATTCAGTTGCACTGTACTATACATTTACATCTACATTTATGTCAGTGGTACAACATAACACTGTAGACCTACATCTGTTTCCAGGTTTGCACCATAGGTCTACATCTGTTTCCATGGTAACAATGAAGGTCTGCATCTGTTTCCAAGATTAGACTGTAGGCCTGCATCTGTTTCCGTGGTTACACTGTAGGTCTGCATTTATTTCCATGGCTACATTATAGGTCTGCATCTATCCCTATGGTTACACTATAGATCTACATCTGTTTCCCTGGTTACACTATAGGTCTGCATGTGTTCCCATGGGTACAGTATAGGCCTACATTGTTTACAATAGTTACACTATAGATCTACATCTGTTACTATAGGTCTGTATCTGTTTCCATGGTTACACTATAGATATACATTGTTTCCAATAGTTACACTATAGATCTACATCTGTTACTATAGGTCTGTATGTGTTTCCATGGTTACACTATAGGTCTGCATGTGTTCCCATGGGTACAGTATAGGCCTACATTGTTTCCAATAGTTACACTATAGATCTACATCTGTTACTACAGGTCTGTATCTGTTTCCATGGTTACACTATAGATGCACATCTATTCCAATAGTTACACTATAGATGTACATCTGTTTCCTTGGTTACATTATAGGTCTGTGTCTGGTTCCTTGGTTCCTTAGACTAAAGGTCTACAACTATTTCCAAGGGTACACTTCTCCCGTCCCTTTAGTTATACAGTACACTGGGTCTATGAACTACGAGCTGGGTGGTGGTTTCGTCTGCCCGGAACAAGCCTTAGGTTGTCAGACTAGCTATGCATTTTCTCATAATCCATAAGCTGGACTGCCAGTAGAACTTCTGAAGGATGATGAAGCATTCTGAAGCATCACTGAGCATAGACTGCCTATTACCTGGTGGTGAAAAAGGTGACTTAGTTCACTTGTATTAACTGTAAAACTGTTGTCATACAGGCCTGGATTGTGTTTCTCTAGCAGTAAGTGAACTCCTACAGTCATAAATATAAAAACAAAAGATGAACAAGAACTGGCTCTGGAACCCAAATCACAACCTCAGCCCTGCTCCTGCCTCTGCTCCTGCCTCTGCTCCTGCCTCTGCTCCATCTGAATAAAAGACTGATAGCTGCTTGACGGCTCCCAAAACCCAAAAGCAGGAAAAGTTCTGTTTCTTCTTTTATCTTCTAATTGGCTCAGTGGAGAAAGCCATCTCGGAGATGGATCGAGGCGGATTTGATGACACTCTGAAAGAGGCCACAGAGAGCATTTCCATTACTGTGATCAAGAGCACAACAGCAGGGAGCTCCAGCATTCTCCCAGAACTTTAACACAAAGATTCTTCCTTCCCTCTTTGCCTTTGAATTTAACTGGCTTTTAGTGAGAAAATCTCTAAATGCTTTTATCTCTCGTCTAAAAGGGAAGAAGAAGAAGATGAACTTGTTATTGTCACGAACCTCCGCTGTTAGACAAACACGTACAGAGACGATACACTTGATTATATAAGTGTTTAAAACACTTTAACCTATAAATACTAAAGTATGTGTAATAGTAAAGTAAGTGTGTGTATACAATATATATTTATACATATTTTATATTCGTTACATTTAAGGTCATTATATAATATAATGTGGGACACACACTCTGAACTGTCACACCACGGAGAGGCAGAACTCTGAAAGCACACTCTGGAGTGTAAAAGTTATTTGACTGAGGCCACATCATGGATACCCGCGCTCTCGCTGTGACACCACTGACTCACGTGAGGCAGGACTGTGGGTACACACTCTGAACCGTCACACCAAAGACCTGGCCCAGACAACACTGCCTGCATCCTGTCACGCCCATGACCGATAGCGAGGCAGCACCGAGGAGCCACACTCTCGACTGTCACACCAATGACTCTGGCAAGGCCACGCTGTGTAAACGCACTCTGAACCGTTACACCGATTTCTTGGGTGAGGCAGCACCGAGGATCCACACTCTCAACTGTCACACCAATGACTTGGGTGAGGCTACACCGCACAAACACACTCTGAACTGTCACAGGAACGACTCGGGTGAGGCAGCAAGGTGGGTACGCACGCCGAAGTGTCACACCGGTGACCTGGCCAAGACAGCTGTCTACACACTGTCACACCCATGACTTGACTGAGGCAGGATTGCCCTTTATCTTTCACAGTGATGCCCCTTTACATCCTTTAATTTTTATTAGGAGTTACAAAACTACTGTGTGGTGACACTCAGATGTTTTAGATGTTTGTTAGAAACTATTCACACTAGCTGTTATTCTGTACTAAACCCTGTTTAAGCATCAACCACGTTTAACGACACAACTACACAGCCGTGTTTTTCGAAGCTGGTTTCAAATCACATGTTTGTCCAGTACAAGCCCACAGCCTCTTAAAAGACCCGGTTTTTAAATGACTGTAATTAGACGGAGCTCTGTGAAAGGAAAGCCAATGTGGGGACATTAATTAGGTCAGTGATTATGCCAGAATTTGGAGAAGGCAGGAGTCAGGGTTGTAGTCTAGCCTGCAGCAGAACGTTTACTGTAATTATCTGACCCCATCACACTTAGAGTGCCAAGTTAGCGCACCGGAACGTAAATAGAACACACGACCAGCTTCAGAACAATAACATAACGTTTCAGATATAATCCGTGATGCTTGTTGATGTTTTGATTTGACTCTTAGAGTCTGAGATCTACACCTTGCGGGCAGTTGCATGCTGCTCCCTAGGCTTCGTATCTCATGATCAGAGTAACCCACAGACATCTAATAGAGTGGACAGTGAGTGGACACAGTGTTTAAGCACTCCAGCAGCACTGATCCACTCGTACCAGCACAACACACACTAACACACCACCCCCACGTCAGTGTGACTGCAGTGCTGAGAACGACCCACCACCCACATCATAGCTGCTCTGTGGTGGTCCTGTGGGGTCCTGATCATTGAAGATCAGGGAGAAAGGAGGAGAATAAAGTCTGCAGAGAAACAGATGAACTTCTGGTTTGATTTCATCATCCTATACGGTCAGTGGAGCTGATAACGGTGATAACAGCGAGTGTAGAGACAAGGAGTTGATTGGTGTAAACAGAGGATATAACTGTAATTGGTTAGTTTTATGTTGTAAGTACGTTTTCCTCAAAGCTGGTGTTCAGGGTTAAACTCGGCCTCTTTCTAGTGCATTTTAAACCCTGTAGGAAACACCGTCACATTTATACTTTATAATGCAATAAAGTTCTTCAGTACTGCAGGATTTCTTCATTCATAGATGAAGAACAAGCTGGCGGAATGTTCCACACAGGAGCTCTTTAAGTCTGAAGAAATCCTTCATCAGAAGAACAAGTGCAACATCCTGACTCTTAGAGTGAAGCCCACCCTCTATGTAGCCCATGTAGACCATTGCCCACACCACATGTCTTAGAAATGGGGATTGTGGGCAAAACGCCCAGTGGCTCCTACAGATATCACAACACAAAGCACACACACAGCAGCTTACACCTTACAATATCTAGCAGAACACAGGATTTCCAGGAGCCGAATCCTGCCTCCCTTGGCTGCCCCAGCTGCTGCCTCGCCAGCCCGTACCACTCTGCCTCACAGCGCCTTCATTTCACAGTGAAGATCAGTCCTTAATTGTTTTCAAAACAGTTCGACAAGTAATCTTTAGAACTCAAGCCAATTTTGTGGGATGTTTTTTTGTAGTCTGACGTACTTTTATTCACCGAAAAAATTAGAAAAGTATTTATAGGAGACACCAGGAATTGATATCTTCAGGAAATCCTAGGCTACTCAAATTTGTCCTCATTCATGTGAGACGTATAAATGAATAGAATTTAAATATTCCGTTCTGATAAAATAAATGACTTGCACCTTCAATTTTTGGACAAAAAGCACTTTATATCTCAAAAGTCCATTTGGAAATTGATCGTGCAGAATCATGGGTTATAACAGAGACTCAAAATGGACAAGTGGTCAAATGAATAGGTCAGAATGTTGGACGATTACCATCCCTCTTCCAGAACTCCCCAACTCAACCCAACACTATTGGATGGAGCTGTATTACTCCAGTTCCACTGAACCGCAGCTTAATGCTGAGGGGCTTTGAACCCTCTAGACCAGGTCTGGCACCAATAGCTTCATGTTTATCTGCTCCAGAGTGTCTTATTCTATTGGCTGGACTGTGTCAGCGCCTAAAGTCTCTGAATGGGTTTATTTAAAGGGCCACAAGCATATTCCTGACTGTTTATCTGTTTACAGTTTCGGTTTACAGTATATGCGAAAGGCTCAAGTATGTTTATCTCAGTAAGATTTTATCCTTCCTCCCGTCACAGCTTCTCTCCAGTCTCTCTTTCACCACCTGCAGTGGAAACAATATTCTGAGTGACACCATAAGTCCCTCAAATCATTGTGCACATATGTGCTTTTGACTCATGTTATTTGTGCCATTGGCTGTAGATTGTTCGGTGTTGATGATCCAGTGGAAGCTCAGATGCTCTGAGACTGAGTGATTTCAGTCTTTGACATCCATAATGGCTGGCTGCCAGGACAAGAAAATCACTGTCACTCACACTCTCTCTCTCTCTCTCTCTCTCTCTCTCTCTCTCCCTCTCTCTCTCTCTCTCTCTCTCCTCTCTCTCTCTCTCTCTCTCTCTCTCTCTCTCTGTTTATCCATAGTACCCTCTCCATAGATATGACCTTTCCCAGTCTGTGAAAGTTCAGCTGGCTGGTTGTTAATGCTGCTCAGTGGGAGTTGTGAGTTTAAGGGGTGATCTAATGCTCTGAGCAAATGTAAGCCTGGCCGTCCTCCAGCTGGACCAGTTCACCCCCTCAACCATCCAACAGCCTGCTATGGCCACAGATAAAGTCGTATCATGGCATAAACAACAAATTTACCCCAAACATACTCGATCAGATTTTTACCTTCAAAGCTAATAAAGGTCTATAATGTATAATAATGGGAATAATGTTGACTAATACTTACTAATATCTCCATTTTTTGTGTATAAGGGTATTTATTGAGGTTGATAATGGACTAATATCTCTTGTTCTAGAGTATAGAAGTGTTTACTGAGGTGTTTATGGAGTAATATCTCTTTTCTAAAGTGTATCAAAGTGTTTATTTATTGCCCTCCTGTATATTGTTTACTACAATTAATAAATAAAGGACAATTATTGTTGTCCTGATTTAAAATCTATAGAAGCAGAAGCCAAACTATCACACCATGCAGACGGATGTGTCCAAACCCAGACCTACTGACCTGCTTTAATGCATTGGATGCTTCCAGATATCTCTGCGACACTGAGAGCTCTGTGACAGACCAGGCCACCCGGTAAACTGGACAGAGTGTGTTTGTGCTTTATCAAAGACGGCACAGAGGACAGATAATTCAGTAGAAGCAGACAGGCTGATCATGCACCATATACTCACTGAGACCAGTCTTCCTCAGCAGAAGTAAAGGTGGACATGGACACACATTTCTGCTGACACATCAGAATTAAACAGTCCGTGGAAAGTTTCAGGTAGAGTTGTAATTTCAGACAAACCTCATAGTTTTACTAAAAGAGACTCTTATTTTTGACAGTGATGGGGTTCTGGGGTGGTTTATTGGATTATCTCCTGAGAACGTCCATGCAAGCATGACCCCGACATCCAGAACATTACAGTTTGGTTCTCATCAAAGTGTCTCAGTTTTTTTATCTTGTTCATTTTTTCTTTCTTTGACACATCGACTTCAAAAATCGACTGTTCAATATCTCCAACCCCTGACAGGAGATACTGAATATGAAGATAACGGTTTTCATTTCACATGTCAATGGTGCTAATGTTATGGCAGCTCAGTGTTTAAAATATATAAGCGCTTCGAGTGTTCATCAGTTTGGTCTCCTGACCAGAGAAGATCTTCGTTTTGAGCTTTTCTGGATCACACCAGCCGTCTGAAGAGCCGTTTGTACCAAGTGCTAAAAGCAGGTCATTTGTGTGGTGTTGAATGTTTGTACTTGTTCAGGATTTCACAGTTTCTGTCACTTTCAAAGTGGTGTGAAGCTGCAATGCGGTGGTTTTGCTCAGACAGCTTAATAAGACGTGTTAAAAGGAAGCATCTCTACAGGGTGTGTTACCTGGTGAAATGTGTGTTTCTAACACACCTTTCTTCAGGACTGGAAAAATGGAAACTCAAGGCTTGCTCCTTTTTTTCTCGACGCCAGTCCTCGTTAGGTCTTCAACCCAATTCGGTTTTATCCAAAATAGCAGTTCAGAGCATGAAAGAACAAAAGTGAGCCTGAAAAAAATCTCTGTGAATCAGATTCATCTGGGGAAACATGTAGCTCACTATATCACTACCCTTCCCTTCTTTCACCATATCAATCCAGCCTTCACTTATATAGTGAATTAGATATTCAGGGCAGCCTTGTGACTGGAAGGTTGTTGGTTCCAATCCCTGAACTGGCAGTGCATGACTGAAGTGCCCTTAAGCAAGGCGTTAAACTCCCCAGCTGCTCCCTTTGCGCTGTGGATAGGACTGCCCACTGCTCCGGGCATGTGTACTCACTGCCCCCTAGTGTGGGAACTCACTAGTGTATATATGTGTGTGTGGACGGGTAAAATGCAGGGGACAACTTCCCCTGTGTGCATTTCAGTGGGTCTATGAGCTCCTTATGAGCTCCATAGAAGATATAAATTCATAAACCCCTCAATAAACACTCCTATACACTAGAATTGGAGATATTAGACCATAAACACATCAATAAACACTCCTACACACTAGAATAGGAGATATTAGTCCATAAACACCTCAATAAACACTCCTATACACTAAAATATGAAATATTAGTCCATAAACACATCAATAAACACTCCTACACACTAAAATAGGAGATATTAGTCCATAAACACCTCAATAAACACTGCAGTGATGCTATGAGTCAGTGTGGAATTGAATTCATCCAGGTCTGGATGGGTGAAATATTTTGTTTCCTGCCTGAATTCCACTGGTCGCAGGTTTCTAATAAGCCATTCCTCGTCCCCGCTTCGTTAAGGCCCTGAGCTCGTGTTCTCCTCCTCCTCCCTGTGACTCAACCCATTTCCTCTCTACGTGTCTCACTCAGTGTAATTAAATCTTTAAATAAGTCTGACAGCGTCACAGACTTTGCTCTTCTCTTACATCACCATGTGTGTATTAACTATTAATATGCACTTTTTTTCTCGAGCCAGTGAAGTGGGTGGTGAGTGGAGTGATTATGTCTGAGCGTGGGAAGTTGGAAAGAGTCTTTGGATGTAATGGTAAACTGAAATGGAGTGAGCCCTGCTGCAGATCAGCGCTGCAGATCAGCGGTACAAACCTCACAGTAATTCAACTTCATTGCGATCCTTCAGTGGTGCTTTACATTCCCGTGACACCGAGTTTGACCTAATGAACATCCGCGTAATGAACCCTCCTACAACTCATTTGGACTCGGTCAGCAAAGGTAGATACCATGTTCTACCTTAAACCATCCATCCATCCATCCATCCATTTTCTGAACCGCTTATTCCTGAATAGGGTCAAGGGTGAGCTCCTGCTTTTGTTGGAGTAACTGTCTCTACTGTAGAGTGAAGGCTAGATTCAGAGCCTTCTAGTCTGAACCTTCTAGATTTGAGAGCACTGCTGTGAGGGTTTGTTTGCATTCATTGGCAAGAACATTAGTGAGGTCAGGATGTTGGATGACCAGTACTGGACTGAGCTCCATCATTCCAGAGAACACATTTCCACTCATCTACAGTTCAATGCTGGGGGCTTTTTATCCTGCTGGTACGGTGCCAGTGGGGTCATGTTTATCTCGTGGGGTCATTGTTTATTCTTAAATTCCAAAGTTGAATGAAGCTCCTCCTTTGTGATGCACTGATGCTTTTCTATGCCCTCCGCTCCGCCACAGCAGATGATTAGCTGTGTCTTCTGCAGGGTTGCCAGGTTTGCTCTCAGTGGAAGTTAATGGGCAGCCGCTAGGATGAGATTAGCACCTCTGTTTTGTGGTTTGGATAAAAATCCAGGATTCTTGGTAAGCCTCTTCAGACCATTCCGAATCTTCCCTCTGACACAGTCAGCCGAACAGAGCATCGGGGCTTCTGATTCAGACCAGGCCAGAGAGCTCTTCAGACTCAGTGTTTCGTTTACACAAGCTTTGGAGGACGACGGTACTGGTTGTAAGAGAGCCAGCAAACACCACACACACACACACACACACACACACACACACACACACACACACATTGAAACAAGACCAGGAATTGTCCCATATCCCACATCCATGTCTGTAGTAGAAGAGGAGATCATTCCTATGATCTTACATTGATGGGACATTAGTGTTGAATGCAGATTCTTGATTCAAAGAGGAAAAAATATTTAATATCCCCCGGTATACCATAGCAACCACCCAGCAACACCATAACAACCAGTTAGTTGCACCCTGAAGGAAGGATCAGGTTGCAATGCAATTGGTATGAAGATAAGATGTCACTGATCTGATCAATATTTATTGATCTACTCATACAGACGTTGTGTCCCTCAGTTCGGCGTCGGGTTTAACGCAACATGCCAGACGTCTCTGCATGGAGGTGTAGATGTTCCTAATGGTGTCCTGTGATGATCCATCCCATGCAGCTTGAACGTTCTCACTCAGTTCTGCAGATGGTGTGGTAGGGGTGGAGTGCTGATAGAGCGTCCAATAGCATCCACACATTTTCAATCAGGGACAGGTCTGGAGATGAGACCGACCACGACGTAGTATCTGTGTCTTCGTTCAGGATAAGAGAAGGACATGTGTAACCCCTACAGACAGCCAAGCGAAAGAAAAGGGATCAGCATCCAGCTGGGATCAGAGGGGGCAAGAGAAGAAACGTATCCAATAACAGCTCCACCAAAGAGATCTACTCACATCTCCTCCACAAAGCTCTTACACCACTCACCGACTGCAAACACCCATCCATCTCTACCACAGATGACAGAGTGTAATTAAGGAATGTTAAATCTCACAAACACTTAATCCATACAATCCAAAAATAGCTGAACTTCTGACTGCTTACAGCCTCGTTTGTTTGCCTTGCTTTGTATCCTCAGGATACTCGGACACAACGCAGGCTCTATCCCGCGCCGTGCAAAAACAGGTTTTATGTCTGCATGACTGAGATAGGCAAAACAGTCAGCCACTGAATTTTTAATGGGCAAACATCGTCATTAATGAATAAATGATGAAGTCTTTTAAGAGTTGTGCTTTAAGGCGGTCTTGCTGAACACTGAGACATAAAGCGTAAAACAACAACACAAGAAGAAGCTCGGGGCAGAAGAAGACCGTGAAGAATCACCTGCAGCCAATGGACAAATCTGTCAGATTAGTTTTTAGAGATGGAGCTGCTTTACAGTGAGAAGAGCGTTTTATATGGAGTGGAGCTGGAAAGTATTCTTTTGTTTTATAATAAGAACCCAAATCCAAAGACACCAAATCCCTTCTGTCCATTCAGAGACAGTATGTCAGGTTCACTCAACACAATTTTATCTCTGATTATGGACTGATGTTGGAAATCTCAGACAAAAGCTAATGTATAGGAGTGTTTATTGATGGGTTTATAGAATAAAAGCTTCTATTCTAGTGTATAGAAGTGTTTATGGACTAACATCTGATATTCTGGTGTATAGAAGTGTTTATTCCCATGTTTATGGACTAATATCTGATATTCTGGTGTATAGAAGTGTTTATTCCCGTGTTTATGGACTAATATCTGATATTCTGGTGTATAGAAGTGTTTATCGAGGTGTTTATAGACTAATATCTTTTATTATTGTATATAAAAGTGTTTATTGAGGGGTTTATGGATTCATATCTCCTATTGTCGTGTATAGTAGTTGTTATTTGGTGTGTTTATGCACTAATATCTTATATTCTAGTGTACAGGAGTGTTTATCGAGGTGTTTATAGACTAATATTTCCACCTTTTTTTAAATATAGTAAAATCCTCTCAGAGGGGCATTTTGATTCTCATCCATTCTAACCATATTAATGAGAAAATAACAGTGGGCTAAATAGTGTGAGGCTGCCATTGTCAGAGTCCATTAGCAGCTCAGAAGTAATCACTGATATTTCACTAATATCACAATTCACTTATCCACGATTAGGCAGGGACTGAAGCATTAATCTGAATGGAAGAGTCATTTTGCTGTTGGCACTCACAAATATAATGTGCTAATGTTCTGGATTTGGCCAGCTCAGCATATGAGCCTGCTATAGATCTTTGAATAGAGCATGAAAAATGAATCAGGAGAGAACTGGGAGATTTGTTTGGATTCTCTGTGGAATCTAATTAAACTCTTCTTCCCCCGAAAAACCCTTGAAAGTATTGAAATCTTATTTTAAATGATTTTTGGTGAGATGTTTATGGGAACACTCCTTCAAAACTTCTTCTAATTCCTCCAGAAGCTCAGCAGATGAATCATTCCGCTTGTTATAAAAGAAACCAAGAGGGGAGATTGAGATTAGATTGTTATGTAACTCACCTTTGGAGCTATTATGTGTTTGATTCAGCTCAGAGTTGCTCTTATTGATCATTTGGACTCACTGAAGGCAGTAACATCACTAACACATAGTTTCCAGATATCAGGGAAGGATGCTGTTTATTAGGGGCTGCTGTTGTGGTTTTCATACTGATGTAGGCTGAATGGGTGGGGCTAAACTGCTGTAGGCTGAATGGGTGGGGCTAAACTGCTGTAGGCTGAATGGGTGGGGCTAAACTGCTGTAGGCTGAATGGGTGGAATTTGTCAGGGTTCTCCAAGTTCTTCACTCTGAGACTGCTGAGCATACATGTCTGTAGCCTCACTGTTCTCACAGAGAGCATGACTCTCTCTCTCTAACTGGATGAATGGAATCTAAAGCAGTGTCTTTACTGAAACAATGAATTAATCCTAGTCTTTAATTCCACACAATTCTCAAATCTTTATCCAGCACTGACCTTCATCCACAGCCTCCATCCTCCTCCAGCTTCACTCCCACTGGGGAGTATCTCTAACATACAGGTGTTGTAGGTGCTCTGTCAGAAACCACACAGACGTTCTGTTTTTAATACCCCTCCACTGTTCCAACACAGGACATTTGGCTTGTTTGAATTGGACTGTGGTTTCGGTGGAGGGAAGGTCTCACTACAGTCGCGTGTCTAAGACTCGTGGTCTCGTTCACAATGCTCTCGGGCTCAAAGGGCCGAGCTGGATGGAGATCAAAAACGACAAAGAATAAAGCCCATCTGTCCAAGAAAGGCTGGAAATGGAGCAGTCAGGGAGCAGTGAGCACCCAGAATGCTCACAGTGCAAAGACCTGCATCTAAAGATTGGGATTACTGTGTCCAGAAAAAAAGCTTAAAAGCATTTTCTTGTTGTTTTTTTCTTTTGTCTTTTTCTTCTAAACAGGCCCTTGACATTTTGTCCTCCACACAAATTGAAGAAAGGAAGCAAAATCTGTTCTTTCGGTCGACAAGTGCCAGGCTACAGTGCCCTGCCGGGAGTTGATTCAAGCTTGCACTAAAGCACACGTTCCTCAACCAACTTGAGTTGTTTATGTCCCTCAAAAAGCAGTTTGTAAATCCTGTCAATTTCATAACAACTTCTAATCTACTTCAATCAGCCGAAAGCTTAATTAAAAAAAAACAGCATTGACTGCTCAGGACATGGACACCACAAGACCTCTGCAGGTGTCCTGTGGTATTTAGCACAAATATAAAAGTTATAGCAGATACTTTATGTCCTGTAAGTTGTGAGGTGGGACCTTCATGAGCATCAATACACCTTGGACCCAATGACCCTGTTGCCTGTTGATTGGTTGTCCCTTCTTTTGGTGCTGGGATACCGGGAACACCCCCAAGACCTGCTTGTTCGAGGTGAACACACCTCATTTTCCTCTATAACCCAATATCTTGGGCAATGGTGTCATTGGCCCCGCCCCCGTCTCATCAGTCAGAGTGTGTATGCAGGTTGATCATGTACACATGGACAGAGCAGTAAACATGCACTGGAAGCTCCTTTGGTATTTAAACTGGGATTTAATTCAGTTGGAAACCAGTGAGTTCTAGCTGTTTTCTGAGCTGATGTCTGCAGGTTACTCTGATCCTGAGATATGAAGCCCAGGAATCAGCCTGCAAAGTGCAGATCTCGAGTTCTGAGAGTTAAACCGCCTGAGAGGAGCCACTGGACCCAGGTCTGTATTATTGACTTCACCTGACAGTGTCTCCTTCATACCAGGGACGACACTTTGATGAACATGAGCTACTTTATCATCAGTAAAACTTTCTTCTTTTTTTTTTTAAGTAACAGGAAAATGAGTTTTAGTTGAAAATGTTTAATAGAAAGCAAACTGTCCCCAAACGCACAGAAACACCTTTACAAATAGTCCATCGACTGCTGGCACTTTCTTGAGTTGTTGCTGTAATTTTGAAGCTGTTTTCTTCTCCATGCTGCTGTTTCTGCAGCTTCGGTGTGGCCAATGGATCCAGATTAAACACACAATGCCTCAAGGCGTCTGTGTTCTGTGGCAGGAAATAATTTATAGGCAATTATGTTTAATGTTAGTGTCATTATTTTAAAACAGCATTAGGCCTTAAATAAGGAAAGTCCACCCAGGACATATTTTAGCTATAATGGCCCAGCTGGACCGGGCAGCATGTAGTCCACTCTGGCTCTGCTTACACTGCTGAAGTTAATGATTATTCTTCCATCAAAGCAGCTTATTTCTTTGACAGCTTTCTAGAGTTTCCTCGTTTTTTGTTTTTTTTTCTGATTTGACTCTGAGAATCGGATTAAATCAGATTCCTTCATTCGATACAGAGAGTTTTATTAAAGAACATAAACCACACAATGTGGAGCCCATAGTGTCTTCTACACCTTCAGAGAAGGTCAGTGAGAGTGTCTACCTGTAATTAACTCTATATAACATTAGAATAAACCCAAATAAACATAAAGTCAGCGTCAGTGAGAGCGTCTACCTGTAATTAACTCTATATAACATTAGAATAAACCCAGATAAACATAAAGTCAGAGTCAGTGAGAGCGTCTACCTGTAAAAAAACTGGATCCATATATTGCTCGACAAGTTTGTCTAATCATAAACAATTCTATTTATTCATTTATTGATCAATAATCACGCTGCACTTCCCCAGAATAAATAGGTCAATTCAGTGATTTGAAAGGAAAAGGAGTGAAGTAAGGTGAGATATCTTTCTCCGTCCCCATGCAAATAGAGAAAAAGGAATTGCTGTCATTTTAACATAAATTACAGGAGAAGATCAATAGTCTTTATATTGTTAAGCCTCTGGGAGCGCTTGTGTCCATCGAGCGAAAGAAACACCGCTCTCACGCTCGTTTGGAGCAAGACTATGGGGCTGTTTGCTTTCAAGCAGCTCACTTAGACAGACACCAGTACACTTCATTACACTCAAAGCAAATAGCAGCACAGCACTGTTTCTGTCTCAGAGCCACAAAACCCCTCCAATCCATCACCTCCGTGAACATCTGCCAAAAAAAACACTCCTCCGGTTTGAAGTGTCTGTCTAATGGCCTTCGTGGGCCTTTGAAGGAGAAGGAAAGAAGTGATGGAAGGAGGGAAAGTGAGAGAAGTGACACCAGCCCATGGATGGGATTTTCTTAAACTCGTCCCTCTGTGTCCTGGTGATGGGAGACGGTCACTATGGCAACTGGGTGCTCCGGAGGACGGAAGCAGGCAGGAGACCCTCTGTGAGCACAGTAAGGGGTCCAAAATCATTTCTGTCCTTTTGTTACGCTGTTTAATTACTATCTAATAATTGGGAGGTGAAGAATAGTTACACACCTAAAGTAGTTCCCACTTTCCGTGGGTTGTTGATATGGTTTTCCAGGGGGTTAGTACGGCGCTGTTATTTAACTGATATAGTGTTGCCATGTGGTTGCTACTAATTGGTTGGCATGATGTTGTCAAATGGTTGTTATGGTGTTGCTTAGTGGTTGCTTTGGTGACGCCAGGTGGTTGCTATGGTGTTCCTAGGTGGTTGCTTAGTGCTTCCAGATGATCTTTATGCTAATGCCATGGTGTTACTCAGTGGTTACAAGGCAGTTGCTATGGTATACCAAGTGGTTGCTATCATGTCTCTGTCGGTTGTTCAGGTGTTGCCAAGTGGATGCAGTGTTTGGTTGGGTGAAGAAATGATATGGAAAATGCAAGATCAGAGCTTCTATTAGATCATTGTGCTGGACATTTATTCAGAGTTCCATGCAAATGAGTAAAATTCCTATTAGCAGGTGAAAAGACATTTTTGTCCTCATTGTTACTGATTCAACCTATTCTACATGCCCCCTAGTGGCCATTCCACTGGTGTAATGGAAGCGTACTGGTTGAATGAGTGTCAAAGCTCCTTTAGCGAAGACCCAGTGGAACATCAGAGTTTGGTTCACGTCAAAGTGTCTCAGATTCTTATGCTTTCACATCCAGTATGTCCACTTGACAGGACATACTGGAACCAGAACATCAGCTTTCCATCATATTCAGGTATTAAATTCACCCTTTTCAATAAAACTACAATTCAGAAGTAACTGATATACATTACGGCCTGATCTCTGCTGATAACTCTGGCTTGTAAGGGATAACGGTAGGCAGAGCGAGTGCAGTCAGCGTGAATCTGCCTGATGCTCTGAAGCTCAGCGTTCTCCAAAACTGTCCTCGGGCGTCATCGGCCACGGCAGACTGAACACACTCCATATTTCGACCACAAGCAGAGCCAGACAGTGCAAGTGTGTAGTTTATGGACACTAGTAAAATCCTGACCTTGAGGCTTATAGCCTTCTCCTCCCACACCATGTGTTCTCCTCTGAAGTACCAGCCAGATATCACACTAATGTACTCTCACACACACTGTGCCCAGCACACACACACACACACACACACACGCACACACACACACACACACAAACACATCTCAAAATAGATTTAACCCCCGAAGGAACAGGTGTTTTTCCAGCCAGTCATAAACACACACTCTTAGACAAGAAACACGCCAAATGGATCCATGTACAATTCTTGCCAGAAGAAACATTCATGGTTCCTCTAAACCTGCTCCTTAAAGTAATGGTTCTCAAATCAGTTCTCTGATACCAAACATTATCCCAACAGATGTAGATAAAGCATCAGTGTGGACTGTCACGTGTCCTTGAGGGCAGTTTTGAGGATGTATGGACTGTTGAGAACCTCTCAACTGGTTTGAGAACCATAAAATGGACAACTGTGACACATTGTGATAAGGAAATATGTGGACTTTCTGGGGACTGGTTTGAGAGCCTCCCTCAAGACTAATGTGAGAACCTGCTGAAGAGCAGGCTCGAGAACCTACCTGAGGTCTGATCTGATAACCTACGTGTAGACTAGTGTGAAACCCTGCTAAAGGACAAGCATAAGAACCTGCCGAAATCGGAGGACTGATTTGAGGAACGTGATTGGATATCACAGGTCCCCCTTAAGAATGTAGGCTCCTTTTTGTTAGATTGCCAATCACAGACAGACAGAGATACTGTAGATCTTCTAGGGCTTTTTGCAGCTTATGTGAAAGAGGTGCTTTTCTTCAAACTACACTTTAAACTAAAGCAGAGACACAGCCTGTGAAGCAGAACGCCCGGCTGCTCGGTGTTTCGTGAACAAAGACAGCAGAGGCAGTGGTTTGTGTGGTTTCAGGGACATGAGGAAGATAAGCCACAAAAACAGTCACAAAGGCAGAGTATAAGACCTCACTCACTGCAGACTAAATTTCAGATGTAGAAGTATGTTCACTTAACAGGACAGACGTGGCCTGTTGCACTAAAATGTCACCATTTGATCCCCTGAACCAGCAGGAATTGAGTTCATGGTGAGTGAAGGAAGAGGGATTTCTCCACAACCAATATTCCAAACTGAGTTGCCTCAGAGTAAGACACCTAGCACTTAATACCTTACATTAAAACCACTGGACTATAGCTCCTCCTCAGTGTATATCACAATACCTACATTTAGAGTTATTAATATTCACCCTAATGAGAGACTGTAGCTCCTCCTCCTCAGAGTCTCATTAGGGTGGAAAGCGTTTTTACCAGCGTTCTGTAAAACAAACAGCAGCAAAATACAGATTGAACCATTTCGTTTGGGACAAATTACTTTATATTCACTGGCCTTGTTTGTGTTTTTCCACAGAAATGCCACGAGTTATGCAATATACTTCATTCACTTTATTCCTTCCTGTTGTCTTGGCAACATGGTTTACACTGACAGAGAAAACAAAGGATATTGGAGACTTTAGAATAAGATGACTCTTTAAATGTATTTATGAATGGATTAATAATTCATCAAAAACACTGTTAGATCATTAATAATCTGTTATCACACAAGTAAACAGGTACCTTGTGATCAATCATTGCTCTTCACTCTAACAGGTCAGATGTTTCCATCTTCAGCAGATCTTTCCCAGTAGCTCCCAACTTCCGATCCTCAATCAGGATTGGTCTTTACTCCCTAATCATCATCTGACCATCTCATCCAATCAAATCAAATTATACATATGTTATTCATACCTCACTCCACTGGAGAATTACTCTGTGCATAAAAACTATAAAAAGGTGTCCATTCTATTGAAATATTCAGTGATGAAGATAAACAGTTTGCTGTCACATGTCCAGAAGGCCTGGTCATGGTGTGGGTCCAGTTTCGTACAACACCAGATCATCCCTTGGTCTTCATTACAGTCGCTTTGAAAGCCCAACGTTACATTAACGAGGTTCTGCAATCAGTGGTTCTACCTTTTCTGAACACACGCTCCGGTGCTCTATTCCAACAGGACGACGCTCGTCCACACACCGCTGCCGTCTCAAGATCTCGTCTTGAAGACACAGACACAGATGCTACGCCGTGGTCGGCCTCATCTCCAGACCTGTCCCTGATTGAAAATGTGTGGGACGCTATTGGACGCTCTATCAACACTCCACCCCTACCACACCATCTGCAGAACTGAGTGAGAACATCATGAGATGTGTTTAATCATTTATTGATTGATTGATAGGGCATAGGGCTGCCCACTGCTCCTGGCATGTGTGCTCACTGCCCCCTAGTGTGGGAATTCACTAGTGTGTGTGTGTGTGTGGGTGTGTGTGTGTGACAAATTCCCCTTTGTGCAGAACAGATGTTCTGTAGGCCTTATCCAAAGCTCCACCCTATGCTTAATAAACCCTATGTCTTATCATGTTCAATCAAATCCCTTTGTCATACACACTGTGACACACACTGGTGAATTACTGGTGAATTACTGCTGAATTACTGGTGAATTACTGGTGGATAAAGTGGTTCTGATCCTAAACAGCCCATCGGATCTGAGGTGAAGGAAGCGGAAGAGCAAGACAACAGACTCTAACAGAGGTCACGTCCTTGCCATCCAGCTGCAGGTAAATAAGTGACCAGGCCGCTGCCCGGCTGATTAAATTGCATCTGAGGGTCTGATCCTCGTCCATCTGCGTCTCCACCTCTCCACCCCTCGTTGGCCTCTGACTCGCCATTAAAGACACGTTTAAATCGGCTCTTTTCAGCTTGAAATGTCTCCATCATACCACCGTCCACACCATAATGACACGGCACAACAGAGATTGATGCTGTGCATTAAAGTCATGTGCACAGGGAATTGGAGAGAGAGAGAGAGAGAGAGAGAGAGAGAGAGCACAGTGGGTTGTTTATTGCCCTCTGCAGCCCCTAGTGCCCACAATGTGTCATTACATGGATATGTACTAATGTTGAAAGCAATATATAAATATACATATATTCATTTTGTGTCTGTGTCTGTTTCTGTCTCTGTTTCTCTCTCTCTGTGTGTGTGTGTGTGTGTGTGTGTGTGTGTGTGTGTGTGTGTGTGTGTGTGTGTGTGTGTGTGTGTAAAGAAGGTCTATTGCTTCTTTAACCATGGCTCCTTCATGTTCTGTGAAAGAATTACAGTCAAATTTAACTTGAGGCAGGATAACCAAGTTTAGAATTCAATAAATGCTGCTGTTTATGACATTATGGGTCACTCTTCCGGACAGGGAATTGGATCCAACCCCTTACTGACGCTCAGGTCAGGGTAAATAAATTACAGTGTGAGGTGGCAGGAGTCAGAAATGTTAACCGCATCAGGAGCTCTCAGGGGGAAGCTCTGATACAGTATGTACAGCGTTGTGCTTTATCGTGTTAGTCACTTTAGTCAGTCTGACTTGTTGAAGGGTTTGACAGTGACACATGGTGTGACATATGTGACAGGTTTCACCTCCATCAGCATAGAAGAGAAAAACTGCAGGTTTCCGATGGAATCAGTTTTTTTTTTTTGCCTGTTCAGGATGTTTCCCACTGTGCTTTAAATGCAAAGTGAAAAACAAGTACAACTTTATGGCACCGCGTAAACATATATGACACTCTGTTGCTGAATAAATTATTTAGTGCAAAATAAATAAATAATAATACATACATTTATTTAAGAGTTTAAGCTTGTCTCTAAGGTTATACGCTCAAATGACAACGCTGACTGGTTCTAAACAGTATAAATCTAGATTTCAATTTGTCATTGTCACTGTTAATGGAAGTCAGTGTAAAAAGATATTGTTCCCAGTCATTTTGGAGAATTAGTATACAGTCTATAGTCTATACCTTATGGGCGTAGTGTGTAGCACAGCGTCATCAGTGGGATGCAGAATTTTCCCAATATTCTAATAATTTGAGATGTTCTAACCATGATGGATGTCCCCAGTGTCCTCTTTCTTGAAAACGAAAATATGATCACCCTACCTGATCTTTATTCAAATCACTTCGGGGGCAAAACATGAGGCAATCACTCCTCAAAGCGGTTCTGAAGGCAGCGCTGCCTCTGAGGCAGAACAAACGCACTCGACTCAAACAATAAATCAATCAACATAACCAGTAGGCGGAGCTTTAAAAATGTGTATCTACACCAAGCAAATGTGGTGCGGGACATTTTTGACAGACAAACTTAATGATCTTTTTTCAACATGAAATTTATGTTTCCTAAAGTGTCTCCAAGATCATAAAAAGTGAAAAATAACTGTTGTTTATATTTCCATAAAAGCTGTGCGTCCAGGGTACAACGATTATCTTAGGGCCATATTTAACCAACCGTTATAAAATCGTTTAACACAAATTCCACAAAACACACACACACACACACACACCCTTTCCATAGTAATGGAGTCTCTGCTGCAGCTGTGAAAGCTGTTCAACAGCGCTGCCTTCAGAACCATTTCGAGAAGTGACTTCCTCGAGAAGTCCTCTGACCCCATGTTCTGAAACTGAAGGACAAGAACTTTCTCTGCAGATGGCTGATGTTTGGAGAGAAGGACTGTGGGACTATATGTATTACAGGCTGATTTCTCGGCATTGCGTGCTATAAAAGGACTCCGGGGGCACGTCAGGTTCAGGTTCTGCTTCTGCACTGTTACACTGAAGTTGCTGTGAGCTAAAGTTAAGCTTGTTTACTTAGTATTGTGCTCCTGTGATTTCCCATATGCTTGGTCATGGCAGCAGTGACGGACGCCTGTGCCGGGAGCAGCCGAAGGGCCGAGAAAGCCTGTAATTACACCACTGTGTGAAAACGTCCACCGAGCACAAATAAGAGGAAGCCGGCGTTTAGCATTCGGTGTGACACACTCTGCTTACATTTCTCTGGACACCAATTAAGAAAGCGTTGAGCTGGAAGGGCCACCGTCCCCCGGGTCGAGAGAAAACCTGCCGTAAAGCGGGCTCTGTTACACACTCGGCCTCCTTTCAGGAGACGTGGATGCATTCAATCCAGTGTAGCGACGGCAAGAAAGAGGGTTTAATGTTTACTCTTCAAGGGATTAGTGAGGTTGATATGCCAAGCGAAGTCTCCTCCCTTCAGACCAATTCCAGCAATGTTTTATTCATTAAATCCATTAAGCAGAGCCGCACAATAGAGCGGAGGATGCAGGGCGGAGCTTTCGCCGTGTTTTCTTTTCTCGGCACGGCCGAAGGGCGTCTGCGGAGTCGGGTTTGATGATTCCGATCTCTCCGCTCGGCTTTAGACTGATGTCAGCGTCATCAAAAACACACACTCCCTTTCTGCCTCTTTCCTTTTTTTCCCTCACCTTGTAAATCTGCTCATCTCCATGCGCTTGTTTGTTTTCTCTGCTCTTACTCGGCGAGGATGCCAGGAGCGCAGTTTTATCAGACTGATGAAAGAGCAGAAGCGGAACAGCAAACGCAGCCTTCGGCCTCCGGAATGTCACTGATGAAAGATTGAAGGGGAAAGCGTGCTTTGGTCAAGCTGCTGCGAACAAAAACGAAAACAGGACTGTCCGGCTCCCTTCACACAGCGGGTAAAAGTAGGCCAAACGTGATCTGTTATCACGGTTATTGTATGTAACACAGACACGTTCTCTGTGTGGCAGTGTGAGGTTTTCGGTTCTGATTTCGGCTCTTTTCATACGTGGTACCGAAATTTGCTACGTAACTGATGTGGCAGTGTGACCTGGGTTTCGTCGGGGGACAGCGACGTAAAAGGTCCGAATTAAATTAATAGGCAGGAAATGTCCGAATCTGGCCGCAGTGTTAAAGGACATACCTGCGGTTACGTAACTGCGTTCCCAGCTTCATATCTCAGGATCAGAGTAACCAACAGGCTTGATACAAATATCATAACACACTACTAAACGTATATATACCGATCTATACAATCCATACCCATACACACCCATCTATACTCACATATCTATTGTTGTATCTATCTTTAGGTATCGCGATGCTACATTTTGCAGTGTCAGCCGCCCTTCTCAAGGTCAGGGCCCTAAAGCAGTCTGAACTTACAACAAAGTCTCCAACTCCCACAGATAAAAGTCTGCATATTGATCATGACCTTGGACCGGCTCTCCAATCAGCCCATGCACGGGGGTCAGATAAACACCCACACTGTTTTTCTTCCCTCAGAACGAGAAGGTGCAGCAGCAGACCACTGTGTGGAATACAGATTACACAATTATCAGACGACATGATGGAATGACTGCGGTCCTCCTCCAGCGGCCGAGGAGAGAGTGCACACTGCTGCGCTAATTAGTCATAGTGTTGAGGTAATTACTTAGTCTACCTGGGGTTTAGCCTCCTTAGCACCCTCCGTAAATCAGCTGTACTGCGTGGGTCTGCACTAATCACACACCTCGCTCCAACTTTAGAGCGTGTCTAATGCATTAGCACCTCACGGTACGAGGTAGAGGACTGTGTGGAATGTCATTAACAATATGCTGGTTGAAGAGGATTATTCATTAGGAGGAAAGTTGATGCATCGTTTCTTAATAAACAGTCTGTAACTCTTTTCGTATCATCCATATTTAAACTGTACTAATCACATGACCGTTTTGTTTGTTTGTGTGATGAATCGTTTTTCACCAAAACATTAAAAGTATTTAATGTTTCACACACTTTGTTATTCTTGTTATAACAACAACAACTAAAATATATTGCTATTTTCAGGAGATCCTAGCTACTCAAATATGTCTTCATTTGAAATGAAAATATTAAGAGAATAAATTTGTATAAATTTATTTTGACCAAAAATTTATTTTTTGCTTATAAGAACTAAAAATAACTCTAACTTTAAATCTAAATTGATTTGAAAGTACACTTTGGAAGTGCCTGTTCCCCAACCCCGCTAAGAC
The DNA here is from genome assembly GCA_034509495.1 of Acestrorhynchus altus. NCBI lineage: Eukaryota > Metazoa > Chordata > Actinopteri > Characiformes > Acestrorhynchidae > Acestrorhynchus > Acestrorhynchus altus. The sequence goes on along the minus strand of CM067513.1, from coordinate 32,106,896 downwards.
TCCACCCTGTTACACACATACATGGGAAGTCAACGTCCACCTCTTTTCTAACTGCTGCCATTTTGTATCATTGCTGGGCAGCCAACAATCCCGGGGGAAATCACAGAATGCCCAGCCAACAACACACTGCGTCTGATCTGGGGACAGAGCGCCATCAACCCACCCACAGAGAGCATGGCCAGTTTTGCTCTCTCAGACTCCGGCTTCTGATGGTAAGCAGCGTGACCTGGGATTCAAACCTGATTTGATGGAAATGGCAGGTCTCAGCAGGACAATGCTCCCCCACAAAGGTTTCCCAGGAATGTCTCTGCCAGACTGCACCTTCCTTCAGCCTGCCTAATCACCAGATTTGCCAGGTTCTGCATAAAAGGAGCATCAGCTTAGGCACCGTACGAGGGTGCAGGATCTACAGTCTCAGCTGCAACCTCAACATTTACTTTTAAAGTAGACTGTGATCAAAATTACATTCACCAGCTGCAACTGGCTTCAGGTTCCCGACTCCCAACCTCCTGTCCTGTACGGAGGAGAGTGTGTCTTTAAGACCAAACTTGGGAACCACTAGCAGAAGACTCCAGATGCAAGTATATGAGAAGAAGCTGGTGGCCTTAGAACTTCATTTTTGTGACATGCAAAAAATCTTGACTTCCAAGAGTGAACTGGGACTGTCCGATAACTGTACTGGGAACGGCTTAGCCAACAACTGCTGCCCTCAGCAAATTACTCCAATCTGACAGGTGAGTTTGTCAACTGAGCGTTGTGGCAAACTTTCTGAGTGGCAGACGAACAAGAGGGCACCGCTATTTATGCACGGAAGTGTATAGATCAACTTTGCAAATGTCATATTTAGACACGGATTTATTCATGCGGAATGTGTCACCTTGAGCCAAACCTCATTCATTCAGATACTCCCCCTCTCCACTCCTCTCCGCCGTGAATACATCAGCACAAATTAAAGGCGGGCCAGGGGGGCCGGGGGGGCCGGGGAGGGAAACGGGGGGCAAAAATGAAAAGATGCTTTCATCCAATGAAGAAGTGAATGTGCCACTCAAATCTAAGAAAGCCAGAGCAGGGAAGTAGGAGCTATAATTACTGGAGAATCCCCTTGATTCAGACAGAAGAGCATTCCTTGTGTGAACACGTATTGCGCCGAATAAAGCCACTAATTAAATTCTCTCATTAATAGACTCTAATAGACATGATTAGTGCATATTAATGGCGTCCTTAAACACACACTTACTGCACTGATCTGAACATCATGTCTATTCAGTTCAATTCAATTCATACAAACATAAATATGAGTATGTCCATGTGAATGAACGAATGAATGAAGGCAGAGGGGTGTAATCTTTGTTACCAGACTATAAGTAAACAGTCCACTGGTACTGAGAACTGGGTTCTGTGTGTATTGTGTGTTGAGGTGGACCAGGTCTGGTTTTCTATACTGAACCATTATATTTAGCTGGTTTTATATGGTCCAAGTCAATTTTCTCATCTGTTTAAGAAATCACAACAGCAAGCAAACTGACAAATTACCCTGAGATCCGCACTTTGCGGCCAGTTTTCTGTACTTCATAACTCAGGATCAGCGTAAATACAGACATGACACACATCGTGATTATCAGTGAGTAATAAACAGCTAAATTTCACTGGTTTTCAACTGAATTAAATCCAAATTTAAATGTAGAAGGAGCTTCCAGTGCATGTTTACTGCTCTATCCATGTGTACTCAACCTGCATACAGACTCTGACTGATTAGAGAGAGGGGGCGGGGCTAATGCTCAACCTGCATACAGACTCTGACTGATCAGAGAGAGGGGGCGGGGCTAATGCTCAACCTGCATACAGACCCTGACTGATCAGAGAGAGGGGCGGGGCTAATGCTCAACCTGCATACAGACTCTGACTGATCAGAGAGAGGGGCGGGGCTAATGCTCAACCCGCATACAGACTCTGACTGATCAGAGAGAGGGGCAGGGCTAATGCTCAACCTGCATACAGACTCTGACTGCATACTAAACTTTGCATACAAAACTTCTCCACCACATCCCATGAATTCTTCATCAGACTCATGTTGGATGAATGTTCAGGCCACACCACTCCAGAATGCTCCTTGAACCTGTTCTGGATAACTTGGGTCCAAGAGCACTCATGTAGTCACTAATAATGCAATAAGAAATAGAAATGAAATAGAAATTTATACCAATGTTAACAGATCAAATCAACAGGAATAAGAGAATTTTCATGATCTAGGCCCTATAAAGCCTGAGGCTCAAGTGTTCCCTCTGCATGGTTTATAGATCTTCTGTTTAGTAGTGGTCCTGCGATTCCCTTTTCACAATGGATTTCTGCACCTATCAGGGCGGAGCTTCATTTACAGGCACTTTGCTTTACAGACCTAACAGCACGATCAAAGCTACGCAAGACCGCTCTGAGTTACACAAACAGCAATAAAACCCCATCCGGAGTCTCTCCAGAGCCTGGAGAACCCACGTTAAACATATAATGAACCACAGCCACGTTCTGTGTTCTAATCCTTAGATTAGCCCTATCCTTACACACTGCTGAAAAACTGGTGCATGGTTTTATTACCTCAAGGTTAGATTACTGCAATGCACTATTGTCAGGTTGTTCAAGCAGGAACCTAAACAGACTTCAGTTAGTTCAAAATGCTGCAGCCAGGGTCTTAACTAAAACTAGAAAATTTGACCACATTAGTCCAATACTATCAGCACTGCATTGGCTTCCGGTTAAATTCCGAGTCACTCAGAACGGCAGTGAATCACTTCAGGGACGAGACCCGATGATGGAGACCACCAACGAATCTGTGTGTGCTTTTCGAGCAGCTGCAGGTGGGACGCTTTTGGATGCTCTGTCGACACTCCACCCTACCACACCATCTGCTGACCTGGGTGAATATTCGCTGCATGGGACAGGACATATCAGTCTAAATATTACACCTCTACGTCCCTTCCAAACAGCACTGCAGAGAGTGGAGGTGTTTTATGAAACACTTGCTCTTGTAGCTCAGATGTTTGATGGATTGATAACAGGGGGAATAAAAGGAAGAGGACAGTATTCATCAGTCCAGTAGACAGGATTGTTTAACAGCGGAGATGTTGACAGAGTTACAGACATGCCCAGCTGCTTATGAGCCAGGTGTACTCACCCTGGCACGACGTGTCCAAATATTTGTGGGCCGCCCGTCTAATCAATGCACCCATTGCTGACACAGATGTGCAAATGCACACAGAGCCTGTCTAGTCCCTGGAGAGAAGTGCTGCCAATAGAATAGGACACTCGGGAGCAGATGCACATACCAGGCGTGGACTGGAGGACAAAGACCCCCAACACTGAGCTGTGGAGCAGTGGAACTGTGTTCTCTGGAGTGATGGAGCTCCATCCAGTGACGTTGGGGATGAGTTGGGTGCTGATTATTCAAAGTTTAATGGACGGTTGAGACATTCTTGTCTTTAACCCTTTCAGATGAGGAGGTGTCCTATATATCTGTGTGTTTATACTGGACCACCACTAATACCACAGTTAACACGCCGATACTGCCCTGCTGTTTGGGCTGCTGGTAAACGGGGAGTCTGGCAGCCGAGATGTGTGTTGCAAGCTGAAACATACAGCCTGTGAACTAAATGTGGGAGGGATTGAAGCTGCAAGGTCGCACTGACCTCTGATAGTGCTTTCTTCAGCAGCTCAGTGACGGTTATCCAGCCTGTGTAATTCACAACGCCTCCTTCTGTTACAGCCTATATTTTCATATCTGAAGGAAAGTCTGAATTGAATAAAAGCCAATAATAATCTCACTGCAGACTCATTTAACGCTGATGAGAAACAGGCCACGGAATAAACGCTGAGTATTTCGAGTACCGTGACTGAACTGGGCAATTTACAGAAGCATCATTTTGTTCAATTGTACCACACGCCTGGATGGTTCTGATAAAACTCCTCTGCAGCCAACAGTTTTATTCACAGACATAAAACATCTACTAGCATTCTGCTGCAATTGGCTGATAACTGCCATTTCATTACCGTTCAACACACAACAGCCACTTAACGCAGCCAGACGAACGCTGTATTGATCCGACCGAAGTCGAAAAGGAACAATGAGCCAAACGTGACCACTTAACACATTCACGATAAAACCACCAGCTACCGGCAGAACGTGGGTAAGCCAAAGTGGCCAGGAGCATCAGCAGAACGGGGTGTTTCTAATAAAGTGGCCAGGGAGCATCAGCAGAACGGGGTGTTTCTAATAAAGTGGCCAGGGAGCATCAGCAGAACGGGGTGTTTCTAATAAAGTGGCCAGTGAGTGGAAGCAGAAGGTGGGTGTTTCCAATAAAGTGGCCAGTGAGCAAAAGCAGAAGGTGGGTGTTTCACTAAAGGGCCAGCGAGCAAAGCAGAAGATGGGTGTTTAATAAAGTGGCCAGCGAGCAAAGCATGAAGGGGGTGTTTCTAATAAAGTGGCCAGGAGCAAAAGCAGAAGGTGGTTGTTTCTAATAAAGTGGCCAGCAAGCATCAGCTTAAAGAGGGTGTTTAATAAAGTGGCTGAAGTAGCAACAGCAGAAGGGGTGTGTTTAATAAGTGGCTGTGCAACAACAACACAAGCTCGGCAGTTAACTGCAGTATATCAATAACTGAGTCTGTGTTTATTAATAAACACTACTTGTTTGTTTTATTGTTTATTTGTTGCCTTAAGGATGGAAAGAACCTGGCACATTTCCATAAATTGGATATGGAATATTTTTTAAATAAAGTTATTACTCGCAGGAATTACATTAGGCTGTTAAACATATGGCCCAATAATGTCATTATCTGATTAAACACATACTGGGTATATAAAGTGTATGTATTATGTATATTATGATATACGGTCGAGGCGGAGCTACGGCCTCTCATTAAGGTGAATATTAATAACACTCTCCATCTAAACTGTCTATTTGTTAATTCGTATATTGTGTATATTTTCTTTCAGTGCTTACACAGATGGTATAAAATGCAACACAGATAAAGATGCTGATCTGTGCTTGCTGTGAGTGTATTGTTTAAGGAGTGTGCACACACACACACACACACACACACACACACAGAAACAGAAAAGCAGAGCAGTTTGTGAACTGCTGCATAATTAGATTCTAATTAGGAATTTACATGCACAAACACAATTACTGCTGAACAAGTTTGACATACGCAACATTTCTGCTCCAGGCGAATTAGGCTCAGGCAAATGTTCCACCAGACCCTTCATCTTCACACACACACACACACGCACACACACACACACACACACACACACACACACACACACACACATTTTACTGACAAACAGAATGTTCGAACTGACCACAGCAGGCTTTAACATCCCAAAATAGAAGCAAAATATCACCAGTGTCTGAAGTTTGAATTGTTAGTGTAATATTTTTGTCTCATTTGTCGATTTTTCGTATCTTTTTCTAGGATTTACGTGAAAATTGGATGAAGTTTCAGCTCAAATTTGATGTAAAAAATCCTAAAGGGTTTACAAACTTTCAAGCACTGCTTTAGATTGAGACGGTCATATTTGCTTTCAGGCAAATTCAAAGCAGGGTCAGCATTTAAGACTGGCTGGGTGTGTCGGTATCTAACTGGTACATTTAGGTGGTGGTTTTTCCAGCAGTAGTGTGAGCCAGTGATGTCCAGCTGTGATGTCATTAACCTTCATTTTCTACACTTAGCTTGTGTTTGTTGTCTGTTCAGTGACTGAGCTTCAGTTCCACTAGAGGCCTGTCAGTCTCCTCACCACTGCACATCCATTACTGCCAGACTGAGCGCTGTCATGGAGCGGATGGGGAAATATCCCAAGTTGACCTTCCCCTGTCTAACACACACACACACACGCACACACACGTCACACTCCCTCTATCACTGCCCACAGCAGCCTGTCGCCCCAGCCACACACACACACACACATACACACACACCACAGGCATGGACAGTAAAAGTAACACCAACTGACAAATCTCACTCCTCACTGCCACCCCTGACTGAGACATTATGTTTATCACACTGCACGCTGAACACAGCAGATCTCCACAACACCGCCTTGACCCTCAGAACCCGAGATCCGCACTCTGCGGCCCTTTTCTAGGCCTCTTAACTCAGGATCAGAGTAGCCTACAGATATGATACCCATATAACAAACTACAAGACAGCCTGTCTTACCACTATGCACTCATTTCCAACTTTAAATCCCAGTTTAAAGGCCAACTAGCTTCCAGTGCATGTTTACTGCTCTGTCCACGTGAGAGATGGGGCGGGGCTGATGCTCAACCTGCATACAGACTCTGACTGATCAGAGAGAGGGGCGGGCTGATGCTCAACTCTGCATATTGAGGTGACTCTGACTGATCAGGAGAGAGGGGGCGGGCTGATGCTCAACCTGCATGCTGTGACTCTGACTGATCAGGAGAGAGGGGGCGGGGCTGGCTCAACCTGCATACAGACTCTGACTGAGCAGGGGGGAGGGGTGGGGCTAATGACATCACTTCTTCACATTTGTGCTAGGAAATCTAGCCTTTATCCTGTGATGGAGGGAGTTCTAGATAATGAGGCTGCCAAACAGAATTTAGAAAGGACAATGACTAAATTGCAAAATGTGTTGATGTAAATTTTAACTGATTATTTGAAAATTTTAAATCATTTTTTTATTTTATAGCAACGTACTAGGATAGAATTAATTTAGTTATTATAAAATATTAAGAAACTGCTGTGAAACAAGAGCCTACTTTTTATCATTTAGTTCTAAAGGGTTGAATCTCTGAGTGTGTGTGTGTGTGTGTGTGTGTGTGTGTGTGTGTGTGTGTGTGTGTGTGTGTGTGTGTGTGAAATAGTAAAGAGATCAACACATTAAGATTCACAGATGAATAATGCAGTAAATTTCCATCCAGCTTCTCGTGGTGCAGGTACAACACACACCTGTGTGACCCAGCATGTGTAGCACTTTAACACCTCTGAAACCTCTAAAAATCCCATTAACAGCCCTGTAAACAGAACACTGTTTACAACACACACACACACACACACACGCACACACACACACACACACGCTTTTTTATCCATGCTTGCTTGTGCATTTCTCTCTTCTGATCCTGATGTTCTACTCTGGCATTATCTTCTCTAATCTCCACTTCATATCCACACACATTCGGCTGTTTCCAGCAAGACACGGAAATCGTCACTGAAGATGCCCTGTCGCTGCTGCTGACTGGAGATGCCCTGCTGCCATGCTGACTGAAGATGCCCTGCTGCCATGCTGACTGAAGATGCCCTGCTGCCATGCTGACTGTCTGGCACCATTGCAATTCTTGGTGATGTTAATGTAGAGCAAGGCCAGTCATCATAACGGCTCATGCATGTAGTCTCATCATGCAGCCATCTAGATGGATCTTGGAGGGCATCACATTTCACTGAATGTCCAATTGTGGCACAATACTATGCACATGTTGGACAATCTGTCAGCTCTCCCTTCCGCTGTTCATGTAGGTCTCGCAGATCCATCATGCTGCTGAATGGGAAAGGACAGCATGCTCAACAGGACAACCGTGTCAACCTTATACAGGCACTTACAAGGTGTAATATTAATACATACATTAGAAAATTGTTTTGATCACACAATATTTTTAGTTAATTTAAATAATTTGTCAATCCAATCATCACAAATAACTCCTTTAAACATGATCAAATTCATACAAATATCTTTAAAATGTTGACTTTAAACTTTGAGTAGCTTTGGTTTTCCTGCAAATAACATCTGGTATGTGTGACCGTCTCCTTTAAAAAAAATATTAGTTAATTATTTTTTGCTAATTGTTTATTTGTTGTTGTTGTTGTTTTTTCTAAACATTAAGAATCCAGCCTCTAAACATAAAAACCCACATCAATGAAAGGAGGTGAGAACAGCCTGTGGTTATAAGTTTAGCAGTGGTGTCGATGTGTTCAGTATCAAAGTGCCAGGATTAATGGCCTGCAGAACTGATCTCGAACCCTTTATAGAGATAATGAGCATTCATCTCAGGGAAACGCCCCAGGTCCTGCTCTCATCGACCAGCTGAGACCAGTCAGTCATGTTCCGGCCCCGGCTTTGAGGGCCGCCCATTGGAGAGGTAACAGGCTCTGATGAAGAGCCATACACAAAGAGAAAGGTTAACCTGGAGATGACAGGAGACCACCTGTGTGTGTCTGCATTAATGTAAGTGTGTTTATCAACCCCAGCACTGCGGAAGAGGCAGGAGTGTGAGGGAGGTAAGATAGACCTTTGGACATCTCCCCTGACCCTGCAGGGCTCAAGTAAATGCACTCACTATGTGGAATGGTACAGAGAGAGAGAGAGAGAGAGAGAGAGAGAGAGAGAGAGAGAGAGAGAGCAGTGCTTTTTAAAAACACTCGCTGATTTGCCAGATGTAAGTCATGTCAGTAGAGCGCCTACCTGTAATTAACTCTATATAAATATCAGAATAAACCCAAATAATAAAGTCAGCAGTCAGTGAGAGCGTCTACCTGTAATTAACTCTATATAACATTAGAATAAACCCAAATAAATATAAAGTCAGTGTCTGATTTTATAACAACTTTATAATATAATAAGTTCAACTGTTAACACGACTGTAAAATATAATTACTTGAAATAAACGATAATAATAATAATAATTAAACCCAAAGGAAGCAGCAGTTGAACTCTCTACAACCGTGCTTCACCTTCTGTTGTGCATCTTGGACATAAAGAACTCAACTGAACCCAGATCTTTTCACCCTCCCCAGTCTCGCAGACTCAGCAGCTTAGTGTACTGAGGACGCGGCGCTTGTCACCCAGCAATCTCAACGATTCCCGCAGAGAACTCCGCACTCCGGAGTGTTTGGAAAGTTGGAGTTCCTTCAGTTCGGCGGTGTAAGATAATACCTCCTCAAAGTTTGCACAAAGAGATGCGCTGGAGTGCATCAGGCATTGTGTGTGTGTGTGTGTGTGTGTGTGTGTGTGTGTGTGTGTGTGTGTGTGTGTGTGTGTGTGTGTGCGTATATAGTTGATCCCACTTTTGTCTCCTCGCTTTGCTGGGTGGTCGACTGATATTCACTTATTCTATGAAATGAACAAAGGCTTCCACTACTCATGACTTCTTGCAGCTGTAGATAATTGGAGGAAAGATGGCGGAAAAATCCATTTACTTCCTCTATAGCGAATCTTCCATCAGTGCTGACATGCATGATGGAGTTCCCCTCCGCCCACCAGCCCACTCCGCTCCAAGTGACTCTCTCTGAGACTCGAAAATGAGATTTCTTCTCAAACCAACAAAAGTCCAGGGCTGAGTCGCAGGTTGAAGCCTCTGCTCTGGTGACCATATTACAGATGGAGGGGGAGATTGCTGAGGGAGAAAGCATTATAGTGGCTTTAGCTTGGATGAAATGGAAGAATGGATGTGATTCCTTCCGTCTCCTGTGCTCAGGAACATGGACTCACACACACATCGCAGCTATCAAACGCTCAAGAAATTTGTCTCTTCATCTTCTGTCTGCCTCTTTCCAGCTCCATTACTGTGATCATCTGGCCTGGCCTCCTGTGCTCTTCCAGCAGACACCAAACTCGGACTACACACTTCACACACTACCTACGCACTACACACACTCCATACACACTAAATACATCCTACACACTCCCTACATGCTATACCTTCTGCATACACTCCATACACACAGAACACAAAACACACACACACACGCTCATGTCCTGCACACGCTATGCACAAACAAGGTGGTACTAGAACAATCATGGGGTCAAGGGGAGGCTTCAGAACAAATGAGAAGGTGATTAAGAACAATCACAGTGAGGGAAGGTGAGTGAATGCTTCTGTGCCTGCTGCACACTAACTCCAGGTATTGTGTTACTGTGTCCAAAAACGTGCCACTTTGTCCCGCAGGCATCTAAACTTTAACAGACGGTTGATTAAGGATTTGAGAAGCTGCAGATGCATTTAGAGGTGTGACCAGCTTTTTCCGTCTCTCAAAGTCACTGAGCCATTGTGGAGTTCAGATCAATAACTATGTCACACTCTGACATTTTTCTCCTTACAAATGATGCAGAATGTGGAGGTCAGTGAAAATATGCTGGGGTCGTGCCTCATATGTGCAACGTAATAAATATTATGAATATGATACTGGTTCTCTGGGGCAGTAAGGACGTGACTGGTGAACTGGTGAGCCTCTAGATTTTCCCAGATCCCTGGTTCTGATGCAATGGCTGAAAGACGCTCCCACCAGCATCACATTGAGTGTGATGTGGTGAGAGAGCCATCTACCACCCAGTGAAGTGTTCTCTCCAGCAGGCTTTCCTTCTAGAACCTGGCTGCAGATGGCAAGCAGCATGACCCACGAGTCAATCTTCGGATCATAGTGGTGGGGTTTTAGACTGCTGAGCCACTTGGGGCCCAAATATGTTTATTTCTTAGCAGTTGACTGTTTCTTTCCTCATTTGTACTCTTTTTACTTGCAAAAATTGGAGGTTATTAATGTGGGTTTATAAATGAAATATACTTCATAGCTCTGGAATATTTTATGAGCCATTAGAGAGACTGCTTATTTTGTTAGTTTCTGTCTCACAGACCATTAGTGCTCTTACTAAAGTGGAATGTTTCCCCGGCTGATTTAATTTACACTGAAAGGGGAGCGATGCCTAATGGAGTTAAACTCAATGGAGAAAAAACCAAAAGTTCTCTGGCCCGGGGCACCAGTGTGGGTCTATAAGGAGTGCAGCACAGGTCAACAGCCTGACTGACCTAATTTGTTGCCTTATTTGATGAGCAGTGTTGATGTGCATCACTGAACGTGGCGGCCGCTGTTGTTGAAAATGTCAGACGTTGTTCTGCATTAGCCTTTGATCCAAGCTGTTTTGTCTGGATTTGGTTCTCATTTGTAAACAACTCAGATTTGGCAGCGAGTGAAAACTGATCGCATTATGTCACGCTGTATCTGCTCAGTTAGAGAGTAAACACGCTTTTAGTCTTCATGACAAGGTATTTAGGGCTGAGTCACAAAACCCGATTGAAGAAGTTTAAGTTTTCAGGAAGTTTTCAGGGAGGTGTTTCAATAGTGCCCTGTAGGAACCATAGCCGCCGGGCTGCTTACACTGGGTGAATATGTCTGCTCTGCCCTGTCTGCCTGTCTGTCTATCAATCTGTCTATATATGTCTGTTCATCTCTCTCTCTATCTCGCCTTCTCTCTCTCTCTCTCTCTCTCTCTGATAGATAGATAGATAGATAGATAGATAGATAGATAGATAGATAGATAGATAGATAGATAGATAGATAGATAGAACTGTAACCCAGTGGCAGCAGCACTTACTCATGCAGCCTTACACCATGATGCTACCACCACCATGCTTGACTGTAGGTAAGACACGGTAATCTCAGCCAAACCAGTTCATCTTGGTCTTGTCAGACCAGACCAGTAAAGCACAGCAGAGAGGTGTGTGTTCAGTGAAGGTAAAGCATAGTGTTCAGGTGTCTTCTAGCTAATGTGTGTTGTGATTTCAGGTGTAGAGCAGCCCAGCCTGACATCATTTACTGCCCAATACCGGTCAGCAGATGCACCTGGCCACACCATTTTGCCTTTAATGGGATTAAAATTTCAATTTCCAGAGCAGAGATCACGCCGGGCTGAAAGAATCCCATTTCCTTCCTCTGTCCTGCCCCATCTAACGTCCACTCCGCTCTGTGCTGTGACACATTAACACACAGTCTGAGAGGAATCTGCCGGACCAGATTGGATGGTCTCCCAGAGCGAGCTTCATCTGATCAGGCCTGACTCCTAACATATGGCTCAGGGATGGAACATTAAAGACAGCGAGAGCAAAGCCCAAACCTACAAACCAAGAACACCTAATCATCCCGCCTACCATCAACGAACTGATGAACTGAGCTCAGGACATTTTTCACTCTATCAGTTTTATCTTTCATTACATCATTTCAAACATGCTGGTCTTTGCTGTTCCTTTAATACGTTTGTGATAAACTTACTGATAGAAATGGAACAAAATCAAGGACCACATGTAATAATAGATCATGGAATGTGTTTTAAATCCTTTAATATATGGTTGTTGTCTTCTAGTTCCTTGGTCTGTAAACAAGGTGATGGATGGATGGATGGATGGATGGATGTTTATCTGTTTACATAGTATTACATAGTATTTCTGATACCGAGATTTGTCTCAGTTCTTACACTGACATGGTGTCTGCGCACAAAGACTTGCTGGTCGTCTCCACCAAGACAAAAAGTATCACTTGTTATGTATGCACTGCATATTCCTTCGGGACTTTTATTCTGTAATTTGTTCACTGTGTGAGCAAAAAAAAACAGAGCAAACAGCCCCTCCCCCTCTCTTTTCGTCTTGAACCCAATGTCTGGCCAGATGTCATCAGCCCGGCTTCTCTCTGATCAGTCAGAGTCTGTATGCAGGTTGAGCATCAGCCCCGCCCCTCTCTCTGGATCAGAGCCTGTATGCAGGTTGAGCATCAGCCCGCCTCTATCTGGATCAGTCAGGAGTCTGTATGGTTGAGCATCAGCCCCGCCCCCTCTCTCTGATCAATCAGAGATCAGTCAGTCTCTGATAATTCATCACACAATGATGAGACCAGGGTGAGGTAGACATAAGACGTAAGCAGTGTGTTATGAATTACAGGGTCACTTATGTCTCTTTGGGCTCTAATGGTGAGGCAGTGGTTGTCCAGGTGGAGAGAGTGTCTCTTTGGGCTCTAATGGTGGGGCAGTGGTTGTCCAGGTGGAGAGAGTGTCTCTTGGGCTCTAATACCAGGGGCAGTGGTTGTCCAGGTGGAGAGAGAGGAAAGATAAAAGACAGAGAGTGAAAGAAGGGAGAGGTCAGCAGTCTGCCAGTGCAGGTCTTGGTGATTTTATGCAGCTGGAAGGGCTGCAGGCTTGCTTTGAAGTTACAGCTGGACAGCCAGGCTGGAGGATGAAGAGATCTGTGTTTTAAGTCCAGCCAAACCCTCACAGGCCGTTAGGAACAAATAACCCCAAGGCATGAAGGGCTTGTGTCACCGAAAACTGGACTTTCCTCCCTTTTTTTGGAATAAAAGTACTACCATACGATATTCCGAGGTCAGGATTAGGTCCTGTTCTCATGTAGTATTTGTGTTGTAATTGTCTTCATTACAGAGCTCTAAACATGTTCTACTGATCGGTATTAACAAGTCTGTCAATTTTATGGGATGTTTTTGCACCTTCCTTACATAAAAGTTTTTTTTCTAATTTGTCTTCATTTGAGATCCTTTTCATTTATTTATTAATTTATTTTTATTGTAAGGACCCTGTGAAACACTTCACACCTTAAGAACTTGCTGGAAAATGACGCGTATTTGATGATGAATTAGTCGTAATGAATAGACTGACACACGTTTATTAAAAAAAAGTGACTGTAGTTCAAATAAGACAAAAACAACCTGAATGTCATATAAACACTTGTTTTTATAAGTTTGTTGTTTTTGTTTGTTCGTCTTGTTTTTTTGTTATGAACTTCATAATGAATGAGCAGGCGCCCCAATACTTTTGTCCATATAGCGTTGTTATAATAAGCAGAGGAGGTTGCATAGAGAGGACATTTTCAGCTCATACCAGATTAAAACGAAACAAATGTCAAACGTTGTTTCACCAGGTTTAGTTTCTAGACTTGAACCTGAATAAACAGAATGTAAATTGAATGCAAATTAGTTGATTATAATGACTATAATTAATTATGATTCACACAAATATGAAAGGGGACAGCAATCACTCTAGACTTCAAGGGCTCATTCCTGGACAGGACGGCAGGCAGAGAGAGACAGATAGAGTGTAAACACAAAAGGAGATCATTTATGCACACCGACATACCGTTGGTGGGGGTGTATAAAAAGGGGGCTGTGGTGTTTTTCATGCTATTTGCATGTGATAAAGTAATGCAGCAATGCATGAGTTTAGCTAAATACATGCTTTCCAGAGACGTTCGCGCTCCTGAGGGAGGTCCACACCAGTGTAATGAATGTCATTCTTTTTAAAGCCTGCTCTCATATGCAGCATCACATCAAACACTGAGTCCTTCTGTACGCGCCCAGCAGCTTTACGACTCTTACAGAACATGATGGACTGTGTTAATAAAATATTTCAGACCCAGAGCTGCCTGTTATGGATAAAATATTTTACTGTAGTTACACGACTGCATATTTAGATATATTGAGGTAAACAAACCGAGAATCTTAGTGTCTGTTTTGTTTGTATATGCATTGCTGTGCATGTTTCAGAATAATCACATTATATAATGCATTTCCCTCACCGATAAGATCACATTAGATCATATGAACATTAAAGAACGTTGCCCTGCTCCTCTTATACTTATTGTAGCGTATTACAGTCTGTCAGAATGAGCGTGTGGATCATATGAACATTATAAATCGTTATAGAGCGCCCCCTACGCTTCCTGTAGTGTATTACAGTCTGTCAGAATGAGCGTGTGGATCATATGAAATATAGAGCATTATAGAGCGCCCCTACAGTTTCCTGTAGTGTATTACAGTCTGTCAGAATGAGCGTGTGGATCATGCGAACATTATAGAGTGTTATGGAGCGCCCCTACGCTCTCTGCAGTGTATTATGCCCGTCGAATGAGCGTAGATCATATGCGAACATTATAAATCTTTTATAGAGCGCCCTACGCCTCTGTAGTGCTTATAGTCTGTCAGAATGAGCGTGTGGGATCATAAGGAACATTATAGAGCGCTGCTATAGAGCGCCCCCTACGCTTCCTGTAGTGTATTACAGTCTGTCAGAATGAGCTTGTGGATCATATGAACATTATAGAGCATTATAGAGCGCCCCACGCTCCTGTAGTGTATTACAGTCTGTCAGAATGAGTGTAAGATCATACCAACACAGGAGCGTTATAGAGCGCCTCACGCTCTGCAGTGTATTACTAAATTGTCAGGAATGAGCTGTGGATCATACTAACATTATATAGATCATTATAGAGTGCCTCTGTGCCTGCTGTAGTGTATTACAGCTTGTCAGAATGAGTGTATGAATTATATGAACATTATAGAGCACACCCTTCAGTTTCTGTAGTTTCTTACAGTCTGTCAGAATGAGCGTGTGGATCATACTAACATTATAGAGCTGCTATAGAGTGCCCTCACGCCTGTAGTGTATTACAGTCTGTCAGAATGAGTGTGTGATCTAACAACACAGGTAGAGCTGCTATAGAGCACCCCCTACGCTTCCTGTAGTGTATTACAGTCTGTCAGAATGAGCGTGTGGATCATACGAACATTATAGAGCGTTATAGAGCACTTCACGCTTCCTGTAATGTATTACAGTCTGTCAGAATGAGCGCGTGGATCATATGATCATTGGTAGAGCGTTATAGAGCGCCCCCTACACTTCCTGTAGTGTATTACAGTCTGTCAGAATGAGCGTGTGGATCATACGAACATTATAGAGCGTTTTAGAGCGCCCCCTACGCTTCCTGTAGTGTATTACAGTCTGTCAGAATGAGTGTGACAGCATTTTAGAGCACTTTTGCTTTACTTTTTTTATAATGTCAGTTGTTGCTGACTAATTTACTTTATGGCTTGTTGTTGCACTGAACTGTAAAAAAAGGCTGCATCAAAGCACGAGAGAGAGAGAGAGAGAGAGAGAGAGAGAGAGAGAGAGAGAGAGAGACAGAGAGAGAGAGAGCGAGAGAGAGAGAGAGATTAATCTGCAATTAATTTTCTATTTTACTCCCTGCTCTTGGTTACATAGGAGAGTTTATTTAAGTAAGATCACTCCGGCTGGCTGAGTGACTGATAGAGAAAGGCTCTTCTCTATCAGAAGAGTCAATAACAGAGGGTCAGACTCTTCTACAATCATTACACAGTGTTATTGATCACAGGCTGTTAGGGCACATTCATTCAACAACGTTTGCCCAGTTGTAGCTTAGTTTGTAGAAGTAAGTTTGGAGAAGCTCATAGACCTGACTGATTCATTCACTCACACATGTTTAGCAGACTGAGGTAGGATGGACAACGATCCAGTATTTTATATCTGTGTGGCAAAAGGATGCAAAGTCTGCTTTCAGTGTTTGGTGTCTTGTGCAGCAATAACTGAACGTCCCTGCCAGTGAACCAGCCCCACATGTAGCTGAAGAAGGAGGTGAACAGCGGAGTGTGTTTCAGCTGAAAATGTAATACAGTTGATGAATTATTTGTAATTAGAAATAATTAGAAATAATAATACATTCTTCAAAATATTTGACAATTAAATGAATAATTGAATTAAAAAAACATGAATGTACATTTTTATGTATGTTTCCCATCTCAGGACTTTTATTCTGAAATTTGAACACTGTGTGAGTAAAGAAAGAGAACAGAGAACCTTTTCTTCAGCAGAACCTGTGACCGTGCCCATATTTATTATATATTCCATGTGTGTGTGTGTGTGTGTGTGTGTGTGTGTGTGTGTGTGTAATTTAAATTCTCTGCCACGTTAAAGCCCAACATCACCACTATCCACTGCTGTACTACTATACACTACCACATATCACGACATATTTCACTCTTTTTATACTCACTCATGAATATGCATATTAATTCATTTATTGGAGCCCCAGCAGAGACCTGCTGCCCTCAGGGCAGCCAGTGATCTGCATGGGCTACGTGGAGACGGGGGCTCTGCTGTGAAGTAACGGGAAGGTTTTAAGCAGTAAAGGTTAAGCTGACATGGATCTCAGTCAGTAAATATGTCTGTGGACATCCCAGAAAATGAATGCATTCTGCCCCCCATTGCTGACACAGACGCGCAAATGCACACACCGCTCGCCCAGTCCCTGTAGAGAAGCACTGCCATTAAAATCAACTGTCTCTACTGTCCCGGCTGAGAGCTTCTGTGAAGATCTGAGTACATACAGCGACAAGAGTGTTACTAACATCAGGATGTTGGATGATGACCACCCACCTCATACCCAGCTCTGCAACTTCTCCTTAAATACCTGGATGAAGCTCCATCATTCCAGGTTCTTCTGTGGCAATGCTTAAAGGCTAGACTCCTCCTTACTCAATGTCTGTTCCTCACATCATCATTCTGATGTACGGAGTCCATCAGGCACGACTGAGGGCCTACACTGCCATAAAGCTGACAGGATTCAATTTAACAGCCTCAGAAATCACAGCCACATGGACACCAGCCGCCCTGAGCCTGTTCGCTCTCCTAATTAATCTCGGAATACATCCGCAGTTAAGATATCTCACCGAAAGGAAAAGTTTGGAGCGGAGTGAAAGGTCTCGCCCACAATACACCAAACACAAAAGCCAGCGGTATTGGAAATCCACTGCAGAGATAACTTTGACGTGTTTTGGGGGAAAGGTGTCTCTTTTAAGATTAAGGCAGTTTTGCTTCATTGAACATTGGTGGAGTTGAGCGTAAGTCCCTCGCTTATCAGCCACCGTGCTCTCGCCGCCAAACGGTGGGAGATAAACCACCCCGACGTCATGTTCTGAGGCCATTCTCTTACTGGCCTTTTTCATTTCTGCCTGCAGATGGATCTGATCTGCACTTTAATTTGTCAGGATGTGAAATGTTTTGTTGGAGGGAGACCATTATTTCCTTCTGATGGAGATGAAGCCAACAATAGACATGTTTACAGCTGACGAAGGAGCGCTGGTGTGGAAGAAACGCTGTTCAGATAATAAAATGCTGTTGTTCCACCTTGTTCTCGTGCAGACTTGTTTCATCCCTTCGTATATATGATATATAAAACTCCATTTTTTCAATTTTCCAGTTGTACTGGTTTTCCACCAGCCACAACATTAAGACCACCTAACCTTCTCAGCTTCACCGATCACGCAGGCGCACTTTGTAGCTCTGCGATGGCCGACCACTTGTTTCTCTGCATACGTCAGTGATCAGGACCCCACAGGACCACCGCAGAGCAGCTGTTATGGGGGTGGTGGGTCATTCTCAGCACTGCAGTCACACTGACATGGTGGTGGTGTGTTGGGACGAGAGGATCAGACACTGCAGTGCCACACACCACCACTGTGTCAGTGTCACTGCAGTGCTGAGAATGACCCACCACCCACATAATGTCTGTGTGTGTGTGTGTGTGTGTGTGTGTGTGTGTGTGTGTGTGTGTGTGTGTGTGTGTGTGTGTGTGTGTGTGCGCGCAGCAGGGTAAAATTAAAAAACCTCTTCCCTGTGGAAAGCAGGCACAATGACAGGGTGCTCTGAGTGTGACATCTTCATTACTGTGGTTATTAATGGTGAAATGCTTTCGCCAAAAGGCCTCTCAGGGAGAGCAGCCGTGTGGCGCTATTTTAATCTATTCTAATTAAAAAATAGAAATGACATAACTTTATCAACCCCTAAATTCATACCTTAAATCATCTCCATTTACGCATCATCAACAATCATCCGTAAGATTAGGACCACCTCTGTGTTTCTCCTCTCACTGTCCAGCCTATCAGCTCTTTGTGGTTCTTTAATTCCAGACTGTAGTCCATCTGTTTCTCTGCAGACCTCATTCTCCTCCTTTCACCCTGATCTTCAATGATCAGGACCCCACAGGACCACCACAGAGCAGCTATGATGTGGGTGGTGGTGACAACAGTCCACCAAACAGAAATATCCAGCCAACAGCATCCTGCGGCCACTGAAGAAGGACTAGAGGTGACTAACATGACCACTGTCTAGTGGACAGTGAGTGGACACCGTGTTTAAACACTCCAGCAGCACCGCTGTGTCTGATCCACTCGTACCAGCGCAACACACACTAACACACCACCACCATGTCAGTGTGACTGCAGTGCTGAGAATGACCCACCACCCACATCATAGCTGCTCTGTGGTGGTCATGTGGGGTCCTGATCATTGAAGATCAGGGTGGAAGGAGGAGAATAAAGTCTGCAGAGAAACAGATGATGTTATGACTGATCGCTGTATTTAACAGCGTTTAAAATTAAGCAGATTTATGATTTGTAGATCAATTGATCTGTAAAGGCTCGGCCTATAAAAGTGTTCTCCATAATTATTCTGACACTTTAAAGCTGATATTAAGTAATAATGTGTTTGCGAGCAGAGTGTATCCTAATGTGTTGTAAGGTGTGTGTGTGGGTGTGTGTGTGGGTGTTTGTGTGGGTGTGCTGAGAGGAGGCTGTAATTAATGTAATTAATTAATGCAGAGCAGATTAAGGCTGGTTAATCAGAGACTCTGCTGATGTCTGACTGCATGACTTTCTACATACACACACACACACACACACAGACACACACCCACACACACCAGTGCAACATCATGACGCAACACAGAGACATTTCAGCATAATGCTGCTCTCTCTCTCTCTCTCTCTCTCTCTCTCTCTCAAAAACCTTGTATCTCACTGCTCTCAGGGCAATGCAGCAAAGGCTCCCCATAGGACTGGGCATAGGACTGTACCATCTCCTGACAACCAGATGGCACAGTGGTTACACACCCTGCATATCCATTGGTTCAATGCCAAAGTAAAATGCCAAGGGGATGGGGGGGGGGTGCAGGTGGGCCTACCAATGTAAAGACCAATCCTTTGCCTGAGCTTCTTGGAGAAGGATACCTGTCATTTCAGATGCTACTTAACGAGAGAGTCTTTGAAGACAATTTACATCTCAAATGAAGACATTTGAGAGTCGTCTAGAACCTCCTGGACACTGGTATGTGTGACTGTCTCCATAATTCATGCACACACACACACACACACATTTACGACACAAAGTATCGACTCCTGAAATGCACGTTCACCCTCCCGTGTACCAATCCCTCTTGAAACCACACATCTTCTGTATGTACACCTGCACAGGTATTGGCCTCCTAAAGGAGACTGGTCTGTAATAGAGGGTCTGTGCATTTTTCACCCCAACCAGAGTGACACACTTACTATTTATACATCAAAGAACCGAAACACTGAGTAAACGTGTCCTATAGCAGAGTTAAGGATAAATGTGGCATCTCAACATTTCTCCGGCAAACAGAAGACAGTGATGTATGAGTTTAACCTCCTCTGTCCTCAGCGTATATAATGAAAAAATATACGGATGGTAATGAGTGAACTGATATATAACCCACATGTCACAGCCTGTCTGCCTCTGCGGCGGCGGCGGCGTTTCGTTATTATAACATCATTCCAGCGTAATGACCAGACGTCCCATTTCAGTGTCACATGCATGTTGAATAAACTTCATTAAATATTCATTTGATGATATATCAAAGTGGCGGATCTTGGGAATTAACCGTTTCCTGTCACGGCAGACATTTTCATAAATCTGATGGCATGGAGAGACATCGCTTCATTGGCTGATAGGTAAACTAGGACGTTTATGGTCCCAGGAGAACACGGGGAAACATGGAAGCTATCTGTGGCTACTTTACTATGCAATTAATATAATAGAAATTAAAAACGGTCACCTTGATATAACCCTTACAATGTTTATGTTATAATAAGCCTCGGCTTATGTTGTGTGTTAATATTTCTGACTGCAGGAGAAACTGGGGAGAAGTGCAGATTGTCAACTATCACGATCCATCCCAGCTGATGTCTGTAGGGAGAATATTTATTAAAAAGTGATATTTTATTATGAATTTGATGAAAAACGGGTTCCTCGGTTCTCTGGCTGAAGCAGTGGTTATGAAAGCTCTACCAGGAGATTCGAATGCCACGCCTTCCTTCCTTAACCAATCAACTGCCCCCCTTGTCTTTAAAAGACTTTTACTCACATGCCCCTCCGCGGCTTTCCTCCATCCTCTCCGCCGCCACCAGTTCGGTCGCGTTAGTCATCCGGGTGGGGGGGGTTGGCTTCACCCCTGCCTTCCATACACGGCAGGATCTGAGAGGCATCAAACGTCTCTGCAAATATAGAGTAGAAGCATGTCTACTCAGAAGATAATCTGTTTGCCTGATTAAAGGGTTATTCTGTAGGATGTTTTTGGGTCATCGACTCAATTTGTGCATCAGCATGAAAGTCGACCTGCATTCAGTAAACATTGTGCAGTTTCAGAAACTGCGTTTTAGTCACACAAGTAAAATTACTCTTGACACCAACATATGTTAACATATTAACATATGTTCTCCTCATAAATCTGGTGTTTACTCAGTGCTGCATCCAGAAGGACGTGTGGGATTGCGGTGCTAATTGGAAAAAAGGATAAAGCTGATCAGGATCAATAACTGATGATAACTGTAGTCTGATCTGATCAATATTTATTGATCTACTCATACAGAAGTGGTGTCTCTCAGGACGGCATCGGGTTTAACGCAACACGCCAGACGTCTCTGCATGGAGGTGTAGAGGTTCCTAATGGTGTCCTGTGATGATCCATCCCATGCAGCTGTTCTCAGTTCTGCAGATGTTGTGGTAGGGGTGGAGTGTTGATAGAGTGTCCAATAGCATCCACACATTTTCAATCAGGGACAGGTCTGGAGATGAGACCAACCACGGCGTAGTATCTGTGTCTTCAAGACGAGATCTTCAGACGGCAGCAGTTTGTGGACGAGCGTCGTCCTGTTGGAACAGAGCACCGGAGTGTGTGATCAGAAAGGGTAGAACCACTGGTTGCAGAACCTCATTAATGTAACGATGGTCTGTAAAAGTTTCTGTAATGAAGATCAAATGTCTGATCAAATGTTTTGTCTCCACCAAACAAAAGTGAGACTCGTTACTGAAGATGACCTGCTGCTGATCTCCATGACAGTGTGGCACGGCACCGTTGCAGTTGTGCGATTGGTTGATTCCTTTTGGATGCAGCTCCTTCTGTACCGAGGTTTCAGTGTGTTTATGTTGCTGTTCTGTGTTTCGCTGATATGTCTTACTTTTAAAAAATGATTAGTGCTGAAGATTAGATTTCGCTCTGGTCTGCAGCAGAATCTGGAGCCGGACTCGCCCCTCCGGGACCAGGAAGCCACAGCCTGGTTTGTGTTTCTGCAGGCGATCGAGTTACCTGCAAATCGAAGACATGAACATGAGCGTGCAGCTCTGACATGTCAGATCATACAGATAATTATTTAATTATTGATTTCATGTTGCAATTTCATCGATCGACTCATTACATTACATTCACCTACTTCCTTATCGTACGGTTACAGTACAGACAAGGACAAGAAGCAGAATGTGTGTGTGCGTGCGTGTGTGTGTGTGTGTGTGTGTGTGTGTGTGTGTGTGTGTGTGTGTGTGTGTGTGTGAGAGAGAGAGAGAGAGAAGCTAGTTGGGTGGAACGAGAAGCTGATGAGAGGAGAGAGAGAATGACAGAAAGTAAAGAGAGAGGGAGAGGGAGAGAGATACAGAAGATGTGTTGACCCCTTTGACCTTTGATCTTATCCGTGGCTGGTGAGGGGGGCTTGGCTCTCCTCCTGAACTGAATGTAAAGCACAGAGCGGCTCTGTCAGAAGCCTCCACCCCCTGCTCTGACACAGTGCTCTCGTTCAGCCTGCAGAGACTCCACTGATCTCAGAACAGTCTGAACAAACCCAACCAGAAATATCAGGAAATATCTTCTGGCTCAAGCAGGATATGAAGTATCAGACGCGTCGCCAGTCGTCAGATTAAGACACAGCTCAAATCTACGGCTCAGTACGTGTCTCCTCTGACATAGTGAGCGTCACGAAAGGCGAAAATATTGTCTTGCCAGATGAGTTTTGCATTATGCAAATTCAATAATGCAAAAGTTATCATTTCTCTTTTTTGTTGAATAAAAATAAACAGTAATGACGAGGAATGCGTTTGATACAGGCGGGTGCAGCGCGACTTTCCTCTTACCCCCGTGTGTGTGTGTGTTGTGTGTGTGTGTGTGTGTGTGTGTGTGTGTGTGTGTGTGTGTGTGTGTGTTTAAGCAGACTGTCCAGTCCTGGAGTCAGGGCACTCATGTGGGAGGGTCCTGGGATTTGTGTGGCTTACAGATGGTCCAGAAACACTAGGTTATCTCCCAACTAAAGGTGTTTGGAGGCTCTTCTGCAGAGCTCTCACTGTGCGTCAAGCTCAAGGATGGTACACAGATTTCCCTCTTAGATGCTTAACGTACCAAACACTTTTTCTTGGCTCAGTCAAACCTGTAGTTCCCATTTCTAGGGTGCGATGGTGCGATGATGATCACTCTGGTCCTGCACCTGAGCTGAATCTCCCCTTTTGGTGGCTACATGAGACATCTTCCCCTTCTCCTTAGAAGAGCATGCTCAACGTTATATATTAATATGTAATTCCTAAATATTACACACACGCACACACACACACACACACACGCGCGCACTCGCACTATATGCACAATTGTTTGTGGATACCCGTTCTAATGACTGCACTTGGCTACTCCTGCACCCATTGCTGACACCGATAAAGGGAGGACAGCTTGATTTGTCCCTGTACAAAAGTATTACCAAAAGAATAGGACTCCCTGGATCAGATAAACATGAACTAATAAGCAACGTTACAGGAGGAGGAAAAAAAACTTCCTTAACTTTCATTCCAAGTCAACGTAAAAAGATTTGCGGTGTGACGGTACGTAGAACATGCTCACACCGTAAACCCCATTCTAAAGCCCTTCAATCATACCCAGGCAAACTAAAGGGCAGGAAACTAGCCCTAACTAAGCCCTAACCGCACAGTACAGGCACATTAATCTGCTACACACCTAATAGAGCGAGACCTTGGTGGTCCTGCAGAAAATATTAAAATGTTAATTAAGTGCTATGTTCACTGGGGTGTCAGGATAAATGTTCAGTTCCTGAACTGAAGCTGCTTAATTGCCCTTCATATTAAGACCTAAATGGAGAGCAGCATGAATACTGATAGTGATAATCATTAGGTTTAAACCCGGCAAGTTTCTCCATGAATATACATGATATTCTCACTCTGATTCACCTTTATGTCAGTGATCACTCTCTTAATAATATAGAGCAGGGAGCTCCCGAGTCACAAAGCTGTCTAAGTGTTGGCTTTAACTTTCGGTTCAATTCCCAGTGATGCCACAGCCATCTGTCAGTGCCCGGGGCTGTTTCTCAATACGCATTCCTTATGTTTTTGCCTGATGACATCTTCCACTGCCCAAGATTCATTCCCATACTGAAGATGCTGTGATGCTGTGGGGATCCTCACACTGGCTCACTCGCACCACCGTAGAGACTGCATCGCTGAGCACACGACCGTTTAACCTGCATGGCCTTTCACATTAACACTGCTCTTACATTCTCTCACACTCACACTCACTCACACCCGCAGCCTGCTCTCACATTTGGGTCCTATGCCGTCTCACCTTCTCTCACTTCAGCTACAGTTCTTCATTATTTGACTCTTTCTGTCCACTTATCTTTCTTTCCTGTCAGTTTGTTGTGGTACTTGTTCTATTCTAGGTTCCACTTTTGAGTCTTGGTTCATCTCAAGGTTTCTACCGACCTGAGGGATCTTTTCTGCCACTTTTGCCTTTTGGCTGCTCAAAAGAGGCTTTGAAGATCAGGGTGAAAGGAGGAGAATAAAGAGAAACAGATGAACTACTGTCTGTAATTTTTCACTTTTGGAACAATTCAAAGGAATCATTGGAAACTCAAAACCGCCATGGCCTTCATGTCTATGATGAGTGTTTGTGATCTTCCCACCAATAATGTAAGATTTCCTAGAGCTGTGCCTCAAAGCCTGCAGTGGTTCTGGGCTCTTCATTCAGCTATGATACAAATATCATTATTTGAAGCCCCACCTGAATCAACCACTGAGCTCCTCTAATTTCAATTGTAAAATCTTCCGCCCTGAAGATGTTTTGTTTCCAGCAGCGAGTGCAAACTTTATTCTGGTGAATCGCAGCGCACGCCGAGTGTGAAATGAGATTGCCATCCACCTGTGGGGAGCTGCAGGTAAGCGCATTTAGGCAAAATGGTGTGGAATTGGTGGAACTGTGGACGGTGTGTGATGGGTTTTGGTTTGACTTGGGGCTGAAGGGCCTCTGTTCAGTCTGGATTGTTAATCCCGGCTGATAGGTGGCTTTACTGGACAGAGCTAAACATTAACACAGCTGAACATACACACCGAGTCCATCTTATTATCCACTTCTTACTGGTCAAACATGCAAAAATCTAATATTTGACCATATAAACACAACAATCAGGCATATATTTCAAAATACAGTGGGGAAAATAAGTATTTAGTCAGTCACCAATTGTGCAAGTTCTCCCACTTAAAAAGATGAGAGAGGCCTGTAATTGACATCATAGGTAGACCTCAACTATGAGAGACAAAATGTGAAAAAAAAATTGAGAAAATAATTTTGTCTGACTTTTAAAGAATTTATTTGCAAATAATGGTGGAAAATAAGTATTTGGTCACCTACAAACAAGCAAGATTTCTGGCTGTCACAGACCTGTAACTTCTTTTTTAAGAGGCTCCTCTTTCCCCCACTCATTACCTGTATTAATGGCACCTGTTTGAAGTCGTTAACAGTATAAAAGACACCTGCCCACAACCTCAAACAGTCACACTCCAAACTCCACTATGGTGCAGACGAAAGAGCTGTCGGAGGACACCAGAAACCGAATTGTAGACCTGCACCAGGCTGGGAAGACTGAATCTGCAATAGGCAAGCAGCTTGGTGTGAAGAAATCTACTGTGGGAGCAATAATTAGAAATTGGAAGACCTACAAGACCACTACTAATCTCCCTCGATCTGGGGCTCCACGCAAGATCTCAGCCCGTGGGGTCAAAATGATCACAAGAACGGTGAGGAAAAATCCCAGAACCACAAGGGGGGATCTAGTGAATGACCTGCAGAAAGCTGGGACCAACGTTACAAAGGCTACCATCAGCAACACACTACGACGCCAGGGACTCAGATCTTGCAGTGCCAGACGTGTCCCCCTGCTTAAGCCAGTCCATATCCAGTCACGTCTGAAGTTTGCTAGAGAACATTTGGATGTTCCAGAAGAGTATTGGGAGAATGTCATATGGTCAGATGAAACCAAAGTAGAACTATTTGGTAAAAACACAACTCGTCGTGTTTGGAGGACAGTGAATGCGGAGTTGCATCCAAAGAACTCCATACCAACTGTGAAGCATGGGGGTGGCAACATCATGCTTTGGGGCTGTTTCTCTGAAAAGGGACCAGGACGACTGGTCCGTGTACATGAAAGAATGAATGGGGCCATGTATTGTGAGATTTTGGGTGCAAACCTCCTTCCATCAGCAAGGGCAATGAAGATGAAACATGGCTGGGTCTTTCAGCATGACAATGATGCCAAGCACACTGCCAGGGCAACAAAGGAGTGGCTTTGTAAGAAACATTTCAAAGTCCTGGAGTGGCCTAGCCAGTCTCCCGATCTCAACCCCATCGAAAACCTTTGGAGGGAGTTAAAAGTCCGTGTTGCCCGCCGACAGCCCCAAAACATCACTGCTCTAGAGGAGATCTGCATGGAGGAATGGGCCAACATACCAGCAACAGTGTGTGCCAACCTTGTGAAGACTTACAGAAAACGTTTGACCTCCGTCATTGCCAACAGAGGATATACAACAAAGTATTGAGATGAACTTTTGTTATTGACCAAATACTTATTTTCCACCATTATTTGCAAATAAATTCTTTAAAAGTCAGACAAAATTATTTTCTCAATTTTTTTTTCACATTTTGTCTCTCATAGTTGAGGTCTACCTATGATGTCAATTACAGGCCTCTCTCATCTTTTTAAGTGGGAGAACTTGCACAATTGGTGACTGACTAAATACTTATTTTCCCCACTGTATATGTACATATATGTGTACATCAACTAATAGACATATGCAAAATACAGTGGCAGGCAAGTATGGGCACTCCTGGTCACCAGCTAATTGAAGATGAAATGATCTCAAAGGCATAAAATTAAAGAATTTAAGCCATATCAGTGTATTATTTTGGTTTTGTACAATTTTAGAGTGAAAAAGGAAAGGAGTACCCATTCGTGGGAACCATAGGAGATCCGAGATCTCAGATAACTGAGGACTCGCGCCTTAATTAGGTCAGGTGATGCAAAATTCAAAGCTTTATAAAATCCCAGACTTCTCTAGCCTAAAAACAGCAGCCATGGGTTCTTCTAAGCAGTTGCCTAGCACCCTGACAATGAAAATGGTTGAGGCCCACAAAGAGAGAATAAGAAGATAGCAAAGACTTTTCAGGTTGCCTTGACCAGTGGAGGTCAAGATAAGGTACAGAAGACCAAGAAAATGTTCAGAGACAGCTGCAGGTAGGATTGCTGGAATGGAATCCCTGCAAAAGACCTTCTGGAAGATTTTGAAGACTCTTGAGCTGTGGTTCATTGTTCTACTGTGCAGACCAATGACATTGAAATAGAACTCTTTGGCCACAATGAGAAAAGTTATGTTTAGAGAAAAAAAGGTGCAGAATTTCATGAGAAGAACACCCGTCCAACTGTTAAGCATGGGGGTGGATTTAGGATACTTTGGGTTGTGCTGCAGCCAACGGAACGTGGAGTCTTCCGGTAGAACTTGTAATTCTTTGTTGTCCAATATTGCCATGATGTTCATGTCCAAGACAACATTTACATTACACAGAGGTTCTTGAAAGTTAATCTAAAACACAGAAGCAATGACCCTAAATGACCATCCATGGAGCTCCCAAGACACCACTTTTTTTGTGTTGTCCCATCACCTCCCCATCACCGTTCCACCTTCTGCAGAGTGTTACTCACCTGAGCTCTCCTCTCTGACTCTTCCTCTGATCTTGTCATCCTCTCACTCTTTGAGGGATCTGCTCAGAAACACCTCTCTGTGTTTTATCTGTCAGTGCTGTTGGCCTCGAAAGTGAGACGATAAAATGGCTTCACGTTGAGTCACCAGTATTTTTTTGAAGATGTTTCAAATGCATCATGATGCTGGATAAGTGAATGGCTTCTCCGCTTTCTCTGAGCGAGTAAGCAGAGCCCGGTTTCACAGACAACATTACGCAGACATCGTTCCCAACTGTTTGGTGGAAACCCTTCTTCACAAGCACGAATGTAGAATTACTGCACTCATTATCAGTCTCTTCCTCACCTTTGTGCTCCAGGAGTGAGACTCAGATCAATATCTCACATCTGCATGGATACCTCGTTTCTCAGCGTGACGTCATTTTTACATTTCTGCCGTGAGTTCGAATCCAATCAATTCTGAATGAAGAAATGAAATCCAGGTTTAATATCCCTCAGACGAAGGATCATTAGACTGTTTTTGTTTGGAATTCATAATTAATGTGCCAGAAGTAAGTTCCTCTGTTATGAGTTCCAAAATGAATTTGGCTTGAAATGAGTCACAGTTGTGCAGCGCTTGAGACCCTTCACCCTGAGAGAGTCCTGCTTAAATAGGCCCTGCTGACCAAGACATAGAATTATGCATCTTTAAGGTGGAAGTGACTTAAGGCTGCTTCCAGTTATTTCTCGCCAATCATCAGTGTTTTCTGGGCTTCGTAACTCATCATCAGAGTAACCTACAGACATGATACATGTAACAACCTACCCTAACCATGAGATACCATGACATCTGTGTGTAATACAGCTGAAACCACTCACTTCCGACTGAATTAAATCCCAGTTTAAATACCAAAGCAGATTACAGTGCATGTTTACTGCTCTGTCCACAGGTACATGATCAACCTGCATACAGACTCTGACTGATCAGAGAGAGGGGGCGGGGCCTATACTCAACCTGCATACAGACTCTGACTGAGATTGACAGTGAGATAATGGTCACATTTTGGCTCACTAAGTTCCAGTGGGAGGACCCCTTATCAGAATTTTAATTAGTGTCCCAGGGACGTCCACGCCGACTCTGGATGTGATTATATGTTCACGTTTGGACAACACAAGGGTTAATTCAGGTCTGATCGTGTTAATAACAGTCTCCAGTGGCAGAAGTTGCTCATGTTCTGAGATGGTTTTAGAAGGTTCTGCTGCGATGATGTCTCTCTGGAAGAGGAGCAGGTGCTAATGTGGACAGAAGGTTCGGTGTCCGAGCTCAATTTAAACAAATGGGTGTTTTTCCGTGGGCCTGAATGGAGCAGCCGAGCGTATTACTCCCTCAGGAGCCACGACTACAGCAGGGAGAATGAGTGAGCAGGAGAGTGGGCAGCAGGAGAAGAGGGAGAAAGGGAGGTGGACGCAGAGGAGAGGGCAGAGCAGATGAGGACAGAGCACTAAGTATGATGGAGCAGTGCAGTTTCTGAGGCTCATTGCGGTCTGTGTAATTTATAGGGCAGATAATGCTCAAGCAAACGCTGGGAGCCCGCGGGTCAGCCTGCTAAACCACAGAGCTCTCATAAATCGCTCCCATTAAAAACCCACTCCCAGTGCACTCACACTCATATCACAGCTCTCATCCCCACACACACCTGCTGCCCCGCATGCCAGGTCAGCAGAGCTCAGTTTGACACCACAGGGCCACCATGTGAAGCTTAACCCTTCTGTAGAAATCACTCCTTAACCTTTAGAACTCCAGGCCAATGTTGTGGGGTGTTTTAATTTGAGTTGGACACAGAGGTGTAGATTTAGCATGGACGGAGGTGATGCATCCCCACCAATATTCAGCAGTTGTTGCACTGTCCCCACCAATCAAGGTTGAGCATCAGCCCCGCCCCCTCTCTCTGATCAGTCAGAGTCTGTATGCAGGTTGAGCATCAGCCCTGCCCCCTCTCTCTGATGCAGGTTGATGATGATGATTTCATAGCTGATCAGATGATGTTTCTAACCCATCTCTGATGGAGATCAGATGTTGTACTCAGATGTTTGAATAAGCAGATGGTTTCTGAATCCTGGTTTCTGCAGACTGAAGTTAGGCAGGTCGTTACCCGTTCTGAAAGGTATAATACACGGGTGTCAGACAGGTCATGTAGATAAAAGAACCCCCGTTTTCTTCTCTGTGTGTTTAGAGCTCTTTTGTAAGGTGTAAGTAGGCATATAATGACATATAATGGCTGGGCGACGTCAGGCCTATTTTACAGACAGTCTTTGGTAACATTACATTTAGTTTAAGGATATTTGGGCTCCAGTTGTCCAGTTGTCCAGCCGTGGAACAGGAGTCCGGCGTGTCCACCGCTGTTTGTAACCTATACGCATGATGCACATCCCACAAAATTCAACTGGGCGCTAAAGGTTTAAGAAGAAATCAGAGGATTAAGATATTCTAAGATCCTTCACCAATCCAGCGTTCTTCACTTCAGTCCTTGAGGGCTGGTGTCCAGTTTGGTGAGTGTCCTCCATCAACAGTCTCATCAAGTTCAGTGGAAGTGTTTGAGCAGGGGAACACACTGTGCTGCACTGACAGCTCTCCAGGATTAGAAATGAAGATCCCTGGCCTGCTCTCTCCATCAGAGGACAGATGTTCTGGCAGGATCCGATAGCAGGCGAGAGAGGGTGGGAAAAAGTTCAAGAAGACGGATTTTCAGCCACAGCTGTTGGAGGAGCTGCTGTAGATGATAAAGCCTCCAATGACAATGAGCTGTTTGAACAGGTTTTCATGTGACATGTGACTGAACATTATAATATTCATATTACCATCTTGAGCTAATTATAATATACACTGTGTGGACAAAAG
Source organism: Acestrorhynchus altus (assembly GCA_034509495.1). Classification (NCBI taxonomy): domain Eukaryota; kingdom Metazoa; phylum Chordata; class Actinopteri; order Characiformes; family Acestrorhynchidae; genus Acestrorhynchus; species Acestrorhynchus altus. Next base: position 32,076,295 of record CM067513.1, on the reverse strand, counting down.
TATTGGGACACCTGTGTATTCACTGTCTCTTCTGAAAGCAAAATTAAACAGAGTCTATCCTGCTTTTGTTGGATTAAGGGCCTCTACTGTCCAGAGAAGACTTTCTACTAAATTATGGAACATTGCTGTGAGGATCTGAACTCAAGTGTGGGCTGCATACGGACCCTCAGGCTTGGAAACCTCAACATGCTCAACCTGCTTACAGACTCTGACTGATCAGAGAGAGAGGGCGGAGCTGATGACATCACTGACCCAGATATTGGGTTACAGAGGAAAATGAGAAGGGAGGGGCTGTTTGCTGGCTTTTGTGCTCAAATTTCAGAATAAAAGTCCTCGGAAGGGATAATACAGATACATACATAAATAACAAAAATAATAAAGAATATTTAAGGTTATATTTTTTGTCTTCTGCATTTAACCCATTCACTCACATAGGCCTTTTCCACCAAAAGAACTCCGGTTCTTCAACTGGATTCTTCTCACATTTACACCAGTTTTAGTGGAACTGGGAACACGTCGCAGAATACGTATAAGAATGTGGTGATAAGAAATGTGCTGAACGGTTCTAAATTAGGTTTGCGAATTACAAAAGAACCTGTTTGGTATAGTGATACATACCCACTAGTGAATTCGGAGAATAAGGGGCAGTGATCACATGTGCCCGGAGTGGTGAGCCGTCCTATCCACAGCATCCAGGGAGCAGCTGGGGACTTGCTCAAGGGCAACTTCAGTCACGCCAACTTTGCAGTCAAAAGGCTGGTTCCCTAACCACCAGGCCATGGCTGCTCTTGCTGAACCTAGCGTCAGCCCTGGTGATGACGGGACAAATGTGAAAACACTTTTGAAAAGCTTAGGTCTGTCTCCAACTGAGATTGAAATCTCAAACCTTTAGACACCTTAGACAGCTCTGCAGCCACGGCAGTATGTTCCTGTCAAGAGCCATTTGAGCACAAACTGTACAGCTAAATTTTACAAAGAGCATTTCGTGAGAGAAACTTGTGAAAGCAACCCAGCAGGCTTTCTACTGCCTTTCTCAGACAGTGAGAGCCCTTTCCTTTTTATAGGCTGACCACGACATGCACTGTCAACACCTCCAGTCAAATACTGTATTCGACCTAAGACATCACCTCTAGCTTCCACAAACAGTTCCAACAGCTGGAACATCTAAACATAAGTTCCTCAGAGCGCCAGTCGGCTTCTGTTCGAAGTGTGTATTCTGTGCTGGTGAGGTTCCACCATATGGGAAATGACTCAACCCTGTGCACCTATAATCAGAACATACCTGAGGATACCTGATTCCTTATGTATAATGCTCCACTTACATGTGTGTGTGTGTGTGTGTGTGTGTGTGTGTGTGTGTGTGTGTGTGTGTGTGTGTGTGTGTGTGTGTGTGTGTGTGAAATAAACACCACTGCTAGCATAACACTGGTATCAGTGCACAGCTGAGAAGGTTAAAGATGTGTTTGATTGAATCGTAGAAGTTCTGACAGAGTTTAATATTAGACCCAGAGCAAAGAGAGCTTAATCTTAGACCCAGAGCACAGAGACAGTTTAATATTAGACCCAGAGCACAGAGACAGAGACAGTTTAATATTAGACCCAGAGCACAGAGACAGAGACAGTTTAATATTAGACCCAGAGCACAGAGAGCTTAATATTAGACCCAGAGCACAGAGACAGTTTAATATTAGACCCAGAGTAGAGAGAGTTTAGGATACTGGGGTTCTTTAAAGTTAGACCCAGGGGTGAGAGGGATTAATTTTGGAACCAGACCAAAGAGAGTTTAATCTTAGACCCAGAGCAGGGTGTGTGGTCAGCACCGAAATGAACAGTTTGTTATGTCACATGTCAAGATGTCCTGGTGTGGTGCAATGGTGTATGATACTAGAACAACATCTGCTCCTCAGTAAATATTGTCCATCTCAGTCTAAATCCTTCCTTTTTCCTGATAACCTTTATCTTCCTTCCCAACAGAAGTGAAATCCCACATTTCCTTTTTTTAACCGTTTAAAACTGAGACCACCTACAGCCATGTCCACAAGCAGGGAGGGCCAAGTTTAGATGTTTGCATTCCTGCATTTCATCAGTGTTCTTAAGAAATGACCTCATTCAACCGGTTCACTCAGGTGGTGCTCCTATAGAAGATCAAAATTCCAGGCTCTAACGCTGTTTGTGTGTTAGACTATGTTTCATAGAAACCGAGTAGATATAAACATTATTTTACAACATGTATCAATACATAATTCTTTTATATGGAACACAACCCACAGCCAACACCTGAACATCTGGATCTGCTTCCTCTGATGCTGAGAGAGGCAGGTCCTGAAAAGGCCTTTCTCTCAAGAGAATCCTCTCTTGATTGTAATTTGGAACAATAGTCGGATTTAATCTTTGTTGGGAAAAAAATGACTCACAAATTGCTCAATATATATCTAAGAAGGAAGCAGGGACATGGAATGCTCTCCAGATGCAAAGCCATCAATAACACAGGGCTTTAAAAACAGCTGTGGCAGTTCTGTCTAGGTCCTTCGGCTCTGTCCCAGGCAGCCTGAGCAAAAAGAGAATAAATGAACGTAGTTATCGATGAATAATTGATGATATATATCTTATTGCAGAGAGCGAAGCAATCTAATGCTTTCCTCGCAAATGGGAGACAGAAACAGAAGGTTTTAAAAGCTTAGCCGTCCATTCAGAAAGCAGCTATCTGGACCCATGCAGCTCTTCCTGGCTTCAGACAGTTTGAGAGAGTCTGTGAGATGGAGGGAGAAGGTAAAGCTGATGTAGGTAGAGGAGACTGAGGCCTGGTGTGAGTTTTAATGAGGGCAGGAAGCAGATCAGGGAGGGCATGGTGGACGGAAAGGTGCAACATTACAGAGAGACAAAGAGAGACGAGGTGGGAAGAGAGGAAGAGAGGAGGGGAAGGAAGCAGAGCAGATGGAAAGGGAGAGGAGACGTAATGAGACAAGCAGAGAGGGAAAAAAAGAACTGAAAGATGAAGGAGAAGTATATAAACAATGAGAAAAACTGTGAAAGAAAGTTAAAAGGTTAACTGAGAAGAAAGGGGGGAATATGAAAAGAGAGAAGAGAGCTCACCTCTTCTCTCCATTTCTTTTGTCAAAGAGTCAAAGGCCAGTGCAAGTGATGTCATCAGCCCCGCCCCCTCTCTCTGATCAGTCAGAGTCTGTATGCAGGTTGATCATCAGCCCCGCCCCCTCTCTCTGATCAGTCAGAGTCTGTATGCAGGTTGATCATGTTCACGTGGACAGAGCAGTAAACATGCACTGGAAGCTCCTTCGGCATTTAAACTGGGATTTAATTCAGATGCAAACAAGTGAATTTTAGCTGGTCTCTGATCTGAATTGCTCATGTATGTGTATGATATGTGTATGATATGTGTATGTCAGTTGCTCTGGTCCTGAGAAGAGCAGATCTTGGGTCAAAAAGAGAAGAATAAGAGAAAAGAAACAAAGAAAATGAAAGAAAATCAAAAAGGAGAATAACGGGAGAGAACATGAGAAGAACAAAAATGGACAGAAAAGCAGAGGAGATAAAAAAGAAGAGACAAAAGATGGAGAGAATGAAAGACAGAATCAGTTGGGAAAAGACAGTCAAGAAAGAGGGGCGATAAAAAGAAAGGAGAAAGTGAGGGAAGAAGCACTGGGAAAAAAAGAGAACGCAATGGACAGAAAGCAGAAGAGAGGAGTGCAGAAGAGATGAGAAGCATCCCTGGTTCCAGAAGCCCTGAGGGCCAAGTCGCTGCACTCTGATTGGTCCAGGCGGAGCTGCTGTGTGTGAAGGAACACATGAAAGCTCACAGAAACAGTGATTTAGAGAGAAGACAGGCAGAGAAGGGAGGAATGTGAGGAGGGGTTAGTCTTTGATCTCCCAAGACAGTGTTATTACACTTTTCTTCCCTCTCCTCTCCTCCCTGATCCTGTTCTTCTTGGGTAGCTCTTCCTTTAAGGGATAACAAGCTCACATGGTCAGAAACACCACTGCTCACGGAGCAGGTGGGGGCGGGTGGGGAAGTGCACTCCGGAGTGATTTCTAACAGTGGGTTTTAAGTAGGAGTGTAAAAATGCATCAGTCTTACTGATTTATTTAACAGATGCTTTTATCAAAATTCAAATATGAAGCCATGACCTCGTCCTATTTTCCCAACTGAGGAACAGGGACACGGGCAGGGACAGAGGAGGGTGTGTGGCATTGTAGTTACCATAGAGTAGGGGCTGTTCATTCGACCAATCCACTAGGGGGCGCTTTGGGCTGCAGTCCGGTTTGTGGACTTGGGCCCAATGTCAAGCTGCATTATCCCATCACTGTGGGGGTACATGAAGTCCACGAAGGACTGCAAATGTTCACCAAGCATTGAAACCTGACATCACCAGACAATGACATATTTAGGTGGACCACTGGACCCATGCCATGAAAATACAGCCCAGACCAGTGGAACCACTGCCGATCTGCATGGTGCCTTGTTGATAATTGGCGTCAATTGCTTCCTGGGGTCTGCACCACACACAAACCCTACCATCAGCCTGATTCAGTCGGTATCGTGACTCATTGGACCATTCCACATGTTCCAACTTCTCTAAGGTCCAGTTAGTACCCTCACGAGCCCAGATGAGGGACTGTGTTACGTATTGTGGTGTGAACAGAGGACCTCAGGAGGGTCTTCTGGTCCCATATGCAGCTAAAGAACACCGCACTGAGCCGTGGGTTAGAGAGACATTCACACAGGCAATTCTAGCCTGTCAATGTGGGTCACCTGCATTAAGGATCCATGAGCAGCCACTGTGCTGTTCACTGTGGGTGGTAATGCCTTCTATGACTTACTCCTGGTTCACATTGGACAGTGTTCCTCACTCACAAAGTAACACCTCACCAGGTATACAGGTGTTTCCAGGATTTGCCAGCTTTACACAACAGTCCAATTTACACAACAGCATCTCTCGCTCTCTCACTCTCACACACACACACACACACACACACACACACACAGAGTTGATTTTTATACACTTTCAGTGCTGCAGGATGTGTGTGTGTATGTGTGTGTGTGTGTGTGTGTGTGTGTGTGTGTGTGTGTGTGAGTGTGTGTGTGTGTGTGTGTGTGTATGTGTGTGTGAGAGAGAGAGAGATAGAGATGCTGTTGTGTAAATTGGGAGAGCAGCTGGATTTCCGCCTCATTACCAACAAGCAGCAAAGCATTTTTAAACGGACCCTCAGCAGAGTAACCCCCCCACCCTCCCCAAAAAAACCAAAATTAAAACACACATATTTACCCCCAAACATGGGGGAGAGAGAGAGAGAGAGAGAGAGAGAGAGGGAATTGATCAGTATGAGGCATACAGAAACTGAAAAGAGAGAGAGAAAGATTAGAGGCATGTAGGAGGGAGGGATGGAGCGAGGGAGCAGCTGCTGGTATATGAAAAATGGAAAAGGCACAGATGGTTCATAATTGCAGCATTAAAAAGCAACGTAAAGAATTAATGTTAATTATTTTACATTTCTTAGAATAACTACCCAACACACACACACACACACACACGCACACACACACACACACACACACACAAACACACACACACACACACAGGCACAAACACACACACGCACGCACGCACACAAACACACACACACACACACGCACACACACACACACAGGCACAAACACACACACACACGCACGCACACACACACACACACACACACACACACACACACACACACACACACACACACACACACACAGGCACACAAACAAATTTGGGAATGCTGAGTTTGGAATTCTGATCCAGCTCCAGACTGATTGCTATGCATTGGCTATGAATCGGGTTTCAGTGCTATAGGAAAGTGGCCCAAATTGGAACTGAAAATGTCAGATTCTGGTTCTCGCCATAACACACCTCCGTCACATGATGAGAAAGCTCGGATTTGGGCCACTTTTACCTGCTGTGTGAGTCAAAGACATTTCCCGGAATTGCACTGAAGCTTCCGAGGCAGAATCCCTGTTTATTTCCAGTTTATATTTGGACAGTGGTTGTTCCAGTAAAAACTGCCAGTTTGATTTTAGCAGGAATAAACAACAAGGTTTCCAAGGCAGGGTTCGTCAGGATGAAGGCTGGGCTTTGGAGCTAAACACACACACGGCTGTGCTCTGCTCCACTGTCTTCAGAGTGGATTCATCTGGTTTGATCTGCTTTACTTTCACAAGCTGAGGAGAAATGAAAGAGCCGACTTGCAGGAGACTCCACTCTCATTAAAACGGAAACATTACGCTCCGGTGCTGCAGAGCATTGTGCTCCCGCTTCTCCGAGCTCCTGACAAAACAGAGAAGAACGCGTTTGTTATGTGCAGCCAACCTTCTTATCTTTTACTTATGAGGGAAAGGATCTGCTCTTCTGCTCTGTGTGTGTTTAACTGCGGCTGCTGTGTGTGTTTGACTCTGATGGAGGGTCATCCACGTGAAAATGACTAATGGGGAAAATGCAAATATGAAAATATCTTTCATCCCTCTGTTAGATGTGTGGAATTATCCCTGTCATTTGTCTCCTGCTGTTTAATTCTAGTGTGAATAAGCTAGTGAACAAGCAAACTCCCACCAACACCTTCACCATAGCAACACCTTGGCAACCACATGGGAAAACCTTATCAGCAACACCATAGTAATCAACAGATATAGCACTGCAACACCTTACAAACTGGCTGCTTTACCGTAAGAACACCTTGGTAAACATCTAGCAACATCTTGGCAACCACCTAGGAAAACCTTAGCAACCACCCAGCAACCCCTTAGTAATCAACAGATATACAAAGCAACACCTTAATAAACATCTAGCAACAACTTAGCAACAGGTTACAAACTGCTATACCATAGTAACACCTTAGCATTCAACATGTATGCCATAGCAAGCCCTTAGCAACCACCCAGCAACAGCATTGCAATCAAGAGCTACACCATGGCAAAACCTTAGCAACCACCCAGCAACCCCTTAGTAATCAACAGATATACAATGCAACACCTTAGTAAACATCTAGCAACACCTTAGCAACAGGTTACAAACTGTTATACCATAGTAACACCTTAGCAATCAACATGTATGCCATAGCAAGCCCTTAGCAACCACCCAGCAACAGCATTGCAATCAAGAGCTAGACCATGGCAAAACCTTAGCAACCACTCAGCAACCCCTTAATAATCAACAGATACACCATATTATACAACAACACCTAACAAACTCACAGCTTTACCATAGAAACACCATAATATACACCTACCAACAGCTTAGCAACAGGTTATAAACTGCTATACCATAGTAGCACTGTTATAGCCACCTAGTAACACCTTTATAACCACCAGTTTGAACACTTCTTAACCAATCAGCTCGCCATGTCTGGATAACTGTTGTATAATACTCTCTAAAGAGCACAATGGAAAAGTTTGTTTCAGAAAGCAGATTTCTTTGTTTTATATATGAAAGTTTGAATATTATAGTGTATTAATACTGAATTCAGTCAATGTGTTCAGTCATAGATGGGGGATGTTGAATATTTTACAGTGGCTTTGACCCAACTCAGTCAGATTTTACACCTGAATCTGCTCTACTGCGTTCGATATGGTAATAACAGGGTAGAAACAAAGAGCCAAGCTGTTAAAATGCGTTCCTTGAGATGAGGAGTCAAGTCTACAGCTCTGCAGCTCCAGTTGATGCATTATGAAGGTCCTTCTGAACCTTGCTATGGACTTTTCTGTGTGCACTCTTAACTTAAAGCCTGTCCAGCTCAGAGTGCATATGTGAGTAGAAGTTACTCTTCCATTCATTTTACATCCACAGCTGTTCTATCTATAGTCCTTCCCTAAAACCGAGGATGATTTATAAGTGTGTGTCTTCCTCACTCTGCGAATCTGCAGAGACCCTGGCAGCCATGGGCTGGGGCAGTGTGAGGAGTTGAATGAGGGTCAGAGGATGTGCTCCTTTCCATGGCATGTCCTATTTAGCGTTGTACTAATGAGGCTTCCTGACTCTGAATGAATATTCCAGGTCCTCGTGGGGCACTGGGCGCTCTCCTCCCCCCAGCCCTGACCCCTCCATCTCTCTGCCCTGGTTGCTCAAGCATAGGCCGCTGAGGGAATGAAGCAGAGTAGCATCACGTCCAGCTCTGTCCACACCTTCATCTCCACCATTGAACAGCAGTGCTTGTAAAGAAGGAGGACGTTTCTTCTTCTCTTCTCTTCACTCTTTTAAAGTCCTGAAGCTGGCCTACAAACCCAAAAGGTGACCAACATCTCCCTACCTGATTGCAAAGTTCAGAATCTGATCCATACCAAGAGCTCCTCAAAATTCAACCACCTTGAATATCATAGCAAAACCAGATCTGGCAACACCATAACAACCACTTAGCAACACCATGGCAACCACATGGCATTCTTTAGAAACCAAATACCAACATCGTAGCAACCACCTGGAATACGAAAGTAACACCATGAATATTACCAGGGACACCATACCACCATACCACCAACCACCTGGCAACATCATGAAACAAGATAACAATACCATAATAACTGCCTCGGATACATTTACACCCACGTGATATACCAAAGCAACACCATAGCAGCCAATTAGCAGAACAACTGCAACCACCTGACATACCATAGTAACACCATAACAACCACTTAGGAACACCATGGCAACCACCTGGCATTCTTTAGAAACCCCATACCAACATCGTGGAATACCAAAATAACACCATGAATACCACCGGGGACACCATAGCAACTACCTGGCAAAATCATGAAACAAGATAACAATACCATAGTAACTGCCTCGGATACATTTACACCCACGTGATATTCCAAAGCAACACCATAGCAACCAATTAGCAGAACAATGTTTGATTGTTTGTTTGTTTGTATTTGTAGCCTAAAATTGCACCACTAGTGTCGTAGAATAATTGCTGAAGTAACTGTAACAAACAAAGTATGGTCTGTTTCATCATTTCATCAGTAATTTATACTGTAAGTATTACAGGTGTTGAAGAATGAAGTTTGACTGTAATGATTATCGCTGTTGTCTTATCCACCCTGGCCTCACGAGAGCCCAGAAAACTGGCATTAGTATCAGATTTGCAGTGAAAGCTGCAGGTCTCCTCATTAAGGCCTTCTCTCAGCCTCTTCCTCAACAGCCTGCAGTGCATTAAGCAAAGTCTGGATTAAATTAAGTTCGGCAAGTGGCTGCATATGAAAAGCTGAGCAAGTAGAGCGTGGGTAAATGAATTCCAGAAGCGCTCGGTGCCCAGCGGGGCATGGCTTAAGCATGATAAAGAGACACGGGCACCTGAAGGTGTCAAACACTCCTGTGCCAACCCAGAAGAAGCCAAAGCACAGCGAGATCATATTAGTCGTGAGGTACAAAACACCTGCATCTATTAATAAGTAATGAAATGCACCTGCGCGCAAATAATCTCATGACAGTAAACAAACAGAGATGCTGTATCTCCTCTTGCTACCAGGATGCTGAAGCATGAACCTCTACCGTACTGAATTACTGATGAACTCACAGTCCTCCAAGCATATGATGGAGCTGGTAATTGGGCAACCACACATGATCCACACTGATTGGCAGAAAATTCCCTACCAAAAATGTTCCATCTATGCAGGTTGATCATCAGCCCCGCCCCCTCTCTCTGATCAGTCAGAGTCTGTATGCAGGTTGATCATGTTCACGTGGACAGAGCAGTAAACATGCACTGGAAGCTCTTCTTTCAGAGTTTCGATGCTTTTAGTGAGCGAATACGTTGATCTTCCAATTATTAAAATTGTGTTAAAAACACACACGGTATGAAAATGAAGGTCCATCTTTATGTTCGTTTCTTCTTCTGGAGTGAGATATGGGAGGTTACCAGGTCAGCACCCTCCCAACATACACCCCTCAAGTCCCACCATGCTCTGCTTTCTGGGGTGAAGTCCGGAGGCCTTGAGACCTAGTTCTGCCCCAATTAAACTCACTCTGCTCTACCAGAACAGCAGACCTCAAAGCCCAGTCTGCTTTTAGGGAAGTGGGAAATGTATCAGTTGTCAAGCCAAGACAAAGTCCTGCTTATATGAAGTTAATCTACCTCAGCATAGGCCACAATAACACCATTCATTTTATAAAGTTATTTTATTCCTGGAACAGTTATCTTTAACCCTCCTATTGTGTTACAGTCAAATTTGACTGATTTGAAAATTCTTTAAAAAATGTGATGTATTTGAAATGATTATCGTGCATTTGGTTCACAGGGCATCTGAAACAATAACCGTTTGAAGCTTTCAAACTCATTATGCATCATTATATTTTTTATTTCTCAGGAAAAAAACACTAAAAGTGCTCCAAGAAAGGACATCCGGGGAACAGAATAGATATTTGTATGAATTATAAGCTCATAAAATAATAAAATAAGCTTTGCATTGTGACGCTCTTCACGCTTTAGAGATGCTTCAAAACCAACAAACCATTATTTAGTAGTCCTTATTTACCATCTGCATCTAAAATAGCTACAGTTGCTTCAGATCGTGACCCTCCACAGCTCTTCTAACACTGACCAAGGACAACGATAGACTTTATACGGGAATGTAGTCGCCCTCCCTCGGGCGAATGAGTGAAATGAGGTGAAATGACTTAAACATTTCTGCCTGGCTGGTGAAGCTGATCCCCGCCTGAGTTTATGAAAACGGCTTATTAATAAGAAAAAACACAGAGAGCTGGGAGAGCAGGAAACTTCCCAAAGCTTTGTTCTGTCTGAGGACACGGGGAGGCAGATGTGTCCTTGGGTCAAACAGCTTCAACAGCTGCAACACACACACACACACACTAACACACACACACACACACACACACACACACACACACACACACACAGCTTGTATTTCAGCAAAGAGAAAGTTACTACTGCTCTACATAATTCAGAACAACCTCAAATTAGCCTTGAATGAACTGCTGACCGCACACACACACACACACACACACACACACACACACACCGTGTGGATATTTGTTCTACTTTGTGGTGTAAAATTGGGTTCGGTTGCGGAAGCTGGTCTAGTTTGTATGGATTCATTTGATTCATAAAATATAAAAATGCATTGATCATCTGATCCAAAGGAGCCGGAATATAAACACGTCTGTTGCCCAAAAAAACAGTTGCACCCAGAATGAATCAACTGACAGGTATGAAATGTGGTGGATAGGCTTCACTTCGGGAGACGTGCAACCTAAGCAAGGAGGGGCCTTGTTGCTGTCGTCCTGTCGCACATGCTTTCCATTCGGACTCGTGCTGTTGGGTTGAGGTTGCATCATAGGGCATCATATTGTGCCCCACCAGCTGTGCTGACATCACCAAAGCATGCTGTTGGTGGTAGAGGATAGAAGAAGGCGTGCACCAGTGATGATCTGGGAGAACTACACACACCACAGAGAGGGAGATGTGACAGATGGTCCAGAAGTGCCAGAAGTGACCCAACAATCCTGACTGACAAAATTTAGCAAGCTGTCACAGGTACAACCAAAACCCCTCCCAGTACAAACAAAACATCTCCCAGTACACCAATGGTTGTACTGGATCCACCCAACACATAAAGCAAACTCCTCCTACTAGAATTGTAAAAACCTCCAAGTACAAGCAAAACTCTTCCCAGTACAACCCAAATACCTGCCATTACAAACAAACGTCTCCCAGTACAACCCAAACTCCTTCCAGCACAGCCAGATCTCCCATTACAAACCCTACTAGAAATGAAACCCTTCCCAGTACAAACAGAACCTCTCCCAATAAAAACCAAACTTCTCCCAGTACAACTCCAACTGGGGTCTGTAAATGGGGTCTATTCTCCTGCTGCCTCCCTCCTACCTAGGTGAACTGGCTGTGCAGAAATTGCCCCCTGTGTGTAAGTGAACGGTTGTGAATGGTACCCCATGTCCGCTGAGACAGGTGGACTCCGGACCCTCTGTGGCCCTGAGCAGAACAGGCCGATAAGAAGCTGAACGAATTTTGTTCCACTTTTATATAAAGATAGAAGTCAAAATGAAACATGAGGCAACCTGAAGAAACACCTAAAACGAAATGAATGAAATAAATGTTATAACTGAACGAAGCTTCACTGCCCTGCTTAATAGATATTTAAATGCCCCACTTAGGTTGTAAATTAATTCACCTTGACTTATATCAGCGTCCCGTTGCCCGTATCCTCCAGCTGTGAATTCGTCTGGACGTCCTTTCTACTTCCTTCCTTTAATGAGGACAAATGGACAGTTTTCTGATGGTTCATTTGATTCCAGCTCTTTTTATTTCCTCTGCCATTTCACTTATTAAAGAGGTGAAGGAAAGGACTTTTATGAATCAGGTGATAGATTAGGATCGGGAGCTGGATCTGCTCAGCTCCTACATGCATTATTACTCACTTCATCTCTACAGCACCTGATTTTAAAACGCTTCTGTTTCAAAAGCCAATACTTTAATCACAGCACTGTCTTATAGCAGGGACTCTGGAATTTACTAGGTGGGCTGAAATGAACTCGGCATTTCGCTAAAGCGACTGTAAGGGGTTTGAATCCTCAGACACGTCATTCCATCATTTATTCGATTAATCAGCGAGGACACTTTCCCAGATTACATGTCAATGTCGTCTGTATGAGAAGCCCAACTAAGGACCAGACAGTTTTGTCCATGGATTCCATGTTGGCCCCACATATGGATGCCCACCATGGCATGATGCCATCTGAGTTGTTTGTACACTGCACATGGGGTCTAGATGGAACCCATGTAAGAATAAGGTGGGCTGTAAGGATGAGGCCCATTTGGGAAGCCCAACTAATTCCCAGTAACCACACATGCACAAACCCAGTCAGAGCCCATGCCCACCTGTAACCCTAAGCTGCTAAGTGGTTGCTACGGTGTTGCAATGCTGCTTCAAATGTTGTTATGAAAGAGGCTTTTCCAGCAACGTGAACCGGGTTTCACTCCAGTTCGCGAACCTGATTTTGAACCATTCGGTGCATTTCCACCAACAAAAACAGGATCCGGAACCTGAAAAGTTTGTTCACAGTGGGAACCTAAGAATAGGGTTCTCAGCTCAAACCGCTGTGGATGTCTTTACTGGTACAGGATGATGTCATTTGTCTCGCGTCTTCTATGTCCTCTTATCTCCAAAACAGCAGAAACACTCGTAAGTAGTCTATACGCACTACCATCTCCTCGCTGTTCACTGACGCTGTGCAGCGCCCTCTATTGATGACATATTGTGTGACATATTCTCACTCACTCTTTCTCGTCATCTTCAAGAGGTGCTGTTTTTCCAAACATCTGTTCGTCCTTCTTTCAATTGTGCAACACTTTCGCATCTCCCTTCGAGTCAGCTGTATTGGTGGTACAGAGGGGAAATGCCTTCACAGTCGTTTAGCCCACCATATGTTCCTCTGGTCCATGTTTTTCCCCAGGCCGTGGCAAACGGAGCGTGAGGAATGCTAAAGCGAGCTTCAGAGAGCGCTGACGAGAGCAGAGCAGAGGAGAGCTGGACCCTATGGGTACAAACTCCATCACACCATCGTGGATGAAGAAACTCACATATCCCCTGCAGGTGTGTCTGCCTGTCAGTTGCAGTCTGCGTGGTTTATACCTCATCAATAACCTCCTAAACTTTTACAAATCCCTTACCAACAGCAGGACGACATAGCTTTTTGTATTTGGGCTCCATCAACCTCAATAAACACTCCTATACACTAGAATAGGAGATATTAGTCCATAAACACCTCAATAAACACTCTTATACACTAAAATAGGAGATATTAGTCCATAAACACCTCAATAAACACTCCTACACACTAGAATAGGAGATATTAGTCCATAAACACATCAATAAACACTCTTATACACTAAAATAGGAGATATTAGTCCATAAACACATCAATAAACACTCTTATACACTAAAATAGGAGATATTAGTCCATAAACACATCAATAAACACTCCTCTACACTAGAATAGGAGATATTAGTCCATAAACACATCAATAAACACTCTTATACACTAAAATAGGAGATATTAGTCCATGAACACCTCAATAAACACTCCTATACACTAGAATAGGAGATATTAGTCCATAAACACATCAATAAACACTCCTATACACTAGAATAGGAGATATTAGTCCATAAACACATCAATAAACACTCCTATACACCAGAATAGGAGATATTAGTACATAAACACCTCAATAAACACTCTTATACACTAGAATAGGAAATATTAGTCCATAAACACACCAATAAACACTCCTATACACTAAAATAGGAGATATTATTCCATAAACACCTCAATAAACACTCCTACACACTAAAATAGGAGATATTAGTCCATACACACCTCAATAAACACTCCTATACACTAGAATAGGAGATATTAGTCCATAAACACCTCAATAAACACTCCTATACACTAAAATAGGAGATATTAGTCCATAAACACCTCAATAAACACTCCTATACACTAAAATAGCAGATATTAGTCCATAAACACACCAATAAACACTCCTATACACTAGAATAGGAGATATTAGTCCATACACACCTCAATAAACACTCTTATACACTAGAATAGGAGATATTAGTCTATAAACACATCAATAAACACTCCTATACACTAGAATAAGACTTTAATTAGATTTGATGGCTGCATCATTCACAATCCCCAGTAGTTTAATTCTGGAAGGAAATGTTAAACTGCTATTTATCTTAATCGCTTGTTAGTTAGTGCAGTATTTCTATTTCTAATAATTGGGAAGAACTGATGATGGTATTTAGTGCTACTGGTCAAATGTGCTTAAGGGTAGGTGAATTCAGAGGGTTCTGTTTTGGTTTGCCCAGAACACGTTGGGCAATCCTCCAAAAAGTATGTTGAAAAGTTGATTATCTTGCAAGTTCTGCAAGTCTGCACTTTCAAATTGATGTTACAGAGCACAAGCAATATGCATAATCCCTGAGGTTTTATGCTGAGCCCACATGCTCATAGACACACAATGGTGTGCATGCACAACTATAAAATACTGCTCCAGATACCTGCTCACCAGAGAGTCATCAGAATTCTGCGTGCTCACTTTGGCTTTGGGTCAAGATCAGAACAGGACAAAAGAAAGAGGAGTCTGCCACAGTAAGTAGCAGGTGACCTTGATAACCCAACCGAACGAATGCTGAAGAACGCAGCCTGGACATGAACGTATACAATATGTGGACAAAGGTATTATGACATGTCATAATCATTGAATTTAGGTACAGATTCATTGCCACAGCTTCTTGCAAGCCTTACAACACCAAGTACAATGCCAAGCACAGGATGGAGTGGTGTACAGCACACCAACACTGCATTGAACTCCACGTCTGCACTGAATGCCATCCGACTGCATTGTGCTGGCTAGAACGTTTGGTGGAGGAGGGATAATGCAATGAGAAGCATATTTTCTCAGTGGGCAAGTCTTCTGAGGTCCAGTTGTTCTTGACAGTTGTTAGAAATAGAAATATTGTATTAACTACCAAGCTATTGTGATCATTTGCAGTTTAAAACTGGACCATTCAGACTTAAACTCCTGGGGATCCTGATTCTTGTGCAAAGGTTTTGTGCATGGACTTGCACGGAGAATATATGGTGCACACCATTGGAACAAATACAGTAAATTCACAAGCATGCATAGCACTCGGAAACCTTAAGCAGTAACACGTTGGATTTGCATGGTAATCCATTCCACGTTCTCGTACCGAACCCCGCTGTGCAAACCACACCATGTCTTTTTTATACTGTAACACCCCCAGTACACAGGGTAGGTGTTTCTGATAAAACGGTCTGTCGGTGTCAGCCTCAGATGCACATATGCATAAAAGAAATGTATCAAAGTGATGATTTATTCATGTTTTTTACTGCAGGAATCAGATTTGTTGTAAACAGCAGCTGTAAACGGCTCACTGTATGCACGGGAACTGTACATTGCATTTCATTCGGTCCTGTCATCCCCAATGCCGGCTGGATAACAGGCACCGGATAACACTTTGCAAGTCTGTGGCAGCCCAGGAGGGGGTTTGACGGCCCAGCGTGAGGCTCCCGGTGGGCTAGGGGATTGTAAACCACTGCTGCTATGCCCGGACACACACACACACACACACACACACACACACAAATAAATAAATAAAATAACAACAGCACGGACGTAAGAGGGATGGGTGTGAAGTCGCTAATGTGGAATGCATGTTTGGTCAGTGGTGGTGCTAAGTGTTCATCCTGGTCATATCAGAGCAGAGGGAGCAGCACCGAGGGTTCAGAAGCCTCTGATTCTGCAGGTCTGACTACACTGGAGAACACAGCAACATACAAACCCATCATACGTCCCACCATTCCATTCAGAGATGTTCTCGGAGTGCCAATATCGCATGATGATGGCACTCTGACTGACGCTCTTCCAGTATTGTTCCACAAATGATGTCAGTTTTAGAAGCACAAGGTGGGGGTTTCTAATAAAGTGGCCTGTAAGGGCCAGTGTAGCTTCCAGGTACAGGAGGTAGCAGTCTTGACAGACTGTCTATATCTTCAGCGAACAGCAAAAGCAAGACATTCTTAATAAAATATAGAATTAAATCATTATTAAAGAGCAGAGCCTGATCATTTAGACTTTACCAGGCCCGAATACCAGTCTAGCCCTAATTAGCTCAGCCTTGAAAGCTTTTATTTCAAACTGTCCATTAACCCAGTCTGACTGCCTCACCAATTAGACTGACTGAGTAAAAAAACAAGAAATCCAGCCACTCTGTTCTTCTAGCACCTCCACGCCAGACAGACCAGAAGAAGAAGAAGAAGAAGAAGAAGAAGAAGAAGAAGAAGAAGAAATTCTAGCTTTGAGGAGTTTAATCAGGGAAATCTTTAAGGCGAGTGTTTGATGTGAGGAAAGAGGGGTGACTTTGTTCTTCACACTTTCATGTTGTGAAAATGAATAATGACACGCACGGCCTTTCCTAGTCCAGGAGTGTCGGCGAAGGCCACGCGGCTTTAATGACCGTGCTTTTTCACCCTTCGCTTCTAAAACACACGCGATCAGAAAGCCCACTGCTGTTGTCGAAGCTCTTTCATTGGACATTTGCTGTTTAGGATCAGGGTTATGATCAGGAACAGGAGTAGAAACATGTTTAGCAGCAGGGATACGGTTATGAACAGGTTAAGGTTCGGCAAATTTAGTTCCATTTAGTTCCAAATTTAGTTCCTCATTCTGAGCCGCCATCGCCCTCGTTCGCAGTTGTGTTGGGAACCAAAATGAAAATTCATTCTGCTCCATGTCAAAAGTTGGGGAAGGTGAAGGTCAGGCTTTGTGGGCAGATTTCCCATCGCTGCTTTTCTCTCGAACTCCATTCTCGTTTTGCTCTGTCAGTGTTTCTCTCCTTTCAGCTCTATTTTCGTGTGCGGTGTGTTTCTGTGCGTGATGTTTAGCGGCGAGTGTGTGAGTGATGTCTGGAGTAAGCATGTTCTCTGAAGATTCCTCCAGTCACTGCAATGCAACAGTGAATGGGAATGACAAAGCTTTGGTTTAAACGCTCCTAAAAATACTAAAAGCCACATCTCCCACTCTGCTCTGCATCCGTCTGTGTGTAAACACACCTTTCAACCTTGCTTTCATACCGTCAGTCTCTGTCACTCTCTCTCGATCTCTCCTTCTGCCTCTCACACTCAAACCTACCTTCTGTAAAGTCCTCGAACCAGCGCTACGCACTGGCTGGCTTAGGTTTATGATATATTACAACCATATTGAATGAAAAAGTGCTGGTTTAAAGGTCAAAATTTTCATTCTCACACGCTTGTGACAAAAGCAAGGATGGGTCTTAGAAGGCCATGAAACGTGCCGGTGGTCCCAGTCCACCAGTTTTGTCTTCTGATGAGAATTATCTGTAGACTGGGATTTAATAATGAGTGTAATGGTATAAATGGTAATAATGCTACATGAATCTACTCTATGTGAGTTCATGATGTAACAGTGGATTGATGTTCATAATACGTTCTGTTATTCGATTAAAAAAAAAACACGATCTAGGTTTGTTAGAAGGTGAAAGCAGCAAAATACTGATGTATGAAAGACACTGTTATGATTTTGGTGCATAAAGTGCAATGAATATTAGTTAATGACCAAGTATTATATAGCAGATTTCTATCCTGGGCACATAAATATTCCCATAATTGAAAAAATAAATAAATAAATAAATAAATAAATAAATAAAATAAAATAATAATAATAATAATTCCATTCGTTTCAGCTGCAGCTCATTTACAGCTTTGAGGCTCAACTTAATATGTGATGTTGACCAAACTGATGGAGAAGTGAACGATGCAAGTAAGCTATCAATCTATAACTAAATGAATGAATGAACGAATGAACGAATGAATGAATGAATGAATGAATGAATGAATGAATGAATCAGAACTGAATCATTTTACATTAGAGGGCAACAGGTAGTGTGTGTGATTCGCACAGCTCCATCCCCACTCAGTACCCTGTTTTCACAGGGTAAAGTCCCCCTATTTATGTGTGTGTGTGTGTGTGTGTGTGTGTGTGTGTGTGTGTGTGTGTGTGTGTGTGTGTGGTACCCTGCGATGGACTGGCGCCCTGTCCACGAGGCATTCCTGTCTTGCGCCCAAAGATTCCAGGTGGGCTCTGGATCCACCGTGACCCTATTCAGGATGAAGCAGATAAGATAATGACCGACTGACTGGCTTCACGTTTATTTACAGTAAAACGGAATTGCATTAGGAATTCTCCTGAGGGGAATCCATGTGGATGAGGGCACACTAACACCGGTATTGATGTTTCTTTTCCTGCAGCTGAGTATGGAAACACACAACACCTCTTATCCTCCCACCGTTCCATTGCCATTCCATTCACGCTCATACACAGTAACATATTCATGAGCAGACAAAGGGAATCATTTCCCACAGTGTATGAATATGCATCAGGAGAGCTCCTTGAGGAAAGAAAGGCCGGGAAAGAAGATGTTGTGCAGTCATGGAGGATATATGGAGCTTGACACTTCACACATGGCCACCACTCCAAGGCCGTTAAAACGCTCGTCTGGATTTGTGTCTTGTGCGATAAGGCCTGGGTATAATTATGAATCAGATGTCGATCATGGACCTCTGGGGACTGAGCCATATGCAGAGCTGAGGAGTGTGAGTTATTACACACTCTGAACGAAGGGGACAGCAGCGCTCGGCGTGGACTCCTACACGCTCAGGATGCATAAAGATGCAGCTGATAAATACGAGAGCGGGGCAAACACTGACGGTCCATTTATCAAAACAAGGCAGCGGCTTACACTCCCTTAAAGGGCCACGTCAGAAAAACTGAACTCTATTTTTAGAAAAGAGGAGAAGAGAGGCTATAGACTTCACGGTCCACTTATAATGAGTCACGTGTCCGAAACGTGAGGACACCCCTTTTAATGAATGAATTCAGCTACTCGAAGTTGCACCCACTGCTGACACAGATGTGCAAATGCACACAGCTTGTCTAGTCCCTGTAGAGAAGTACTGCCATTAGAATAGGGCACTCTGGAGCAGATAAACAAACATGGGCCGATTGGCTTCATGACTAATGCCAGGCATGGGTTTAGAAACAGGTCAAGGAACAGGGTTGGGGGTTGGAACAGGAGTAGAAACATGTTTAGGAGCAGGGTTAGAGTTTGGAACAGGTTTAGAAACAATTTTAGGAACATGGCTATGATTAGGAATAGCTTTAGAAACAGGATTAGGAGCAATGTAATGGTTATAAACAGGTTTAGAAACAATTTTAGGAACAGGGTCATGGTTAAGAACAGGTAAAAACCATGTTCGGGAGCAGGGTTCTTTAGTAAAGACAACGGTTCTGTTAAAATGGTTCTCTGCCTGGTCCTTTAAGGGACTTTTAAAAACACCGGTCACTGGACAAACTCCATCTGCATCCATGTGCTCTGCTGTGTTTGTGATGACTGCAGGAGCTTTTAAATATAAAACAGATGTGTTTTCTGACCCGTGAAGTACAGATACATAACTGCTACATTCTTGCCCCAGTAAAATGTTTTTCGGCAAAGATGAAATATTCGTGCATCGTGGGGAATGACGCTGCCCACCTCGGGCATTTTGTATTCCACACCTGCCTTCGTAGAAACAAAGAAACATACATGCCTGCCTCTCCAGAGAGCCTTAAAGAAGACAGATCTCACCTCTGCCTCCTCCTGACCAAACACGTCCAGCACAGCACCTGAGACTCGCACTGAGCTCCAGATTTCTCAAGGCTAATGCTCTGCTGTTTTCACCGAGATCTACAGGGACACTCCAAATGTCAGGCCTTAGGACCTACGTGATCTTACCACTGATAATAATGGTATGAATTAGTGCAAGTCACAGTGCCACAATATCAGATATTTAACCCTTTAACTCTCAGAACCTGAGATCTGCACTTTGCAGGCAGTTACATGCTGTTTTCTAGGCTTCATAACTCAGGATCAGAGTAACCTACCGACATGATGCACACATCCAACTGAATTAGATCCCAGTTTAAAGACTAAAGGAGCTTCCAGTGCATGTTTACTGCTCTGTCCACGAGAACATGATCTACCTGCATACAGACTCTGACTGATCAGAGAGAGGGGGCGGGGCTGATGCTCAACCTGCATACAGACTCTGACTGATCAGAGAGAGTGGGTGGGGCTGATGCTCAACCTGCATACAGACTCTGACTGATCAGAGAGAGTGGGTGGGGCTGATGCTCAACCTGCATACAGACTCTGACTGATCAGAGAGAGGGGGCGGGGCTAAGGACATCACTGACACAGATATTGGATTATAGATATATATATATGTTTGCTTTCATTCTTTACTCACACAGTGTTCAAATTTCAAAACTAAAGTCCCGAGAAAGGATAATATTGATGTAAATAATACATTTTTCAACCACTGTCAAGTATTTTGAAGAACTTATTATTGTAAATAAGGTGCTAACAGACCCTTTGTATTTTGACTACCTCCTATAAAACAACTTTTCTTTTTTTATTTTTATGAATAACAATACGTTACTACATAAACATGCCACAAAGTTGGCCTTGGGTTCAAAAGTTTTAAAAAATAGAATCAAAATGCTGTTAGTTGTTTTAGAGAGATATGATAGGTAGATATGTTTCTCTGCCCTTGACCGATTTGCACTGAAAGGGTGTGTGTGGGATTGCATGGCCTACTTTAGCTTTCAGCAGGTTGAGGCATCAGACAGTTTGCCGCACCTTTGGGGACTTTCTCATTCTTCTAATAAAGCAAAATAAACATTCGTTCATAAAGCGGTGCCTGAACGGTCATGAGACCAGGACAGGACGCTCCAGCGTGACTCAAACTGTGTTTATTCTCCTCATATAGACACAGTCAACAGGGACTGAAACACGCTTTCTTCCGCCGACCTTTGTGCTCATAACACATACCATTAAATGTCAAGAACTGCGCTGTGAAGAGAGCGGAGCTTTAAAATTCAGCGTGGGGTTTGGGGGAAACAGCATGTTCTCTCGGGGGTTTTAATGAAAGACAGTTGCTCTCTCGCACACAGACAGATGTTGCCAAAAATGCACGCTTTCCATCTGTTTGTTTTAGAGCACATTATTCTCAGGGTTGTTGACTCTCCTCCTATTCTGTCGTTAGGTTCCCCACAGAGACCAATGTGTGTACTGCAGTCTATTTCTATCCACAGTACAAAGACACAGCTACACCTATCCCACACCACCGGGAGAGTCTTAACTCCAGAGCTGCACACCAACAGCAGGAGAAACAGAGCAGGGAGGCTGGAGAGCAGTGGATTGGGTTCAGGCCACTAACTGTAATCAGAAGCCGTATTTACCCATTTAGGCCCAACGTCAGTTATTATATATAATAATACGTCCTTAACCCTTTAAAAGTCATACAAAGAAATGCGCTCAGGAACTTGTTGACTCGCCCAGTTAAGGTCGTTCTAGTCTTGAACTAAGTATTACAGAAGGTCCCCATCAGAGAGTAATCATGATTAGAGTTAGGGTTAGTGACATGTGTTTCGCTGAAATATTACTTTGAAACACACATTTTCCCTTTGAACTGCAAAAATCAATAAATAAACAACAATTGTCTACTAAAATGTACCTCTGTAGAGAATATGTTTTCATTTTTGACTTGGAAACTTAACTACAATAACAATTTTCTAAGTTAAAAACTGTATATAACCTCGTTAACCCAATAAGTGGCTTAGAAACATCATCAGCCCCGCCCCCTCTCTCTGATCAGTCAGCGTCTGTATGCAGGTTGAGCATCAGCCCCGCCCCCTCTCTCTGATCAGTCAGCGTCTGTATGCAGGTTGAGCATCAGCCCCGCCCGGAGAGCAGGAAAAACTCTTTTTAATTCCCTCGATCTTGGAAGAACCAATGAAAGGTGTGGGTTTTCGCAGAAGGCTTTGTCATAATTACTGATAAGATTAGAGATTTAAGTGTGAGTGTAACCTACAGGCAGTCTTACCACATAAAAGAAGACGTCTTCACGTACTCATCAGATGAGCTTTCCCAAGGCACCTCGCTCTTTCATGGGGGAAGCAGACCCGAGAGGCATCCTTCAGAACAAAATGTCATTTATGATCCGAATGATATGTTGCGCATCTCAGAAAATAACAGACTGCAGAACATCTTTAATGCCTTTCAGTCAACATAAACACATACTATACACTCTACTGTACATCTGTAATCTGTCATTTCATGCTTCATGGTGTACACACACAGAAGCATCTGCTGTTACTGATGGAAACATACAAAGAAACCTTCAGAGACTCTCCAGAGACACCAGAGGAAAAATCTTCCTCTTCTGAATCATCTGCTTCTTGCTCTGGTCAGGAAGTCTTCCAGGAATGTATATCTAATGTACAGGTGTGACATGAAGGTCATGGAATTTTGGATTTTTAATGATAATTCTTTGATCTCTTCATATCTGTGGCAAAATAAGTGACATAATAAACAACATCTTCATCCATATATTGGACCCCGAATGGCTTGTGGCAAACTGCAAACTGAACTTCTTAAGGCTTGCCTCTCTTCCATAAAGGTCAGATTTGTGGAGCACACAAATAGTTATCATGTGTCAAATTCTAGTACCTAAGCTGTGGATCTCTGCAACTCCTCCAGAGTGATTGTTGACCTCTTGACTGCTTCTCTAATTAGTGCTTTCCTTGCCTGGGCTGTTAGTTTAGGTGGACACCATGTCTTGGTAGGTTTGCTGTTGTACCATACTCCTTCCACTTTTGGATGATGGATTGGACGGTGCTCTGTGAGATGTTCATAGCTTAGAATATTTTTATAACATTACCCTGCTTCCTACACTTCTCACAACATGATCCCTGATTTGTGTTCTTTGGTTCCCAAAATGCTGTTTGACCAATAATGTGGGTTTGGTAATGAAAAAGGAGGATGACCACAGAGTTCTTCAATATAACCCCAAACCATTAGTTGAAGAGTTAAAAGCACACACATTGGAGGTGTTTGTGTAATGGATAAAGACTTCTAACTTCTAATTTCTGACAAACTGATCTTCCTGGCCTTCCTGGATGGTCCTGCCGTTAACTCTATGAAGAATATATGGACTAATTTGGGTTTGGGTGTGATTGATGTACCTGACTGACTGCATAAGGTCATTTTGTTGTGTGTGCTTTATATGCACTCCACCCCTACTGCACCATCTACAGAACTGAGTGAGAACATTCAAGCTGCATGGGATGGATCATCACTGGAGACCATTAGGAGCCTCTACACCTCCATGCAGAGACGTCTGGCATGTTGCGTTAAACCCCACGCCGTCCTGAGAGACACCACTTCAATTCGATATCTAAATGTATCATTTAATGATCTCTTCCTTCCCAGTAGAGCTGCGCTCTTCCTTCTGGGTGCAACTTTTGTTTTGATGATGTCCAGAGAAAGTGCTTGGTCATTTTTTGATGATGCCGAGTTTTGTAGTGAATTAAAGGTATGGACATATTGCTGAGGGGGTATTTGCTCCCTATCCGATACTCAAAGGCTGATGTTTATGTTATCAGGTATGCATAATATCACTCACAGCTCATAAAGTTGCTCTCTTAAGCATCCCGGTTATGTTTGTACAGCAAATTGCAGCAGAGTGACATCGGGACTGCATTCATCCTCCTCCGCACGGAGAACCGAACCGTTATTACACCTTTTCAGTTACAATTTTTGAATTTAATTTTGTCATTTTACATTTGAAATATTGTATAAAATAAAAAAAACATGTATAATAGTGTAAAACTCACTGCACTGTGCTGCACACAAGACGAGTAGTTCCTTAAAGAACCCAAAGAACATCCTCAATGCTCTAAGAGGTGCTTATAAGAACTGTAGATCACTCCTCTCACTCAGGAGCATTTTACTTTAGATCACTCTTCTCACTCTGGACTGCTTTACTGTAGATCACTCCTCTCACTCTAGACTGCTTTATAGTAGATCACTCCTCTCACTCTGGACTGCTTCACTGTAGATCACTCCTCTCACTCGGGAGCATTTTACTTTAGATCACTCTTCTCACTCTGGTCTATTTTACTGTAGATCACTCCTCTCACTCTGGACTGCTTTACTGTAGAGATCACTCCTCTCACTCTGGACTGCTTCACTGTAGATCACTCATCTCACTCTGGAGTTGCAGTGCTCTATTTTTCCCTGTACTGAGATGAAGGGTGGACTGAAGTACGTCACTGAAGCACTCTGCAGCACATAGCTAGAACTAAAGGTTAAAGAACCTGCATTAAAACGAGTTCTGACCGTTGTCTCTGCTCTGCAGGCGGTTCAGGCTGGATGGAGTCGTACAGCAGGAGGAGTGAAGCTCCGACTGTGGCAATTGCAGTTGTGATGCTTCATCTTGCATCAGTGTTTGTTTATGTAATAAACACGAGTTACATATTTGCTTAAATACATGTAAATATTATTAGATTGTTTGTCCCCCGAGACTCATCACTTTATCTCTTCATTCCTTTCTCTCACACTCCACCTTTCCGCGCTGCTGCTTTCGTCTCGTTCTTTCTCGTCGTGTATTATCTAAGACTTTAGTTTGAGCAGAAATCAATGCAGCCGAGGAAGCTTAGTCTTAACCAATATGTGCCCTTTAAAATATACTTACAGAGCAGATCATCCTCACAAACCCTCCTCCTAATAAATCATCTGCTTCTGTTACAGAAACAAACACCTAACTACACGTACAGCCTGTGCTGATATAAATTGGGTCCATAGAGCATAAAGTTCCACAGTTGGCACTCGATCCAAAACTAATTCTCGTCTGAAAATCGTGGTTCGTCAAAAACTATATTCATGCAATTACAAAATCTACTGCAGATGCACCGAAGGGAGCGCTTGAGCACATTCCCTCCTCCTCTCAGACTGGACAAGCACTCTTCTATGTGCTTAATTTGGCCCGTCTTCAACACACTCTTCAGCCAAATGGCACAGCTCGGTCTCAGCCCAAACGCAGAGCTCGAAAAGTAGATCTGAAGAAACCAAAACCAAAGGAATGTGACCAAACGGTTACGCTGGACGAGCCGAGGACTGATTAAGACAGTGTCATGCAAATATGTGCACACAAGCATCCGTTACTTGGAGCAAGAGTGTAAGGCCAAGGAAGCAGAACTTCAGACACCGAATGTCCGAACTGGTCGACTGCATTTGGTTTGAGGAGGAAGAGTGTAAAATGGATTCTGGTTTGACACCATCACTTAAAGCTCTGTCTGCTTTTGTTTGCTCATCCGGCTCTCGAACTACATCACTCCTCAGTGTCCTAATGATGGAGCGCTCCACCAGCCGATAAATAAAGTAACTCTCCACTCACTCCCCGCCGCTTTCCATGCCAAGTAGCGTTCCCTGCAAAGCAAAGCCATACCTCAGGCTCTCTGCTTGCGATCGATACACAAGTGTAGAGCGCTCAGACACCGACGAATCAATGCAGCCGTTGTAGCTGCTCATATTTTTGGGCAGGAGGTGGTTGGAGCAGCTCTGATGGATGGAGGCAGCTCCGGCACTTCCCCGTCACTTTACACCTCCATCGTTCATCACCAGCCGCCCTCAGGGCGAACCAGGCTGGAAGCAGTTTCTGTCTCATTAAAGAAGGCATTCAAAATGCTCTTGGTCAATTAAACGTGTAAGGGTCATTACAGAACCAGCTTGGTCACCATTGATCTAAACAGGGTGAACAAATAGTCAATCAATAGTGGTCAATATCAAACACACTGATCAACCAAAAGCCCCTTATATCACCACCAGAGTCTGCATTTTAACCTCTTAAACCACAGTCTTATGGGTTTTTTTGTATAAACGTAGTATTTAATATCTACTAATTACTAAATATCTGTTAATAAGTATTAATTCAGTATTGACTAATTATCTATTAAATTATTAAGTACCTGCACATTATTTAATAAGTTGTAATTATTCTGTTTCTACTGATTGATTCATATTTACTAATTATCTATAATTGATATGTAGCAATTATTCACTCAATGCTGATTAATAATGACTTTTTATCTACTAGTTAGGTTTATCTAGTTGTTATGTAATATGTAGTAATTATTCAGTATCTATATCTATTTAGAATTTCTGATTATTTAGTATCTATCAATTGTTTTGTACATGGTAATTATTTATTAAATAGGAATTGTTCCTTATCTACTGATTATTTGGTTTCTATTTTTTAAATAAGTATTCAGTTCATTGATTATCTACCTATTATTCAGTAAGTTATCAATATTCAGAATCAACCAACATGTAACTCTTCGTTTTCAGCATCACCGACATTCTGGTCTTGGGTTTAAAGAGGTTAATTCTGAGTAAAATCTTATGTTAAAATGATTTGTTAGTTAAAATGCTAGTGCGCCCCCTAATGTTTAAAAATTCTATTATGTTGTGTCCAACACTATTGCACCATTCTGAGTAACTATAGAAAGTGCTGAGATCAAAATATGAAGAATATTTCTAATAACAAGTCTTCACAATACTTGACAGTGGTCCGAATTCAATTAAAAAACAACCTGCATATTTATTAATAATATTATTACAAGATGTATTATTTATATTGTTTATGTATGTATCAGTATTATCCCTCCTGGGGACTTTTATTCTGAAATTTGAACACGATATGAGCAAAGAAAAAGAGAGCAAACAGCCCCTCGCTTCTCATTTTTCTCTATAACTCCATATCTGTGTCAGTGATGTCATCAGCCCCGCCCCCTCTCTCTGATCAGTCAGAGTCTGTATGCAGGTTGAGCATCAGCCCCGCCCCCTCTCTCTGATCAGGTTGAGAATGTACACGTGGTTCTCGT
The DNA here is from genome assembly GCA_034509495.1 of Acestrorhynchus altus. NCBI lineage: Eukaryota > Metazoa > Chordata > Actinopteri > Characiformes > Acestrorhynchidae > Acestrorhynchus > Acestrorhynchus altus. The sequence goes on along the minus strand of CM067513.1, from coordinate 32,048,899 downwards.
TCTCGTACAGTTCCACCACAGTTGCACTGTCCAGTAACCTCATTCCGGCCCCGAGTGGGAATGACCGAGACCTCATTCTCCCCATTACAGTCGGTTCTTTAACTTGCTTCAGGTGCTCGTGTGTCCATGAGTAATCCTTTCACAATGTCTCAGACCTTTCTCAAAGACATGCTGAGGACGAGAGCGATTTGGTTTTTGAAATCTTGGTGCTCAACCATAAATCTTAATCTGCCATTGGTTTTGGCCTCTCACCCTCTTTCACACGCTCTACAAGCACAGCCCAACTGTTGGTGTAATTAGCTGAAGATGCTGAGGTGGGCTTCTCCTCAGCGCGGCCGGTGCTTAAATCGGCTCCTCTATATGAGTAATGGTTACCGTGCCGAGAGAGGACGTATGATATTGCTGTGATACTGCGGCTGCGTTCTGCTGAAAGACAGAGCTGCAAAGCGAGCACAAAAACACAAAGGCCTGCAGCCCAGGAGCCCAAACACACACACACACACACACACACAGCACAGATGGCACAGAAAACCCTGGAGATTCCCTCTGATTAACACGTCGGACATTTTTTTGCCTTGGCTCTCTTGTACTTTCTGTGCCTGAAATATCGAGGGTACTAGATCCGTAGTTAATACCAGGCATGACTGTACTAGACAACCGCACTACTGCACTACACTAGTGTACTACTACTGTACTAGTAGTACACTAGTCTGGTCAGGATGTTGGAAGATCCCATCAAGTACTGGATGGATGGAGCCCCATCATCCACAGCTCAATCCTGGGGTCTTTACACCCCTCTATTCCACACCTGGAATTAGACATGGTACCAACAGGATTGTGTTTATCTGCTCGTGAGAGATCGGTTCTCCTGGGAGTACCTCTCTACAAGAACCAGACCATCTCAGCAAATGAGCTGAGATCATTCATCAGAAGGGCTGTCGGCATTTGGACCTACAGCTTATTTCAATGAACGGAAGTCGGAATTTATTACAGGGCTTGCAAACTTCCAAGGGTTACAGTTATCCATCAGGAGCCTGACTGCCTGCCACCCCCCACCCCGCTCAACACCCCACCCCGCTCAACACCCCACCACGGTTGATTCTAGGGCTGTTCGTTTGGAATGATTTTACAGAGATAAAAAATCTTCCGTCGAGCTCTGAAAGGAGCTTCTCTCTCTTCCCTCCATTTCCTTATGAAGAGCGATGGTTTTATCACAGCCATTCATCTTCCTCTCCCTCGTTACCCGGCACATCCAACATGTGCTGTGGAAGAAAGCGTGTTGTGCAACCTCTGGTAAAATGGGTCACTCAACCTTTATGGTGGTCTGGACTTTTTTAGAAGGAACAAAAGCCATTCTTCTGCGTCCACCTTTTGTTTGCTTTCCCGCAGTTACTCTGATGAAAGATGCACTTTCCCACTGCAATGAAGCCATGCATTTTTAAAAACCCGGCTGCCGTTACTTTCCGAGGAAGAATGACCCAAATAAAGGGGTCCTGATGGGGTCCGGGCGGGAAAAATCCTCCTTCAGGTTGAAGTGCTGAATTAGTAACGATTTTGGAGTACAGTTATGAACAGTAGCAACCCTGACATCATGCTTTTTTATAGCTGATGCCAATTTCTTTACAGCCAACAAGGTTTATTTTTCTTACTCAAAGTCAGAGTCAGAGTCTGTATGCAGGTTGAGCATCAGCCCCACCCCCTCTCTCTGATCAGTCAGAGTCTGTATGCAGGTTGAGCATCAGCCCCGCCCCCTCTCTCTGATCAGTTAGAGTCTGTGTGCTGATAATTCTTCACCCAGTGATCGTTATGAAGATTGTAATGGCCCACAAACTGTGGAAAGGTGTTAAATTATGTAACACTGAACGCTGTGCTTTTAACACATTGTTTTAAGTGTCTACTTGTGCATTATGTAGTGCAGTACAACACTATGTACAGTGTCCTCATGGATGGATAGTACAGTGCTTATTGAAAGTGCTTTCATTCATATTTTATAAAGAGTTCTGACTATATGTACTTATTATACAGGCTTATGACTCATTATAATAGATGCTGTTTAATCCATTGTAAATGTTATACACTGGATTCATAGGAATCACATTTCAGTGTGATTCATTTAGTCTTGGTACAAGTAGCTGAACAAAATAATTACCTACCATATAGTTTGTAGCTCACGCGAGAATTTATGAGACTGAAAATGTTAAAAAGGAAAGACAATATTCGGCTGTTCTGAAGTTACAGGACTGCTTAATGCAGCTTGAGTCTAAAACATTGATATGGATAAATGAATAATAAATAAAGAGAAATAAATTCATAAGATATTGTTCTGCAAATATCATAAGATATTATTCAAAATAAAGCATGCATAAATATGAGTAGCGAAATACGCAAAATTACCTACTGTACTTGTGGCCCTTTGTGACAAACATTCCTTTGAATAAAATAAAGGTTATTGATATATAAAACGAATAGGTTATAGATTATGACCGAAGACAACATTGCAGTGTCTGTACAGTCGAAGTGCCACCTTCACTGCATCAGTGCTGGAAAACCACTGACGGGCTCCACAGCTGCAGAACCGTGTAACGAGTCAAGGTTGTCAAATCAGAGCTCGAAAATGTGACAGGAAACACAGGAACGTCTAGAGTGGGCGGCGGGAGTGTGCGGCAGAGCTGGCCTGTGTCCTGCTTCTGGGACTGGAGCAAAATAACAGATTTAATCAGCGAGCAGCCAGAACTTCAGAGAAGCGCGACTCTAAATTCCAGCTGCCTTGTAATGCCATGGCCTTTACCTTATCCACGTTTAAACAACAAACAGAACTGGCCGTCTGCTCCGACAGGTCACCCAGCCTGCTTCACAATGTGCCAAACTGCTGCCATGTTTACTGAAATGTCAAGTGCTAATGCTGTGTATCCTCTTAATCTGATAAAAATCATTATCCTCCGCAGTCGTACTGCTTCCCGGGCCCTCGCACACTCTTCCCTTCCCGTCTAACTAGCTGTGTGATGAATGTGTGTCTTGTGGGCCTGCCAGAGAGCAATCTGTCTCACTGCGGGTGTCCGACTGCGACCCAGTCAGGGAGGAACCGAGTTGCCACGGGTAAACAGACTGAGTTTTAAAGGCCGCTCCAAAACATGATGTATATTTCAACAGTGCCAGCTTTCCAATGCACTTATTCCTCTAAATCTCAGGCAGCTGCTGATACGGAGAATAAACAGCCAAAACAACATACAACTTCCCGCTCTGTTTATATCCCGATATAGATGTAAATATCGATATACCACTCAGCCTGTATCCCGCTCTGTTTATATCCTGATATAGATATAAATGTTGATATATCGCTCAGCCCGTATCCCACTCTCTTTATATCCCGATATAGATATAAATATCGATATATCGCTCAGCCCATATCCCGCTGTTTATATTCTGATATAGATATAAATATCGATATATCACTCAGACCGTATCCCGCTCTCTTTATATCCTGATATAGATATAAATATCGATATATCGCTCAGCCCGTATCCCGCTGTTTATATTCTGATATAGATATAAATATCGATATATCACTCAGTCCGTACCCGCTCTGTTTATATCCTGATAAAGTTATAATCATTAGATCTTCATCACAGAAGAAGTAAACGCTGTGTTGAGGAGAACGTTATTAATAGAGGAAAGCAGATTAAACAAAAGAAGCTGCAGTCGCTCACTGGCCTGTTGGGAAGCAGCTCAGCCACTGAGTAAACGTCTCATAACAGCGTGTTTAAGGCTGTTTTTCTTCCCTCCAGCAGGTGATTTACCGATTCCCTTTCTTCTCCGTGTCTCTGGCGTGTTGGTGATCTCACAGCTTCCCTTCTCTGATGCTTCATCATCTTCTCCTTCATCTTTCCATCCGGCCAGACCAGCGGCCTGGCGCATCATCAAAGTTCACCGACCTGCGATTAAAACTTCAATTAAGCTTCAACTAGCTTCTTTTCCCTCAACTTCAGTGCAATTTCCCTCTGGACACACACACACTCTCACACACACACACACACACACACAGACACACACTCTTTTACACCCTAGCTCTTGGTTCCGCTGACGATGTCAAAGCATGAAGTGTATTTTCTGATGCTGATCAAATCCACAAAATCTTTAATCTTCTAGGCGATGGCTCTGGGGCGTGTTGTTGCACATGTCCACGTTCTTTTTCATTAACTAACAGCAAGCACTGTTTAACACACTTCACTGCAGAGTGTTCCTCACGTACCTCCATCAATCCAACACTCTATCAGCCCAGCTTTACCGCTGGCAGACCTCGTGTGTTATTTTCTCCATATTGAGTCCCAGAGTTGAGAGTCCGGCTCAGAGTTTGCAAAGACGGCCCAAGGTTTGGCCTGGAGCTCCTGACTTTATCTCCCACAAACAGCCGCCAACTGCTGGACAGCTAGTCCTGTTGGTCAAGCAGCTACAGGCAACGTTTAAGATTAATGCCGTTTTGGGCCAAACGGGGCAGCGAGAAACCATAATAAACTGCACTTCACACTGTCAGAGTGACCATGAACAGAGTTTTAATTTAACAGGATCCTGAAAAGACTACGTTCATCCACGGCTTTCCATTAACCCCAGGTTTCCTTTTAATACCAACCTCTCAGTACCTACTAATCATTTGATATCAATTAATTACACAGTGCATACTAATTAATAAATAAGCAGTAATTACTTAGTAACTACTAATTATTAAAAAGTCAAATGACTTAGTAACTTCTAATTCATCCATAAGCATTAATTATGTTGAGCCTATAATTGTTTAGTTTCTACTTATTATTCAAAAAGAAATAATTAATTGGCAAATTACAAATTACTCAGCACTAACAAATTATTTAATATGCACAAAGGAGCAGGTGAATCACTGACTGTATATATGATATATATGATGTATACAGTCATTGGGGGAGGAGCTGAAACACTGACCGTATATATGATATATATGATGTATACAGTCATTGGGGGAGGAGCTGAAACACTGACCGTATATATGATATATATGATGTATACAGTCCTTGGGGGAGGAGCTGAAACACTGACCGTATATATGATGTATATGATGTATACAGTCATTGGGGAAGGAGCTGAAACACTGACTGTTTATATGATATATATATATATATATATATGATGTATACAGTCATTGGGGGAGGAGCTGAAACACTGACTGTATATATGATATATATATATGATGTATACAGTCATTGGGGAGGAGCTGAAACACTGACAGTATATATGATATATATGATGTATACAGTCATTGGGGGAGGAGCTGAAACACTGACTGAATATGTGATATATATGACGCAGTCATGCAGAGGAACATGGTGGAATTACTGAATTGTTGAAAGTGCTGTAGATATCTCACACACCTATTATAAAACAATGCACCACTTGTACATGAAAAAGAACTTCTCCAGATTCTGGAGACCATTTTAATCAGATCTAGTGAAATTACTGCTGACTTCCGAGAGAGCAGCTGCTTCTCCTGGTCTTCTCGTAGCTTTCTGTATGCACGGAACTAAATTTGGAGGACACCTCCTGTAACAGAACACTCTCTCCGACTCCCCTCATAAGTCTGCACGACGTTTCGAACCTCAGTGCGGTGATATCTCCGTCTCAAGGCCCCGTTTTCATTATGGCTGCACGACTGCCTGAGCCAGCCTGTTTTATGTGCTTCATAATTCCAGAGCTAACAGTGGCCCTGGGCTCTATAAACGTCCGTCTAGCTGTCAGACTCACTGGGACGAGTGCACATCTCCATAGGGACGGAGGAGACCTCTGATACATGGTGGAGAAATAGAAAACTGCTTAGACATCACAGTTATCATCACCAGCTACACAGAAACAGTGCTGTAATGTCATACGAATGATCTCGGACTCGTGATGAAGTTTCACGGAAACAGCAGAAAGAAGTGGGAAAACTGTGGAATTGCGGATCGGTGCCATCAGGGCCTGTAAGTAGAGGAGATACTTTTATTTTGAAGCTTTACATTTTTGCCGGGAAGACAAAAGTGACTCGATATAAAAGCATAAAATATAATTCATTAAGTTACAAACTATGCCATTAATGATGTCACTATATAATAATACATTTAGTATCATATATTGCTGGACAATTATTAATCGATTAATCGAACCCAACCTTCAGAAGCCGAGCCGGTGTTTATCCTGGGTTGAGGATTGGGGTAAACAGCACCCCTATATCCCACGACTACACTTCACTTCGAACCATGCAAAATTAAGATGCTTTTACACTTCTTAGCAGTCTGATACTGGCCAAAATTACAGATCAGATAACAAAAGAAAAATGTTTAATTCGATCCAAACCCTTTGTTTAAACTATCACATAAATATAGGTTTCAAGCCGACATGCTGGTATTCGAAGCTTCGTAACTCAGTGCAGCAGATAATTCTAATAAATACAATAAAATAAATATTTAAGAATATTCTACAGGGGTTGGACAATGAAACTGAAACACTGTCATTGTAGTGGGAGGTTTCACGGCTAAATCTGAGCAGCCTGGTGGTCAATCTTCATTAATTGCACCAGTAAGAGCAGAGTGTGAAGGTTCAATTAGCAGGTAAGAGCACAGTTCTGCTCAAAATACTGCAATGAACACAACATTATGGGGGACATACCAGAGTTCAAAAGAGGACATATTGTTGGTGCACGTCTTGCTGGCGCATCTGTGACCAAGACAGCAAGTCTTTGTGATGTATCAAGAGCCACGGTATCCAGGGTAACATCAGCACCACAAAGAAGGACCAACCGCGTCCAACAGGATTAAGGGTGGACGCAAGAGGAAGCTGTCTGAAAGGGATGTTGGGGTGTGAACCCGGATTGCGTCCAAAAAATGTCCTTCACAAGACAAATTGACACTGTATTGGCCGCAAAAGGAGGCCCTAGAACACCGTACTAATCAATTATTGTGGTCTAAAAGCAGGTGTTTCAGTTTCATTGTCCAACCCCTGTACATTTTTTAGCAAAACATGGCCGAATTAAAAAACTTCTATCAAAATTCATTTATTATAAAATATATCATTGCAATAAATACAAAAGTAACCATATCAATATTTAATATATTGTGTACATGTGGACAGAGTACAGAATGTGACAATGACCACAGAGTAAGTCTCGCAGCTTGTTATTTGTGCACCACGTCTGTAGGTTACTCTGATCCTGAGGTATGAAGCCGAGAAAACAGCCTGCAGAGTGCGGCTCTTGGGTTGTAAGAGTCAAATGCTTCTCCGTCGCATATCTCTCCCAGTTTCCCTCTCAGATCAAAAAGTCTCTCGTTTGATGTTTGGTTTCAATGACACATGAAGGCAGCATCTAGTAATTCATTGGTTACTAAACGAGTGATTGACACATCACAGTTCTGCGACCCACCCAGTTGAAAGACATTCCTCCCGGAGAGATGCACTTCTTTCCGTTGAGCTTCAGTAGTGTTACATCACCTATTCCAAACTCGCCACATCAATGGCGTCTTTACAAAGTCAGATTTCCTGATTATAGATTCTGTTTTCGGGTCTCGGAACATCGAACTTTATCCTGGAGCCATTTGACTGAACGGTTACTGGTTTGGACATGAAAGAAATGGTTTAGAGGGTTGAATGTGATCAATAAAATCCTACAGGACGTCGTTCCACGACTGTAAACAAATAAATCAGACAAATACTGAATATGATAAACAACTCAATCTGCTCTCGCTACAGTTAGAGGCCCTGCCGACAACAACAGCATCAGTCGCAGGTTATGACGGTGTTGTAGTGATGGTGCTGGCTGACCAGCATAGTGCTGGTTTATGCTGCTTTATTTTTGCTTTGGTGCTGGTTGACCAGTATGCCAGTGTTCAGAACACACTTAATGTTGGTTTATACTGGTTTATGTTGCTCTGGTGCTGGATGCCTAGTACACCAGTGTTCAGAACACACTAAATGCTGGTTGTGCTGGTTTATTTTCCTTTGGTGCTGGTTGATCAGTATACCATTCCATAGAACACTGTAAATGCTGGTTTATACTGGTCTATGTTGCTTTGCTGCTGGTTGACCACTATACCAGTGTTCAAAACACACTAAAGGTTGGTTTATACTGGTTCAAGTTTCAGCAGGTGAACCTCAATCCAAAAAATTCCAAAAAAATAAGCGACCTTTCCGAGACTCCTCTTTAACAGGGAGAGGAAAAGTGCCTCTGTGGCGAACGTGTTGGGAACACTGGGTTTGTACTTGCTGATTTGTTTACAGAGGTCTCTCCAGACACGTCCTGGCTCTGAAGCACTTTGAAGAAGGAGCCAAATCTGCACAGGATTTCTAACACAACTTCCTCACAAATCCATTAACACAATTAGAATAACAGCCCATCATTAGCTTAGATGCTGCTCCATCCATCCCACTCATTTCCCAGTGAGTGAAGCCTCATACACTGCATACGCTCCGGGAGACGAAGCCCAAATAATAATTAACTTCCACCACATGCCAGGAGCAGCTTATCTACAATCATCACTGCCAGCTCCACTACCATTCAAAGTGGGGTGTTTTAAAGGGCCTATCTTCTGCACTTTTCGATGGTTGGTCCAACATAGTGGATAATAACATGACCTTCCATCTAGAAGACTCTGGTTCAATTCCTTGACAGGTCCACAGCACTATACCAAGTCCTAACACCACGTTCTTCTAGCTGTGTTAGATGATTCACATTATCGCTGTCACTTAACCCACCCATGCAGTGAAACACACACATACACACTAGTGAATACACACAGTAGGGGGAAGTGAGCACACGTGCCCAGAGCAGTGGGCAGCCCTATCCATGGCACCTTGCTCAAGGGCACTTCAGTCATGTCCAGCAGTTCAGGACCAAAATGGAACCCAAAGACAACTTTCTGGGCTCCAGTTGGGCTGGACATTTCTGGTTGGTGGACTGTTCTCGGTCCAGCAGCGACACTGAGGGGTTTAAACACTCCAGCAGCACTGATGCACTCATACCAGCGCAACACACATTAACACAGTGCAGTGCTGAGAATGACCCACCATGCACATTACACCTGCTCTGTGGTGGTCCTGTGGGGTCCTGATCAATGAAGATCAGCACTCAGCAACTAAGTAACTCATGCTGGATGTAAATGAGCATAATGCTCCGATACCTCTGCTTCTAAGAAAGTCCAGGTAAACTTCAATCATATCTATAAACGTGCAACACAATACGTAGGTGGATCACAACTGCTGCAGAAACACTGTGATTCACAACATGAATCACCTTATGGAGGCTATCGGTAAAAACACACATCTGTGCGCAGCGTATGCACCATTAGTCATCTGTTTGAGAGACAAAAACAAGCATTTAGCTCTAATCTCAGCAGACAGATCACTCGCTGCCTCAATTAACCTTCAACCCCTTCAGTGACCATCAGAGTGTCTGAAAGCACGCCTGCTCTATTAGAAAAGGCTTAGGAGATAAAGACCACCCCTTCACTGAGGGACGGTTTGTGGGTCTGAACAATCAATACTTCTATAAATAACGACTAATCAAGTCATTACGTCTCCTGCAGTCCTCCCTTATGTTTCCCAGTAACACCGTAATCATCAGAATACAGCAGAAGTCATGTGGTCGCATGGTTTGCGGTATTCAGGCCAAATCAGGCTGCAATGCCTGAAATCTCCAAAAAAGGCGAAGACGACAAGGACATTGTCTTAATGTTCAATGGAAGACAATATAACATCTTTGTGCATTAATTTGAGCATTTTTACAGGTAGTTCTGTCATATAATTGTGAGACAATGTGAAGAACAACGTTCCAAATATGTCAAAAAGGGAAAAACAGAAATCAAGATAATTGATACTTTAATTCCATAGTGTGTAAATGTGTCTTATGAATGTATACTGGTCCTGGAAAACTGTACACTGGTGTTGAACAGGTTGCAAGGACACACAAACCCAGGATGGGGGTGAACTGAAAGAGCTTCATCTGCACATAACACACCATTACCTCCGTGTAAACTGAAAACTAGTGTCAAAGCCCACTGGGTTGGTATGGACACTCACTAGTGGTTTGTAGGGGTCTTCTAACCCCTCTTGAGTCCCAGTTCCTCCTCAGTGTGGCCTTGTTTCCATGTGTGAAAATATCTCCTGCTCCTTGAACCACGCTTTCACAATTTGAGCTGATGAATCCTGGCATTGTCGTCTTGGAATATGCCCGAGCCTTCACATAATGTGTCTGAACCTCAACCTGACCAACTACAGCAACCCCAGATCAAAGCACTGCCCCCACAGGCTGGTACGGTCAGCACTAGGCATGATGGTCGCATCACTTCAGCTGCTGCTCTTCTCACCCTGACGGGCCTGTCACTCTGGAACAGGCTCAATCTGGACTCATCAGACCACATGACCTTCTTCCATCACTCCAGAGTTCAGTCTTTATGCTCCTGAGGAGACTGAGGCTGTTTTTGCCAGTTAGTCTCACTGATCAGTGGTTCTCCTAAGGCTGCACCGCTGTTTAGTCCCAATCCCTTCAGTTCCCTTCACAGTGAGCGTGGAAATGCCCTTACTTTCACTATTAAACAGATCCCTGAGTTCTACTGCTGTTCTTCTACCATCTCATTTCACCAGTCGTTTAAGCGATCGAGGATCACCATCATTCAAGGTTTATTCCCACCACATTCCTTCCTGGAAGATAATGTTTCTCCACCGTCCTTCCACTGTTTAATAATGCGCTCTGAACCTGGGTTTAGACGTTTCAGCCTCTCCTTAGATGTTTTCTCTGCTTGATGACAATAATTTGACCTTCTGAACTAGAGGAACATCTTTCCTATGACCAGAGGATGAGGCTTAAGACATGATATATGTTCACTTTGTGCACCCGAGAATGACTTTGGGCCCTAAGATGTGAGTAACCACTACACCCTGGGTGTGAACAAAAGGCTATGCGGGACTGTGGTCTCCCAACAGCACTGGCAACAACAGCACTGTTGGTAGAAGAGTCCAATCAGCCACCCTCAGCCTGTATTGTGTTCACTTCTCCCTTGAGCTTTTCACAGAGAACGTCATCCATCAAAAGGCAATCAGATAAGATTATCAATTACTATAGGGCCAGGAAGCAGGGCCTGCTCTCTATTGTACCTTGGAAAACAAAGGCGGCAGTGAAGGGACTCCAGGGCCTCTGGGGAGCTCATTATTTCATTAAGAGGAGGGCCCAGCAACGCTTCATTTAACATCACTTTTGGGAAAGATTTCTCTCCATTAGCAAAGTATAGGGTAGGCAGAGGGAAAAATTCACATGGAAGCTCTTCAGGGAGACGTTTAGTGACTGTCAAATAGAGCTGAAAGTGTGGAAACTTAGGCCAGAGGACACTTTAAGACCATTAGTAATCAATATGTCACGACAAATGCGAGTAGTTTTTATGTCATATTTGAGAAAAGGTCATTTCGATCCCTCATGTGGCTGCAAACTTTTGTGTTGTTAATGTCCTGTGCTGCAGTTGACCTCACCTTCCAAACTGCACAGTCGTATCTGTACACTGTGAGCATAGATCAGCCTAGCCTGCAACACAAGGCCAAACACCACTGGAATGCCTTACAGACGCAACAAACCATGCTGTAGGGCTGCGAAGAGGATTTACAGAAACGCTGCCACACAAAAACAACCAAACTGCGCTGTACCGTATCATTATACAGACACCGTATCACAATCGAACTCCGTTAAAGAGCAGAAACTGTACTACAGTGAAAGTACGGTACCGTATCACAATCTAACTCCATTAAAGAGCAGAACCTGTACTACAATGAAAGTACGGTACCGTATCACAATCTAACTCCGTTAAAGAGCAGAACCTGTACTACAGTGAAAGTACGGTACCGTATCACAATCGAACTCCGTTAAAGAGCAGAACCTGTACTACAGTGAAAGTACGGTACCGTATCACAATCGAACTCCGTTCAAGAGCAGAACCTGTACTACAGTGAAAGTACGGTACCGTATCACAATCTAACTCCGTTAAACAACAGAACCTGTACTACAGTGAAAGTACGGTACCGTATCACAATCTAACTCTGTTAAAGAGCAGAACCTGTTCTACAGTGAAAGTACGGTACCGTATCACAATCGAACTCCGTTAAAGAGCAGAAACTGTACTACAGTGAAAGTACGGTTCCGTATCACAATCTAACTCCGTTAAAGAGCAGAAACTGTACTACAGTGAAAGTACGGTTCCGTATCACAATCTAACTCCGTTAAAGAGCAGAAACTGTACTACAGTGAAAGTACGGTACCGTATCACAATCTAACTCCGTTAAAGAGCAGAACCTGTACTACAGTGAAAGTACGGTTCCGTATCACAATCTAACTCCGTTAAAGAGCAGAACCTGTACTACAGTGAACGTACGGTACCGTATCACAATCGAACTCTATTTAATTAAAAAGTGAGTAGAGAAGAAGCAGTACTATGGTGAAAGTATGAGTAGCAGTTGCAACAGTGATTCTGTCCTTCACAGACTGTTAATGTTCTAGATTCCATTGTGATTCCATCATGCTTTAAGAAAACCTCATCCCTCTTATCGCACACGGCCTGACAACACTATACATGCAGATGAATCAATCCCATTTGCCCGATAACACGTGGAGTACAGCTTGTTATCTAAGATTAAATGTATCAGATAACAGAAAATGCATATCATCTCCGATATTAACTCAGCAAACAAATATTCCCATCAGTGGATATCAGTTTGCCGCTTGTTGTTGCGCATAATTGAGTAATGCTCAGTGTCTTCATGTTTGCTGTGAATTGATAAGGTGAGACGCTTGTTATGTGGCACACACACTCAATCAAAGTAAACATAATCCTGAGCCAAATTACACACCTAAATCACACTCCAGCATGAGGCAATCACGAGAATCAGAGTAAACATCAGCCTAATACACCCAGTTACAGACAAATACAGTTTTAAACCCTGAGATATCAACGTAAACGTATCCGTACTGTTTTCTTTTAGAGGAACATACAAACATGACACCCATCACAACAAACTACAAGACGTACCCCATCTAACCACGGTCTCCTCGTTACGGAATGAAATATCAATGAATTACCAGCTCAGGAAACTAAATCCCAGTTTAAATGACCGACCTGCACGTAGACTCTGACTGATCAGCCAGGGGGCGGGGCTAATCATGTCGCTGATCCAGATAATGGGTTATAAAGAAATATAAAAAGGGAGGGACTGTTTACTCTCTTTGCTCATACAGTGTTCAAATTTCAGAATAAAAGCCCTGAGCAGGGATAATACTGATACATGCATAAATAATAATAATAATAATAATAATAATAATAATAATAATATATATATATAGGTATGATAGGTATATCACTCATATCACTCCACAGGCAGGATTGAAGCACTTTGCTCAAAGCCTCCATACTCAAAATTGATTGTCAGCAGATCCCAAACAGAACCTGAATTTGTCAATAAAGACAATATTGTTCCAGGCCTGCTTGCTGTGTGTGCTCATAAAATCACTGCTCCAAACACCTCTTAACAGTTTGGTCAGAAAGGCCTAGATGGTGGCAATTCGTCAAAATGACCACCCTGCCACTCTCAGTGATGCATCCCTTCTCAAAGTCTGTCAACCGGGAAAAAATCTGTGATCTCCGGAATGATGGAGCTCCATCCAGGGATGCGTTGGGGAGTTGAGGATGAACTGGCGTGATCATCCAACATTCTGACCTCACTCACGCTGCTCTTCTCACTGAATGCAATCAAGTCCTCACAGCAATGCTCCAAGACCTAGTAGAACTTCTACATTCTATGAGACTCTGATTGTATCGATTTAATAAATGAAGCGTGCCACTGCTCTGAACTGTGTGTCGTTTAAATGCATATTCGCCTCTGCATCTGCTTTCAGCTCCGGCATGTTTTCTCTGACTGAAGTGACATAAAACAAGCAACAGCAGAGCGTCATTGGCATTTGCGTTCCAGCATGAGAGGAACATTTAACTTCATTAGTGAGGGTAAACATTTCCACAAGTGGGAACGAAAGCCCCCCTCTGTTGAGCCTAAAAGCATTGCAGCTCCATCATGTTCTCAGCGGAGCCAAAAGCCACCAAACAAACACGAGCTCAAACACAAACCCAGGAGCGAGATGAAAAGCTCGGTTCCTGCAAGGGGGCTCAGGCTGTTGACTGGCTTTGGCGGGCTTCAGGGGTGGGCGTGGGTTTGCTGCAGGGCTTTTGTCATTTATGGTGTTTGTGTTTTAGAACAGTTCAAGAGTTGTCTTTGATAAACGTTATAATTGAACCTCTCCAACAGCTCTACAAATATATTTCAGTTCTGTTACATGTAACTCTCGATTGGGGAAAAACAGTGGCGTTAGGCAAACAAGATCTCATCAAATATGTTCATCCATTATTATAAAAATTATAAAAGTTTTGATTTGGATTATGGTGATTCGAGGGCTACAGGGGTTCACTGCCTCCAATATACATGAAGAAGAATTGAGAAAACTGTAGAAGGGAGGGACTTTTTTGCTCACACCGTGTTCAAATTTCAGAATAAAATTTGCAGTGAAGGGATAATAAATAATAATACAAAACAAAAATTATAAATTAGATTAGATTAATTTCAAAAATTAATAAGCATTCAACTCGATTAGTCACAGTAGAAAACATGCTTCCTCAATTCGTATTGAGGGCTGAATTAGAACCTTTATTGGGCCGGTTCTGGCATATTTTGGACCCTTCTGATGTAGTCGCTGGTACATGTAGACCAATTGTGGTGAAAAGAAGAACAAGTGTGCAATATAGAAATGGTGCGTACTAGCCTATTACATTGACTACATGTATAATAAAAGCATGGGTAGTTGACTGTTTCCAGAGTTTATTTAATGAATTGGCTATGTTACATTGTCCTTAGGTGTGTGTGTGTGATTGAATGAATGTATGTTACCCTATTTGATAGGGTATGTGATAGAGCGAAGAGCTGCCTTGGTCTAGCTACTCTGAAACTTCTGCTGCCCCAATCACTGGGCATGAACATATTTGAGCACTCGTGATGGTGTTAGATTGTACATATTTGACATTTTGCATCAAAATGAAGTGTTTGAGTGTGTTTATAAAAGGAATTATTATTATTGAATCTCAGGTTGATCAATAACACATATTGAGCTGAACCCCAAAAACATTACTAAATGAGCTGCAGCTGAAACTAATAAAAATTGTGTTGGCTGTTTAGTCTGTGGCTCCTCCCCCTTCACACTGTGTACTGTTTATTAACATCTGATTAAGTGGCCCCTATCACGACATCCTCAGATTGGAAGGCTTTTGATGATGAAGTGCTGAGGCCTTACTGAGATCTGAACACATGATCTCCTCACACTTGAGGAGCAGCAGTTAGATTGTAGGGCCACCCTAGAGCTTTGAATTCGTACTAAACCACAGCTCTGCAGCTTCCATTCTTTCTCAAACACAGAAATGTACATGGCATTAGAGTGGTGTGACTGTCTAACTGCATGCTTATTCAGAGACTCAGTCCAAAGTTAAAATCTCATCAACATCAAGGCCCTGAAAATCAGAAGGCCTCCCCTTCTGTGATGAGACGCCCTAACCTGCAGAAGTGGACGCACAGTAAAGAAATTCAGGAGGAGCCATGGAGTAAACATCGTACACAGCCATTAATCAATTTCAGCTGTATCTCATTTAAAAATGTTTTTCAGCCTCAACTCAACATGTATCGGTGACCGAACGGAGATGCAGAAGGTAGGTTGACTGCATGTGTATTCGGGTTCTTGGCTGAACTGTTGACAAAATAATAAATGATAGCGCAGAAAGAGGACACCGACGGGGATAACCACTGTATCATTAACCAAACGTACAGCAGGAAGTGACAGCACACACACACACACGCACACACACACACACACTAAAGAACAGATCAGAAGGCCAGCCACTACACATCATCTTCAGAGTGACAGGGTGGCATCACCCAGGCGCCATCCAGGTGTTCCATGACAGGAGGCCTGCCACATCAAGTGCTCATTATTCATCGCTGGTGGCCCAGCTTTTAACCCAGTGCCGCTCTCCCAGGCAGGCTATTCGCAGCTGGATGCCCAGATGTGTCCCATGACCACAACCTATAAAAAGCACAGGACTCTGACAGTCACATCATGATTAGCACTTTCAGCTCGCTGGCCTCAGGCAGGGCATCGCATTATATCTGCTATTAACGTTGCTATTATTGTTATACATTGTTATTACAATTATGTAACAACACTATTTTAAAGAACACTAATTAAGGGTTAATAACAATTTTATTATTTATTATTATAACTCAGAACCAGAGAGCCGCACTTCACGGACAGTTACATAATGTTTTCTAAGCCTCACAACTCAAGATCAGAGAGAGGGGGCGGGGCTGATGCTCAACCTGCATACAGACTCTGACTGATCAGAGAGAGGGGGCGGGGCTGATGCTCAACCTGCATACAGACTCTGACTGATCAGAGAGAGAGGGGGCGGGGCTGATGCTCAACCTGCATACAGACTCTGACTGATCAGAGAAGGGGCGGGGCTGATGCTCAACCTGCATACAGACTACCTTCAGTCTGGGTGCATCTTCCTCAGCTTTCTGAATGGGTCTGAAGGTAAAGCTTCAAACCGGGCTGCCATTTCTACACATTTGTCATGTGAGAGGAGATCTACAGCATCTATAAATCTCTGCAAGTGCACGTTCACTGCGAGCCTCTCAGAGCAATGACATGAGTTAAGTGTGTTCGTATAGACATAAAAGAAACCCTGTCACACCACACTGTCACATCATCTATCCGATACAGTTTCTGCTCACACATCCTCTACTAATGGGCTGGAATAAATGTGCTGTTGTGGTCTTTTGTTTTTGCATGTTTTCTTTCATTCTGTCACAACTTCTACCACAAAGACCCTGAGATGTAGTAATCCAGATTAGATAAACTGAGTCGGACACCTCTTTTTATTTTGTTTAAATGACAAAGAAGCTTCCAGTGCATGTTTACTGCTCTGTCCACGTGAACATGATCAACCTGCATACAGACTCTGACTGATCAGAGGGGGCGGGGCTGATGCTCAACCTGCATACAGACTCTGACTGATCAGAGGGGGCGGGGCTGATGCTCAACCTGCATACACACTCTGATATATATACTGTATATAAATTGTATTTGTTATTTTTTATTTTATTTGCACGACTGTCAAGTAGAACATATTATAAACATCCTTGTCAGTCTAATAATTATAAATAATGTCTTGCATTTGTAGCTCTGGATGACTGATTTCCAACAGGACGTATAAATTGTAAAGTGTTTTTTAGCCCTTATAAGCAATTAAAATACAAGTGCATTTTTTTAATCTAAACACTTAAATTCTTTTAATATTTAAGAACTCATAGCTCAATTCTACATCATAAAGAACTCTTTTTGGCAGCTTAATTTTTAAGAGAACAGATCCAAAATTGAAACTTGCCATGTATGTACTTTAAGAATTCGGTAAATGAAGTTACACTTTAGTCAGAGATTTAAAACCTCATTTCAATGCATTACTACATTCTCAGCAGTGTCTTCTGTATAAACACAGTCACAGAGGTTCTGCAGTGTAAGCTGTTCTACAGAAGAGATTAAATTAGTACCGGCACTGTTAAAACCGTAGAGCCGATATCGCTGCCAAACAAACCTGTAACAGAAACAAACATCATATTTCACGAGAACGTTTCCACCAATGGAAAAACATCCGTCAAAATCCTGAAAGGGCACATTTAAAATTTAAATCGAGCTAAAACACATACTTTCCAGCCCTGGCAGGAAGTTTCAGCAGCAACCCAATTACAAGGTGGAGAGTAATGTTTCTCTGGAGAACCTCGCAGTATAAGGAATGTCACCGTTTTGCTGTTGTAGCATAATGTGCTCTAAACCCTGGACTGAAGGTCACGGCACCAGCCATTATGTGGAATATTGCATTCAGCGGGACACGGCAGCAGAAAGCTAAATCAGGAGCTCTCTTTGCTTTTTCCCCTCCTGATTAGAACGTGTGATGAGCGGAACATGCTGTGGAACACACTGGAGAGCACATCTAAAGCCCAGCTCCTACTGTTCTCAAAACACTGGAGCTAAGCACATATCTAGATCTTACATACCCGCACCATTTCACTGCACCGGTGTCTGCTACACAAACCAGCACAGACCAGTATGCTTCAAGAACAGTACAACCAACACATCTCAGCATGAACACCAGCACAGACCGATATACCTAATCACCAGCAAAACCAGCATAAACCAGTACACTTCATACTGGACATCAAAATGCACGAAACCATTAAGACACCAAATTATCAGCCATCTATCGAAGTCCAGAACACGGGTTCTGAGTTGTCATGCAGAATATGAGACTTCAGTTCTGCTCCCACTCCTAGTGCCGGGGCCTCGGTCACCAGCTCTGGAGCTGCAGATATACTGGAACACTGACAGCAGCATGAACTGGTGCTCATACGAAGACATAAAAAACTGCAATCTGTGTACACACACATCTGATCCAGCTCACAAACCCTAATGTGCACGTGCTGCCGTCCTCATACACACATTCGTCTCTACATGCTGTAAAATGTGAGAATTAGACCCAGCATGGCGAGGCCGACAATTCCCAGAGCGAAATGATTACTACATGCAATGAGAGCTCGAGTGCTGGGAGTGTATCCAGCAGTCCTGATCAGCCACACACACACACACACACACACACAATCTCTGGAGGAGATTTCCCTCTGTAGCTGAGCTGGACCTGGACCCGCGTGATCTTACCACTCCATCCCCCTCGAGCCAAGCTCGCCCAACATGTGCACACACACACTCATACACTCATACACTGTACCCACACATGCATACTGATCCCGAAGCCCTCGATTTGGTAATGCTCTTCTGCCCCCTGCTGATGGAATTGTGTGTGTTCTCAAGCTCACAGTGGGTGCTTTTATTAGCTGCAGTCAAGGACAGATCTTCAGTCAAACTTGTCAGAACGACTTTGTGTTAGAATTAAGAAAAGACAGGCGTTGGTTGGCCTGGATTAGCACTGATTTCTCCATGGCACTGAATGCTGAATGCTTGATTACGTCTGCACACCAGGAGGCATATCCTGCCTATTATCTCGGCTCAGAGATTGAGCATGGCTTCAAGTCATAGAAGAACTTTAAACTTGATTAAACCATCACTGTCACACGATATTTCCATCAATATTTCCACAATACTCTGATATACTGATATATTGATGTGCTGCTATCCTGTATAATCTACCACGATCATCCATGCTTTCTGAACCCCTCCTAGATCCTATCTACATCACAGTTTGGTAAACCTGCAGATGGATTTGTCTCTACTGTCCAGGGAAGGCTTTCTACAAGATTCTGAAGCATTGCTGCAAGGATCTGATTTCATTTAGCAACGAGTATTAGTGAGGTCGGCATTTCAGATGATCACCACCCCACCTCATCTCCAACTCCCAAAAGTATTGGATGGAGCAACGTCATTCCAGAGAAGTACTGGGAGCTTAATACCCCCGTAGAACATGCCTGGCATTAGACGTGGACTCTGGAGAGTCCTATTCTATTGGCAGTTAGCTGTGTGTGCATTTGCACATCTGTGTCAGCAATGGGTGCAACTTAAAATAGCCAAATGGATTCATTTAAATGCCGCGTCCACAAATTTGCATATATAATGCATTTGGTTTGACTCCTTCTCGTGTTATCTTGGGCTCCAAATATAGGTTTACAGGTAGACACTCGCTGACCACTGACCATGTTTGTTTAAGGTAGATACACTCGCTGTTGAGCTACATAGTTTTAATTTTTAAACAGGGTAGTCACACGTTATAGGCTGGTGTGCACATATCTTGGAGGTGTTGTAGAAAATCTCTCCGACTCTCAGAGCTAGGCCAAGATCTATTTTCACTTATCGGAAAGTTCTGCCACCTTTAACAGCTCAAGTGTTTCAGATCCAATAGAAGAGGTGCAGCGCTGGCTCATCTGCACCCTAGGCACCTTTGTAAATAGGATCGTTATCTGTGAGTAAACAGAGCTGCTGTTTATCTGGGTGAAATAGATCTCTATGGAGCGCCTGGTTCTTTCGTAAGGAGGAGCGAGTCAGATGGATGGAGAGAGAGACAGGGGAAGGTGAATCTGAGTTTGGGGTGGAGAGAGTTGACTTCTGCAGTCACTCCAGGGTCTGAAACCCACTTCATGTAATAGGGAAGCAAAGATGGCTTTGCCTTTAGAACCACTGGGGTTTTGTTTGTTTTTCTACAAATATATATATATATGTGTGTGTGTGTGTGTGTGTGTGTGTGTGTGTGTGTGTGTACACCTACAAATGTTCCCACAGAGAGTGTTAGAACGTATGAGGCCTAATTTGGGGCAGCTAATCCTTTCATTGCTCTAATACAGAGCAAAGCTTCAGAAGTGGGAGAATATGATGTCTGACTGGCTGAGGATGAGGGTAATAGGTGATCAGCCTGGTATTACAGCTTGAGCTAACACACAACTCCATATGCAAATGCTGGTTCAGACTTCTGAATATGACATGATGGGTTTTTATGAGATCAGAAGCACTATTATAGAGCGCCCCCTATGTTTCCTATAGGGTGTTACAGTTCGTCAGAATGAGTGTATGGATCATATGATCATTATAGGCCATTATAGAGCGCCCCTTATGCATCCTATAGGGTGTTACAGGCTTGTTAAACTAGTAAAGTGTATAAGTGAGATCAGAAGCACTATTATAGAGCGCCCCCTATGTTTCCTATAGGGTGTTACAGTTCATCAGAATGAGTGTATGGATCATATGATCAATATTGACCATTATAGTGTGCCCCCTATGCTTCCTATAGGGTGTTACAGTTCGTCAGAATGAGTGTATGGATCATATGATCAATATTGACCATTATAGTGCGCCCCCTATGCTTCCTATAGGGTGTTACAGGCTTGTAAAACTAGTAAAGTGTATAACAGTTTCTCAAGTTGACAACGTCAATCATACGAACGTTTGCAAGTGTTATGGAGCATCATTCGAGCACTACCTTTTTTCCATCACTGAATTTTTCATTAGTTGATGCAGACTCATCATTTCAGACCTACTTCTCTTCTCCCCTTTTTGAAGATGTCTGTAGGCTCTAGGTGGCCACGTCCAGAAGCTTCCGCTGCAAGCCTGGCTTTCAGAAGCATGAGATTAATTAGTATGGTGGTGCTTGGATGAGGATGGCTCGAAATCTATTTCAATATTTTTGTCTACCAATAGCAGACCCTTACAGAATAATTCGCTTGTCAGGGCTCCACTGTCAACGGCCAAATGACTCGAGAGACGGTCTGCAGGCCATAATGGATGTCTCGCATCCAGCAGCGGCAGGACTGTGGGACTGAATGCCTGTTAAGAGCAAACAATGGCGCGGTAAGGGATCGGTGGGCCGACAGAAGTGAACTGTCATGCGGCCGGTCCTCCAGAGTCCAGCTGTAACAGCTCCGCCAAGTCTGATCCTGCTTCTGTTTGCCTGCTTCCGTGGCCAAGTATGCAGCTTCTGTCTGATTGCACAAATAGCTTCCCAACACAGCTGCCGAGAGACAGAGAGAGAGAGAGGAGGGAGGGAGGGGGATAACAAGACCCAACAAGATAAATAATCGCAGTTAGATACATCATAACACACTATTAGACTATAACACTTATAACACTATAATATTTTGAGTAATCCAGTTAATCCCAGTTTAAATGCCAAAGGAGCTTCCAGTGCATGTTTACTGCTCTGTCCTCATTTACATACTCAACCTGCATACAGACTCTGACTGATCAGAGAGAGGGGACGGGGCTAAGGACATCACTGACCCAGATATTGGGTTGTAGTGGAAAATGAAGCAATTCATTATAAAGAGGAACAATGTTATAGAAAATGATATTTAAATTAAATATCTTTTGGCATATGCCCTCTGATCAGCCCAGTTCTTGGAACAGCTGCCAAGCACAGAAGACATGGGCAGGGTCAACCCCCTGGGCAACTGCGTGGCACCAAACTGGTGGCAGTAAGGAAGGGTGAAAAAATCAGTTCTTAACATTTTATAAAAAGAGCTGACTGAATCCCAAACTTTATCAGCCTAACTCTGATTACCATCTGCAGGAGAGCGGTGTCCCCACAGGCTACAGACAGTTGGAAAGTTAAGACTGTAACCTCTTTATGTACCTTCTGAGATTAATGCATGTCTATCGTCACCACACTGTTTCAAAACAAAGCTTTCAGATCCAGGACTCTCGTGGTTATGGAGCAGAGTTTATTGGATTTCTCTCTACTGAGGGTCCCTCGGTAGCCCAGGTCATTTGATTTGGAGCTTCTTGCTGAGTGTCTCTGTGACAGAGGGCTGGAGCAGAATGCTTGAACGGTATGGCGCGCAATACGTCAATAAGACCATCCTGCTTCAGAGAACTGCTGTGCAATCCCTCTCGAACTGCTCAAATCGTTTTCAAACTCTTCTCTGAGGTGTAATTCAATCGCAAAGGATGCTACCAACACAACAGCACAAGTCAGAATGGAAAGCACATGCAATGAGATGACCTTGAAGTTGATAAGGCCTGTCCTTCCTTACGTCACACATACCGCCGAGCATGAAAGTCCAACTACTGGCATGTCTCACGATGTCAAACCTACCCATGAAGTTTCATTTCTGTTGATTAATTACGGTCTCTTGCTGGACCCCAGTCTCCTACATGGTGGGGAAGAGTTACACCAGTAAAAATACACAGTCTACAAAAATTACATTGGTCTCAATGGTTTATAGGTCCAGGTCCAGATAGAACAGTTTCTGGGCCTGGACCCTGTTCCACCTACTAGTGACCTCTGCCATTTAAAAAATGGTCCTTGATGTGTTTACATCAAGTGATTCTTGAGGCCTTTTAAAGGTTCTTCAAGAATCTTAGTGTGAATACAAGAAGAATTGGTATATTTTAAGAAAAGTGTCCTTGAGTGGCTCAGCAGTATAACATACTAGAACTATGATCGCAGGGTTGCAGGTTCGAATGCAGGTCGTGCTGCTTGCTATCAGTAGCCGAAATCAGAAAGGGCACAACTGGCTATGCTCTCCCCACATCACACCCAGTGCAATGCAATTGTATCTTTGTTGAGGGCCGATACAATCCCCCCAGGCAGTCGGGGCAAAAATCTGGGATGGATTTTTACTTGCTGGACATGAAATACCCGCCTCGACTGAACGTTCGAGCACTATGTTAAAATCAGAACTGATTTGGAAAATTGCATTTACGAATGCTCTTAAATGAGTTCTTGAGAAAGTCCTATCAACTCTGAGAACATACTCAGAGGGGCAGAAAAACCGAATCAGGACCCTCGTATCTAAGATGAACTGCTTAAAGAAATCATTACTTTCAGTCCTACAGAGGAGCAGATGGATGCAGCATTCCCTGGGGCCCTAAGCGGATGTAAGACAGGGAGGACTGTTTGACCGAGGAACAGAAACCCAAGCTGACATGAAGCTCAATAGAGGCCATCTCCCACCATGATGAATCCCCCCCTATGAGCCACTGCAGCCACAGAGTCAGCAAAAACACCCAGCGAGTAGTCAAGGTGACGAGGGCACAGGAGATGGAGCAATCATATGGTTCTCTATGTTTTGTGTGTGTGTGTGTGTGTGTGTGTGTGTGTGTGTGTGTGTGTGTGTGTGTTGACATGGGAAGGTCGACAGTATATCTTTACCTTATGCATGTTTCCATTTCGGGCCATCAGGAGCCTCTGGAGTCCCATAAAATACACATGAATTATCATCACTGTCATACAAGAACCCTGTAATTGTGTTCTCTCTTCCAGACAGCATTTCTGCTCGTTAGACGGTGTGACCAATTTACTGACCAACAGAAACGTGGGTGTTCTCCTGTACTGTTTCCATCAGTAACACACAAAAATAAATAAATATATATATCAAAAATATATATCATGTACATAAGTATTCACAGTCTTTGCCATCACACTCAAAATTGAGCTCAGCTGCATCTTGTTTCCACTGATCATTCTTCAGATGTTTCTACAGCTGGATTGGACACCTGTGGTCAAGTCAGTTGATTGGACAAGAAATGGAAAGACACCCCTCTTTGTATAGGTTCCCTTAGTAGACAGTGCAGGTCAGAGCATAACTACAGTATGTGCTGGTGTTAAATGACCTGGACTAGACTGAAATCATTGTTATTTTCCATTGTAATGATTATTTTGAGTTACAGTCCAGACTGTGGGGGACTATTCCAGTTGTGGCAAGACTACTCAATAAAATATGACCACTACAAGTGCAGAGTAAAGCCTGGAGATGGGACGTTCTCAGCGGTGCATTAAATGATTTCAGTATTAAATGAGGTGTGAATTATAATTTCAAGAGGTGCCCATTTCTATTTTTGCCCCCAAATTTCATTAAACCTACCCCTGAGCAAGGTAGCCAAGTTCCTCCAGCTCAGAGAGGGGTCATTTATTGCACCGTCCAGGATAACAGAACATCCTGGCAGGAATGGTAGTTAAACACGTGAGATTTAGCCCCCTATCCAAGCCAGCAGACCCCAAAAAGTCCATCCGTCAGCAGCGCTGCCCTACCCTACTTCATAAATCTCAGCCCTGTTCTCTTAAAAAAGCCCTCAAACAAACTCGTTAAGGAGGGAATTGAGTTGTGATTTTGTGGTGTAGATCACAGAGCCGTGGGCCTGTCCTGAGGGGCCGGTGAGGGAGCTAGTGTGGAGCTTTAGTGGGCTTTAAAGGTGAATCTGTTGGGATTCGGCTCTGGCCAGACAGCCCTGTCGAATGAAGGCTTTTACTCTTGTAAGCTCTACTGGTCAAGCGCGAGACATGGTGATGTATTACCTCTGCTGCTTGGAAATCACCAGCAAGAAGCAAAGAAAAGCTCTCTGCACCTCCGGCAGCTCCAATTACAATCCAGAACCCACTCAGAACAACAGGCCCTTCACAGCGGAAGGTGGAACGTGCCATTTCTCCAGCTTAAAGGAACCGTTAACAGCGTCAAGCAAAACATTCACTAGAGGGCAGTAAACATATGTACCTCGGGCTCCGAGCGACTCAAACGTTTGTTGTGCTGGCGCTGTGATCTGAGGATCGCAGGTTCAAATCCCAGGTCATGCTGCTCGCCATCGGCAGCTGGTGTCCAAGAGAGCAAAACTGGCCGAATCAGACCAAACAAGGTAGGTGGGAAAGTATTAGACCTGGCTAATTTATTCATTAATTACGTGGCTAATTTAATAATTAATACCATCCCATATTGAGTGTGTGTGTGTGTGTGTGTGTGTGTGTGTGTGTGTGTGTGTGTGTGTGTGTGTGTGTGTGTGTGTGTGTGAGAGCGAGAGAGAGAGAGAGAGAGAGACACTAGAAAACTAAGCTGTATTCAAGGCCTCTTTAACTCTCAGTAGAGCATCAATGCATTTGCCCTCTAAAGCCCAGTTACACCGTTAGATCTGCTGTTCAACTGATACATTATTGAGTTTCTGACGAGGAGAAGGGGGTCCTGAATAATACATGACGGAAGAATATATACCACACTTCAGATAAATGACGCTTTCCTTGCTGGGGAGACACTGTGGACAGCGGTGAAAGGGGCAGTTTAGTCCGACGGTTAAGCGAGAGTGAATGAGGACGGCTGAGGGAGGTTGTTTGTTGGAGAGAGTGATTAATTATGGAGAAGAGTGAGAGGAGCAGTGTGAATGAGTGGGGTGAGAGTGACAGAAGGCGCCGTATTCTGTACACAGCATACACCAACAGCCAAAACATTAAAACCCCCTAGCAAATATATAATATGTGTCATGTGAAAAGGTTAGGACTCCCCATGAAGACCTTTGATCTTTATAACGCATTTAAACACACATTTGATCTTCACTTGAACTTTATCGAGAGATGAGGGTGATATAACTAAACAACCAAAACCATGAATAAAAACCAGGTAGGTGAAAACGTAATCTTCAGAACTTTTGTTGGATGTTTTCATAGTTTAATGTTTGGTTTTATAGAAGACAGTGACACATTCCACATGTTGAAATTCTTATGAGATGCTAGACTAAATGTCTCCATATCAGATGAAAATATTGACATCATTTGCATGAATTTGAACAAAAATGTACTTTTTTCACTTCACCCAGTAGTGGTTTTAATCTTATGGCTGATTGTTGTGAGCACAAAAGTAACCATTTCTGGGTGGAACCATGACAACAAGCCTTTCTGATGCCTTCATATAAAATAACTCTTTTGTCTGGTAGAAAAATGTAAATAATAATAATAATAATAACCATTTTCTCAGCTTAATTATTAATTTTTTAAGTGTACATTGCACTTTCAATAGTATTTATACTCATTTAACGATCTGTGTTGCACATCTGATCTGACATAGGAAGCCAATATTACAGTGATATAATTGAATTAGGACTGATGTACCACTTTAATATGTTCCTGCACGCCGTGGGCCTGTTTAGCACATAACCGTGCATTTAAAGTAGGATAGCTGGGCTAATTAGTGCCTGTGTTTTCATAATCATAATCAATATTCCCACGCCCACTAGAGTTAAAGGCCTGAGGACACTCCGCGAAAAACATGCTTTCTATCTCCAAAAATATTCAGACAGCTCTTCTAATGGCTGAATTCTGTTACATTGAGCTGCAGATCCAGCACCGAGCTCTGTGATTGGGTAGCAGAACCAATCATTCAACAGCTGATACTCTAGCAGTGCTGAATGCAAGCAAATGTTCCTCACAGCAATGTACCAACCAAGGAACTGACTTCCCAAAAGAGTAGAGGCTGTTACTGGTCATGAGGTTGCTTCCTGGAACATGTGGAGTGGTCCAGTGAGTCATGGTACCAGTTGTATAGGGATGATGGTAGGGTTTTGTTTGTGGCACACCCTCCAGGAAGTCATGGAGTTTTCAACAAGGCACTGTGCCAGCTGATGATGGTTCCATACTGGTGTGGTGTATTCTCATCGCATGGGTTGGGTTCACTGGTCCACCGAAACACATCATTTACTGTTTGGTGACCTTTACAGCTTTCATGGACTTCATGTAGCCCTACAATGAGGGGATGTTCTCCACAATAATGCATTGGACCATTAAGGCCATGTTGTCCAGATCTGGTTTTATAAGGTATTCCCTGGACACACTTAATACTGGGGCTTGAGGAACCTGTAGAACTGGGAATTAGACCTACGCATTTAACCCATCCACACAGAGTGATACACACATACACTCTAGTGAATTCACACCCCAGGGCACAGTGAGCACACCTGCCCGGAGCGGTGGGCAGCCCTATCCTCAGCGCCCGGGGAGCAGTAGAGATCAGTGCCTTGCTCAAGGGCACTTCAGTGATGTCCTGCCAGTTCAGGGACTTGAACCGGCGACCTTCCAGTCACTAAGCTGGTTCCCTAAACTACCAGTAGTCTAGAACGTATGTATCTGCCAAGTGTGGATCTTGGGTTCGAGGAGTTAAATGCCCACATCTTTGTAGACAGAATGTACCATCCATCTGGCACCCACCATCATCCATCGCTTGAACTTGTCTCTGGTCTCCTTGCTTCTGGCCAGTGTTCAACCTCACTCCCAACATCCAGCAGGAGTAGATGTTCCTGCGGTAGCTCCACTTCCTCAGTTTCCATACCGATATGCCGTGACTCTGGCGTGTCAGTGAACTATTCTCTTACACATTCGAACAGTGCGAGTCACGTTACATGGTTGGACGGGTGAAGAAAGTGACACACTGAATTTACTTCATTACTTGAGTGCAACGGCATTCATATTTAGAAGTGCATCGCGTCTCCATGAATAAAACATCTCTACACACTTTTCTCCTTCGGATCGCTTACGCCTGCACTAACGGGGCTGACGCCTGTGTTTTATTGATGTGGAGATTGTGCACACCTTGTAATTCACTCCTCCTTTCCGTGTAGGTCACGGATCCCGAAACACAGTCCGGTGTGAGGGATGTATTTGGGACTGAAGCTCAGTGTATCTGAAAGGTGGCTCCTCCGGATGTGAAGCGCAGGGGCCCGCTGTGTTTTTCTCGTCTCTGTAACAGACGGAAACAGCGGAGCTGACAGCTCGGCTGCTCCGCATGTCACACACATGCTCGGCCTTTTAATCTTTCATTCACATCCATCGGCGACGACAGAGCGTCAGCTGCAATGCACTCTGGGAATAAGTGACTGCAGAGCACACATGCAGATCCAAACACTGAGCCAGATCAGATTACGACGTGAACAACGTCATACACTCTTCGTGTATATATTATATATCTTTATATATCATAAGATGTGTGTAATATAAAGCGTTTGCGGACACACTGCTGACACAGATGTGCAAATGCACACGCAGCTTGTTCGGTCCCTGATGAAAAGTACTGCCAGTAGAACAGGACTCTGTGATAGAGAAGCAGGTAAACATAAACTGATTGACACCATGTCTAATGCCAGGGGCTGTTACAGCTCCCCCATAAGGCCAGTCAGGAACATGTCAAGTGGCTGAGTGGCAATAGTGACTACTCCCTACTGATCAGGTTTCATGTCTTCAGAACAAATTCCTGGGATGTTTTCATAATTTGACGTGTTTTTATTGGCAAAAAAATAAAAAAATGTTCTAACAAACACGTCACATCTCAGACGTCTGGTTGGAAACTGATCATCCAGGGTTTTTGAGATGAAAAGGCAAGAATTGTGATGCATTTTTTTTCATGATTAGAATTATTTATAATAAGTTCTTCATTCTGAATTAAGCACACACTCTATCCCTTCTGCCACCATGTGGTGATAAAATAACATCAAAGGGATGGAACAATAATAAAACGTCAAATCTCTTGGTCATGTGTGTACTAGGAATATGTCACAGAAGGCATTACCACCCACAGTGGACAGTGCAGTGGACACCCATGGGTGCTTAGTGATGGTGACAGGTGGTATCTGTCTAGAAGTCTCCATGCAAATTCAGTGGAGGAGTCTGGAGTGGAAATGACATGGTCACTTTTATAGTCTCATCGTGATTCTGAAGCTCCTGTTTTACTACTACTGATACGTCCACCCTCAAAATCATGTTAGCCAATCAGAGGCCTTTCTGCTTCATAGGTCACAACAACGACCTATGGGAAAGTCATTATTCACAAGGTCGATGCTGTATGATAGAGGAAATCGAGGAGGAATTATGGAAGAGTGTGTGAAGACTCCAGCACTGTCTGTGGTCCACTTGTAAATGCAGGAACCTCTGGCAACCTCCAGCCTATGAAGTTGAAGGTGTTGAAGCAAAATAATAGCAAACCATCGCGTCTCTGCTCTTGAGTCATCGGAAAGCAATTCACCACAACGGAAGTGAATCAATTCAAACAAAACAGCTTCACAATTCACAGTTAGTCTTAATCTAATCGTCTCCTGTTAATGAAACAGCAGATTAAACCGATTGCAGCTGCCGATATTCAGCGAGGAAATGCTCCGTAATATATTGCGTTGTGCCTGATGGAAACAGCAGCAGTATTGAGAGCAGAGCAGCAACAACTGAGCTACATTTGTCATTTCCTGCCCCGACTATAAAAAGATCAATCGATGTAACATGAAACAGAGTCACTTCCTATAGGCAGCCGCTCACCGATACGTCCCTCCATGGCTGCGTTTGGTAGGACATGAGTAACCATATACCCTCCGGCATGTACAGGCTCATAGCACCGCTTGACCTTGGATCGGACAGAAATTAGCCATGTGAGCCAAAACGTGAGCTGTAACGTGGGCCTTAACGTGAGCTGTAACGTGGGCCTTAACGTGAGCCTTAACGTGAGCCTACCTTGGCTCAGAGCCAAGCACTTAACCAGCTCTCTACCTGTTCCATTATGCACAATCAAGCCCCATAATGAGCCTGTCTGTAAACAACATGGCAAGAGTGACACCAGACACTTCTCTGGCTTTAAGTGCCTCACCGCTGTAAACAAAGCATGAGACACACACACACACACACACACACACTCACTCTCGCACGGCTCAGCGTGAACCTGAAGCAGCAAGCTGGAGTTACAGCAGCAGCAGGGAATAAAAGGCTGTAATATAAGGAAGGTGGAAGAGTGTTGAGATAAGAAGAAGAGAAAGGATGATTGACATGCTCAGCTTGCTTCTTCTGTACCTGTGAGAACGTCCAGGCTGCTAGACAGTAGCCCTCGTGGTCCAAGTTAGGAGAATGTTCAAAATTCCATTTAGCTGATTCATGTTGTTTGAAACGTAGAAGGAAACAAAGACACTGGAAAAACATGGAAACCCCACCCAGATAGGGCCTTGAACCCAGGACCCCAGTGCTGGGAGGTGAACATACTAAGCACCAAGCCACCGTGCCACCCATAAGGACTTTTGATTCCAGTTCCAAGTCAGATGACAGTAAGTAGCCAGAACTTGTGGCCAGGTTAGGGGAATCCTCTGTACGATCCAGAAGATCCTTGTCCACGGAGGTAGTGAAAGTTATATTTGATTAACGTTCTTTAACAGAGGGCGTGGATTAGGATCTGCAGGGTCAGGAGTCGACTGGCCTGTATGGTTAAAACAGTGTCCACCCACCAGGATCCACATCTCAACCATAAACGCAGGTGTTCACTCAGCAGGTGAAGGTCTGGACATTTTCATATGTGGTATTGAAATCCAACACATATCCAAGAGACTGCCAGTCTGAACAGCCAGATCAGAATTCTTGCAACTGTCCCAGTTCAGAACTCATAAATGTTTGTAGAGTCTTCCTAAAGTCTAACTAACATTCTAACTGAATTAGAAAGCACTTACTGCAATCCCTTCACATTTGACAGGATGTCTAATGAACGTGGCCGCTGGAGGGCCCGGCTGCAGAGTCGGGAAAAATCAAAAAGCTTAAAAGCAATCTGATACACGGCAGTGCGCCTCCGACTGCACAGCAAGATCGGAAATTCACTTGACTTTTACATCAATGCAACTCAAGAATTGGACCCTAGGCAAATTTTGTAGGATGGTTTCATAGTTTGACGTACTTTTGGCATCAAAAAAATTTAGTGGGCCACTTAACCTGCTGTGTGAATGAAGCATAAATTATGCAGAAGGTTTTAGAGCAGCAGGACAATGTCCAGCTGTACCGAAGCTGACTGAAGACCCCGGCCCGGCTCTTCTGCACTGGTGAGACTCTACAGGCCCTTTTAGGATTGCCTGCTGGGTCACTTACAAAAGCACCATGAAATAAAACGTTCTTCCAGGCAGTTTCATTTTTTAGAGACCCTTTGCTCAGACATCAGTGATTCTCACAAAGTCTTGGTGCTCAAGTTCTTGAGAGGCGGCTGTGGAGAGCAGGCAGACAGATAAGAGCGACCGTTAGAGTTCAGCTCGGAGCACAGCTCTCTCTCTCTCTCTCACACTACTTTCACTCTGCTGCCCACACCCAGAGCCTGCTGTGTCCAATTAAAGCCCTTTTGCTTGGCCTGCTCTTCATCCCCACCCACACCGCACTGCTGCAGGGGGCACAGCAAACATTCAAGCCATCATTCAGAAGAAAATCTAAGTCGCCATGTTTATACTCTCAAAACTGCTGCAGTTGATGAGTAAAGATACAATCAACCGAAGCTTTATAACTCAGGAACGCCTTCACAAACCAGCAATGTTCACATATGGTTTTGGTTCTGCTGGATGTTCTAATGAAGCACAACAGTGTTTGAGTTTCTCTACGTGTCTCGACCATGTACAGACAGTGAAAGGGGGTGGGGCTGATCCTCAACCTGCATACAGACTCTGACTGATCAGAGAGAGGGGGCGGGGCTGATGCTCAACCTGCATACAGACTCTGACTGATCAGAGAGAGGGGGTGGGGCTTGTGACATCATTGACCCAGATACTGGGTTAAAAAGGAAATTAGAAGGGAGGGGCTGTTTGCTTCGTTCAAATTTCAGAATTAAAGTCCCAAGAAGGGATAAAACTGTCACATGCATAAATAATATCAATAATTATAATTATAAATATCCTTAATTTAAACATTACAAATAACAGCATAATTATTGCATATTCAGTACAAAACCTTTTAGCCTTTTAGTCTAAACAGTCAAATTCATACCAAAATTTATATTCTGTTCATTGTAATGTTTCAAATGAAGACTAACTGAGATCTTCTGAACAATATCCGACGTGTGAGTGTCTATAAATACTTGTCTCATTTATTTTTAAAGTAAAACGATGACTTTAACCTTGGATCTTAAAGGTTCAAGGTGATTTACAAAATGTGCATTATCTTCTTTTTTAAGGTGATCAGTTTTATTAGTGTTGCAATTACAACCTGCGTGAGCCGAGTACAGGAGTGAGTCTGTATTGTCTCCAGTATGTCCATACCACTTAAGCCCACTCTGCGTCTACCTGTGCCGAGCCGAGTCTGTCATCTCAGCACTTTTACAAGCTGAAAAAGTTTCCTGTTTGCTTTTCTCTCTTTGTGTTTTTTATTCTGACCCAAGGTTATAAACTCATAGGCTGGAACTGCTGCGAGCAGGACGAGCTCAGAGTGAGTCGGCTTCCAGGGCAATTCACTGAGACATAAAGTGCACATATTTTGAGTGGAGGGGTGTACAAGACATTTCCTCAGCGCTGCGGTGAGAAAATCAATAGGTACACTGCAGCTCCAAACCAGTTTAATTGCTTCTCAAGTGTGCTGATCTGGTCTATGTGAAACAGCCTGTGGAGCAAGAGCGCCCTCCGATGGCCTTTATGTTCACTGTCTCTCTATATGGAAGGCCTTAAATAATTGGGCCTTAACTGTAAAGGAAGACCGCTGGACGGTCAGACTGGCCTAGCAAATTTAGCCCAAGAGCAGAACCAGTAAAGAGTAAAGACGTCAGCAATCATACAGTCATCACGTTCCACAGCCTCGACCATCAGAAAGAGGATTTTCACTGGACTGAGAGAAGCAGGATGGTCATTTCAACAAACAGCCTGCAGTCAAGGCTGTTCTGTCCAAGTCCACATTTTTTGCATTCATGTCATGAACTAGAAACCTGAACATATACAGACTGAAACTGTATCGTCTTTGGTGACAATTTCAGGTTGAGTTTGGGATCCGATGGTGGTCAGGTTTGAGTTTGGAGGCCTGGTGGTGAACACTTCCACCTGCCTTTGCTGTAGAGCGACACACTGTCCCAGATGCTGGCCTGATGCTGATCACCCCTAGTGGAGATATGAGGGACACTAACAGTTCAGCGACATGTGCAGGACATCCTTCAGACACATGTCCTCTCATGTCAGGGCCTCCAACTAACATTTTTCAGCAGGATAATGCTCTCCAAACGATTGCAACACCTCCTTGGCCTGCCCGGTTGCCAGATTCTTTGTCAATCGTGCATTTACGGGAGCAGCTGGATGCCAGCTTCAGCAACCTATGAGTGTGCAGGATCTAGAGGCCCAGCTGCAACATCTGTGGGTAAATGTGCTGCAGGATGCCATGTGAAACCTGTACCTCCATGACCAACCATATCTCATCTTGCATCCAGGCTGGAGGAGCCTGACAGGGGACTAGAGCCTCCTTTTACATTAATATTGTAATTACTATCAGGATCTATCAGTGTCTGATCTTCACCACACATTTGTGGAAGTGTATCATGAAGTGTATCTGAAGAATTTGGACTCTGATAGCTCTTTAAATAAAACATATGATCTGCTGATCCTCAAGCTTCACATGCATTTGCCCTCACAGATGTGTGATATTGGATTTTCCTCCATAAATAAACATTTTTGTCTTATTAAAATCATTCTTCATTTTGTCCATACATGGAATATTTTACAGAACGCTCACACTGATCAGCCAGCATTTGCACTCTGAAGACTTGCTGTGGGGTCAGTCAGGTCATGCTGAAAGACCACCCAGTCTGCAGACCACCCAGTCCATCAAATTTAGATGAGATTTCTCATTCGGGAACTAAGTATGACTGACACCGGTGCACTACTCAGCAGGTGCAGTGGGATGAGCTGCTGTTTGGGGTTAGGTATGCCCAGTTTACCCAGTTCAGCCAGTCTGTTTGCAGGGCAGAGCTTGTGAATGGGCAGGGTTGTCATGGCTGCGTGACAGTAAACAAGCCGAACCGTTGAGAATTGCAGAGCTGCTGAACCTCAACCTCAGCTGGACTGCTTTCATCAGCGTGGTTTATTCAGTCTGGTTCGCAGTCATGACTGCTTGTTTAGTGCCAGACTTCGCAGCTGTCAGGATCACCTTGGAGCATCTAGCAGAGTCAGGTATGAGATTACAAAATCAGCTGTGTGTGTGTGTGTGTGTGTGTGTGTGTGTAAAGCTGTATATTCACCTTTTCACACACACACACACACACACACACACTATATATAATATTATACATAATTCATGGTGCTTTTTTATGATGTAATCCACTTTATAATCCGCTCTGCGTGTTCCTGACAGCATGTTGTCTTGCAGATAAGCAACTGAAAGAAGACCTGATACTCAGTGAAGAAGAAAGTCATCACCTGAGAGCAATAGCAGACACCATTAAAGAACTGGTACGTGTTCAGTTTAACTGCGATGCTATGTTTCGTGGTTTCAGGTCATTGAAACCTTCATTAGTGGCTCAGCAGGAAAACGAGTGTCTTAATGAACGAATTAAGAAATTCATTTTTAGGCATGCTTTTCACACCCGTCTGGGAGAACTCTGCTGTGTCTCGTACCAGCACACCACCACCATGTCAGTGTGACTGCAGTGCTGAGAATGACCCACCACCCACATAACAGCTGCTCTGTGGTGGTCCTGTGGGGTCCTGAGCATTGAAGATCAGGGTGAAAGGAGGAGAATAAAGTCTGCAGAGAAACAGAGGAACTACAGTCTGGAGTTATAGAACCACAAAGTGCTCCTGTGTGATCAGAGGAGCTGATAGGACGGACAGTGAGAGGAGAAACAAAGAGGTTATAATGTTACAGTGGATTGTTTGTTGTGTTATTTGGGACCATGTTTGAAAGGCTGGATAATGGAGCCTGAAATATGGCATCTAAAACTGAAGAAAATGTCTCTTGTCAAAGCAAAGGGACGTGACAAAGCTTTTAGGGAGTGATACACACTAGTGGGCAGTGAGCACACATGTCCAGAGCAGTGGGCAGCCCTATCTCTATCCTGGGGAGCGGCTGGGGAGTTAAGTCAGTCGTGCCCTGCCAGTTCAGGGAATCAAACCGGCAACCTTCCAGTCGCAAGGCAGGTTTCCGAACCACCAGGAATAACAGGGTGTGGGCATCATTAGGATTGGTTAATGTCAGTAGAGATATCAAGTGGAGGACATGGCTCTGCCCCAACCATGCATTACCGTACAAGACAACAGAACCATGCTTACCTTGTCCTGCTGCACTCGTCCACAGAACAGCAAAGAACAGTGCGAGTGAAGTGTGTATTTATGCTGCTGCTCTCACACGCTGTTCCTAATCGGAGGACAAACACGCGCTGTAGACCGGAATGCTTTGGGTTTGTGTCCAGTGGGGCGTTTTATCTGGTCCCCTCCTGCCTGTGTCTTTGGGAGGTAATAAAATGATACCCCTTTGTCCCCTTGTTGTCGCACAGCACAACATATGGAAGGCAGCGTAGCGTTCAGAGCCCACTACAGCAGCTTCACCCTCCTGTATGGTGATCCACCAACTTCTGCTTTGACAAGAAACATTTTCTTCAGTCCAGAAGCCACAATTTTACCCATCTGTGCTTTGTCCTAAATATGGAAATGGATTATGTAAATATCCTGAAATGACAGGTTTGGCAGTGGATCTGATGAGGCAAGTGGCTCGTGATGATAAAATTGAGTCATATGCAAATTTGCGTAAATGGCATGCAAAAGTTTGGGCACCCCTGGTCGAAATGACTTTCGAAGCTGAAAAAGCTCTGGCATGTTGTGTTAAATCCCAATAGCACTGCAGTCTCACACTTCACTCTGGATGCAAAATAACAACAAATCACTCTTTCATTAACATGCCGACGTCTCAAAATCTCAGATATGTGTCAAATATTATAGAGTTAAATGGGTGAAGATATGATAAGATTGTCTAATCTCCTCTTATCACTGTTCAGGAGACATCCAGAAAAGCAGTCTACGACGAACTAGAGGTCGAAACAATTGAAACAAGCAAACTCCGCCATCAGGTCCAGAGCCAGTGTGATGATGTTATGACTGAAATGCTGGGTAGGTGAAATGATTTTCCTTCATCAGACTCACCTGGTAGAACATATCACGCTGCAGGTATATTAAAGCATGTCCTTTTCAAAATAAAATGAAATTGATTCCGCTGATTTCTAGCTGCTGTGGCGGCCGCCAGAGACGCCAGCACAGTCCAGCTGAATCAGCTCCAGACGGAGATGAAAAGTGTTGTGCAGGAAATAGAGTTCATGGAGAGGAGGAGAAAATTCCTGGAGGAAGAAAATACCATTCTTCTGTAAGTGATACTGAGAGAGAAGGATGGTGGAGGTAGGGAAGCATAATCGGTCTGCGGTATTAGATGCACTTTTACTTTATCTCTGCTCTAAAATCGAACACGGAAAATGTCAGGAAATGAATTTTGTCTGGCACAAGAGAAAAACAACGTTATAGACCTGGGTGTGATGAGACCCAGGTACTCTCACAGCCTCTTCAGGCAGGTCCCCCTACACCTCAGAGAAGACCTGGTCCATAGGATGATAATACAGGGCTTTTTCTTATGTACCAAGACTTTTCTGCTCTCTCCATATCAGGTTCTGACTCCTTAATGAGTCATGACATTAATCCACCAGCTTCATATCATGAAGGTCCCCCCTGGTGTTGTCATCTAAGGTGTCCTGTGGTATCTGGCACCAAGACTAACGTTATAGCAGATCCTGTAAGTCCTTTAAGTTTTGAGGTGGGACCTCAATCAGCATCAGCAAGTTTGAGTCTCATGATCATGTCTCCAGGTCACCGGTCGTCCTTCCTTGGATCACTGTTGGTAAGTACTGACCACTGCATAACAGGACCTGCCTGTTGTTACTGTCATAACTTCATAGTCTAATACTACCACCACTAACATGTTCTCCACACACATCAAACCTCCTCAAGCTCCAGTTAAACTCACCTGGCTGTGCAGGAGGGACTCAAGCTTGTTAAGAAACTATATACACTCATTTATATACTATAAATATAAATAAGAGATTTATTAAAATACATCCACTGACTGGCCTAGTCTTGAACAGACTGCTCCTGAGCCCACATCGATGGAGGCACCGCAGGCACTCACCAGGCCCGCTTTGAACACCAGAATGAGAAATGAGACACCGAAGGCAGGGCTTTTCATCTCCTGACCTGACTGGACAGAGCCAGGGTTGAAGAGCCACGCCCTGAGGCCTCGTCTGGTTAACAAAATGCATCTAATGTTTGAGAAGAACGCAGTGATCGTATTAAGGCAGTGTGTATTTTTAGCGATGTGTCAATTTTAGATTCAGACTAGAATTCAAATGAATTCATTTTAGATTCAGACTGGAATAAAATTAACATTTTATTTTATTCATAATGGAATTTAAATAATCAATGTCTCAATTTATACAGTGAGACTGAAAATTAAATCATGGAGGATTGATTTTGAATCCAGACTGTATTTTGAATCATGAACAGCTTGTTTTAGGTTCAGACTGGAAGCGAAATTTTCCGCAGATTTGTTTGGGTCTGATCTACAGTGTGATGGATGTTCTCCAGGCCAGAGCGAGAACCTTTGCAGGACAGCCATGCGGACATCATTGACCAGCTCAACCACCAACTTTCAGAGAAAGCCTGCACACAGATTTCTCTGAATGAACTGAAGAAGGACATCCAGACCACAAAGGAGAAAATTGCTCAGGTGGAGATGGCCAAGAGGCATCTAACAGAAACCATGATCCAGGAGAGGAAGAGGTTCACAGAGATGAAGGATCTGCTTCAGACAGAGGTAACCAAGAGCTACCAGTTCTTCATCCCTACTGAAAAATCCAGCTGAAGCTTATGCTGGTTGAACTGGTGGATCGGTTTAGCTCTTGTCCGGGATTGTGTAGGTTTTTGTTTGAGTACAAGTTGGTTGTACTGGTTGTTCAGGATCAACCAGTTTAACCAGCTTGACCAGCCTGAGCAGAGCAGTTTTTCCAGCAGAGATACTAACAGTAATCTACTGCATGTATCTGTATGTAATTCATGTGGATTAGTGGTTTATATGAGGCATAAAATCCTTTTTACTCCTGCTTTGATGCAGAATTCAGTTCTTGCGTGCAGTCATATGTGGATTTCAGGTACTTTTGCAATTGTTTCAGAAATTCAGAGATATTGATGTGCGTGTTCGCAGACTACAGGAATCGTGAACACCATTCAGGAGCAGAAGATGATGAATGCAGAGACACACAGAGAGCTGGACAAAGTGACCGCAGAGCTCATGGACGTGGAAGAGAAACTAAGAGAAAATTTAGAAGTGAGAAGGTTTTAGGTGTGAGCAACATGGGCAGCCAGGGCAACGGGATGCCAGCACATACATAATGCTGAATACAAATTTGTGGGTGGGTGGCTGAGCGAGTGGGTGAGCGAGTGGGTGAGCGAGTGGGTGGGTGGGTGGGAGAGTGAATGACTGAATTTAATCTAAAAATACATTTGAAGACAGCTGTAGGTCCTTTAAGGTGGGATGTATAATGAATGTTTGTCTGGGTTACAGCACATCTACCAGCTGGAGACCAGTATCGCCAAACTGAGACTGAATTACAAGGAGCAGCTGCAGGACGAGATCAGAAGGTCTCAGGAGCTTGACAGACAAAAGTAGGACATGATATTTAAGCTCATTTATTGTATCATAATAGTTAAAGAACTGGTCCATCACAATTCCCAGTGTCCTGAAGGTTAATAGATGTTGTTTTCTGTCATTAACAGAGAATTTCATGAGAAAGAGCTGAAAGAGGAGAGACGCACGTTTCCACAGAAAATCCAAACCCTTCAGGAGAAAACTGCAGCGGTGAGGAATGTTCGGCTCTCGCGTTATAAAACAATTTGCTTCTCTCTACTTTTTAAAAGCCTCTTTTTTGGGCAAAAGGTTCAAAACACTAAATCTCGGTGCTTAGATGTCAGATTTAAGGCATCGATTTTCTGCCTGAGGCAAATCCTGCTGAGCTGTCGTCAAATTGAGCGTTTGAAAAACACGGCCTTCAAAGGCACGTAGTGCCGAGATGACCTTTAGAGGAGCCGAGGGCTGGACTGCCCTCAGATCTACAAGGCTTCACACAGACCAACCGGAGGCCATGAAGTCTGACCGTATGAGCTCATGAAAGGCTAATCGTTGTTATGCAGTTTCCAGCACAGGACACTTACCTGCAGCCACGTCTTAATAACAGTATTGAAACATCTGGATGTTGGATGATGGAGGTGATATGACTACAGTGTATTAAAGGACTTACACCCTTTTAAAGAGTAAAGGACATTAGACATTAGATTAAGACACTGGAATTGAGATATAATTTTTTGCAATATTGTAAATAAATAAAATAAAATAAAGGTTTTTGAACAAAGTTGGCAGATGAGCTCTTTCACGTTAATGGGCCGATAATGACGTTAAAATATGACACGTCTGTAATTATCTTTATGTATTTACGTAAAATATGACATTAGACTAAAGTGACAACCTTTTTTGTTGTTTTGTCTTCAGGTGGAGAAAGAGTTAGAAGAAGGACAGAAGGTGAACAGTGTTCATCTGGAGTCCATCGCTGAGATATCAGCCAGGTTCAGATCTCAGAGGAAAAGTGAAGACGATGCTTTAGCAGATCAGCGCTGCGTTTCCACACAGTACATACAGATCTCCTCTTTATTCCACCGCAGTCAGCACTAACCTCACACTTCCTGTCTACACCTTCTGAAGTTCTCCTTGTGTCCCTCAGATTGGAGAAGTCTAAGCAGAGGCTCGAGGAGCACGTTGCCTCCATCGCCAAGTACGAGCTGAAAGTCAGAGAGATGGAGGAGGAGATCAAACATCTTCGGGAAATCAACATGTAAGATTCATCCAACTGATGAGGATCAATCCCATTAATACGGTCCTAAACGTAGGTCAGAAGAAACAAATCAAACAAATGAGACCAAAATAATACGTGCTCATTTTTTTAGTGGAGAAATTATCCACTATTACATACTTGTGAGGTGAAATTAGAGTCATGTGTCAATCAATGGGAGCCAATCAGGTGTCACAAGATGTTTGTGGAAGTGTATCATGGCACAAGAAAATGAGATTTGTTAGAAGCTCAGAAGAAGAGTCGTTGATGCTCATCAGGCAGGAAAACGTTGCAGAACCATCTGTAAAGAGTTTGGACTCCATCAATCCACAGTCAGATAGATTGTGTACAAATGGAGGACATTCAAAACCATTATTACCTCATTATTAAGTCCTGATCAGTCCTGACCTTCTTCCAATAAAAATGTTGTGGAAGGACATGAAGCAAGCCCTCATAAGATCTGCCCGTTTCTGTAAACACCAGGCCGCATTTGGTATCAAGAGTATCCAAAGAATCTGCATGTAACACTGACAACATCTGCACAGAACTCATTTACCTTTTTTGTGGCATTTAGAGTCAACAACAAGCTGTTTCAGAAGAACCGAGAGGAGCTTGAGAGTCAGCTAACCAAAGAGAAGAAGAGCAGGTTCAAGCAGCTACATCCCAGCTTTAGTAAAACATCAGAGAGACCACTTTGTCAAATTTTCTACACTAATGTTCTGTACTCAGGGCGGAGTTTGAGGTGGAGAGCGATGAACTCTGTCAGTCTCTGAAGATCCTCAAAGAACAGCACGAACAGCGTGTGAGGGAACTGAGCTCAGACATCGCATTCATGAAGAAGAAGTCCAACAGCCTTCAAGAGGAGGTTAGAGTGGATTCGCTGTGAAATGCTTAGAAAACTGTCCTGCATAGTCAAATTGATGCTTAAATTGATGTTTCACCTGTAGGAGAAGACACTTGCAGACATGAGATCTTCGATTGACCAACTCACAAACACAGTGGCCGGAGCTGAAGAGGACTGTAGACAGATGGAAGACAATTACCGTGCAGAAATTCAACAACTGACTGTAAGATATACAAGATATATAACCAATATATAACAACTGAACTGGCTAGACATGACTGAAGTTCTCTTGAGCTGGCACTTGATGCCCCAGATGTTCCCCCAGACAACGTGGATAGGGCTGCCCACCACTCCAGGCACGTGTGCTCACTGTGTGTTGCTGCTAGAGTGCCCAGTACTTTTGTGGTAAAAAAAAACATATTTACTGTGTCCCCTTCCCTATAAGATGGACACTGACTCGACCACACAAGCTCGACTTGATCAAGAGGAAGCTCTGAAAGTCCAGGAGTCCGTGCTGAAGGAGGTTGAGGCCCAATTCGATGTTGACTTTTCCAGGCATGAGACACTCAAAATACAAACAACAGGTACACCACCATTCCCATTCCACCAGCCCGCTCAGAAACGGACACAGCAAAATACAGACGGAACAATACCACTGACCTCCGTCTCTGAAACTGAAGACATCTGCACCTACATTGTTTCTTGTATCGTTTTTTTCTTCTTACTTACTAGAGTTGAAGGCCAGAAAAGAACATCTTGAGCTTCAAATTCGGCAGATGAAAGAACAGACGGCTGGGCTTCTTCAGCCAAAGGTAAAATATTACGTGTCCTGATCATCTGACACACGTCCTGGAGTTTTATCTACTGATTTCACTTTCCTGGGTGTTTTCAAACACTACTTTCACTTCTACTTCAGCCTTCCATTGTTTGTGGTGTTGTAAATCTAACACAGTTCAGTTCCAGAGGCTAGATGGACTCTACACGTGTCTGCCTTTCAGCAAATCAGTATTGGCTGTTATCTTTCATCTCTGGATCATACCTGTGTAGGAGGACTTGAAGAGAGAGCTGCAGATGTTACGGGCTCAGCATATGCAGATGCTGTTTAATCACGCCACTAAAATCAGCACCACTGAGAAGACCATCTACAAGAATGGGCTGATACTGGAGCAGGTCAGCATGGAGAACAGTCGGCTGCACCTGGTGGGTGAACCAGTTATTCCTCTCACAGGAAACATGCCGTGCAGGAGACCACCCAAGCTTTATGAACTAAAGATATGTCTCTGTTGTGTTTAGAGGATTGAAATGATGAAGGAGGACATCTCGACCACTGAGACAGAGCGAGAGAAGAACTCAAAGCAGAAGGGCTGGATGAAGGAACAAGGACGGTTGCTCTGGAGTGAGTCCATCACCATCACTGTAAAGTTACAGATATATAGACATTCTGTGTGGTCATAACAGCACCTCAGCTGCAGATGATTAGAATGTGGTTAGGGAGCATTATGGAGGAGGCTGTCTTATATAAACCTCAGACATTTGT
Organism: Acestrorhynchus altus; assembly: GCA_034509495.1. Lineage (NCBI taxonomy): Eukaryota > Metazoa > Chordata > Actinopteri > Characiformes > Acestrorhynchidae > Acestrorhynchus > Acestrorhynchus altus. Next base: position 32,006,486 of record CM067513.1, on the reverse strand, counting down.
TTGGTTTGCTCTTGATTGTTGAGTGGGGGATCACCATGGTGAGATCCAAAGAGCTCTCCGAGTTCCAATTAATCAATTAGTTACAAATGAAACATCTGCCAGGTCAGACCATCTTAGCCAGTTCAGCAGAAGAGCAGAACCACAATATGAGTACAGAGGTTTCCAGCAATCCAGAATGTCACCACTGGACCTACAGGTCCACTATATTTCCAAATGTGTGTGGACCCCTTTTAAATGAGTGCATTCAGCTACTTTAAGTTGCTGACAATATGTGCAAATGCACACACAGATTGCTGCCAATAGAAAAACAAATGTGAACCTATTGGCACCACACCTAGTGCAGGCTTGGGCTAAACGGGTATAAAGCTCCCCAGCATTGAGCTGGGGAATAATGGAGCTCCATCCAGCACTTCTGTAATGAGTTGGAGAGTTGGGAATGAGGTAGGGTGGTAAACATCTCACATCCTGACATCATTAATGCTTTTGACGCTTGCAATCAGATCCTAACAGTGTTCCAACATCTATTAGTAGATAGTTACTCTAAGAGAAGCAAGATAAACTCTTTTTGAAACCCTTGATTTCAGTGGAAACAGTGAATCATCTGGTGTCCCAATACTTTGGGCAATGGAGCTCTTGCCACAGTTGATGTCATACAGCAAGTACCATCAGAAAGAGACAAAAATAGTTAGAATTTTGTGAAAAGGTGAGCAAAGAGGAAACAATCAGGATACGACTAAAGTTTGCAAGAAACATCTAGACCAAGAATAAGACAAAAAGTGCTTATTATCTAAGTTCTTTTATGTACCAAAAATAACTCTTTAATTCCTCCAGGCAGTCTGACGAAGGCCTGGGCTACAGATAAACTGGCTATTGAGGTAGGACATAATTAATAATAAGCCACAATTATACGCATAATGTTCAATGCAGATGTAACACTTTATTTAACAAACCAAGCATTAATAATCCAGACGATTCACTCCTGATCCAGAGTCTGATCACTCCTCTCACTGTAGGAATCTATAAAGAGAGACCAGAAGATCCTGGTAGACCTACACAGCTTCCGGGTAAAGATCCAGCAGAGGACGCACCACATTGGAGACATCAATAGAAGACTGGAGCAGGAGCTAATGGGCATGAGCTCACTGTTAGAGAGCACTAAAGTGTAAAGACAACAGCAGTCGAACATACAGACCTGACATTTTTAATATCTCTGAAATCCACGTCCGTCCCTCTGTTCACGGAACAATTCTTGATTATGTTGCTCACAAACAATCACATAATGAACTAACGTTACGGTAAAATATCTGACCTTCACAGCGTCCAGCGGTTTGTAACGATCACTGGCGCAGCGACTATATGAGCTATATGAACTTCATCAGCTCCATTTGTGCCACTGTAACGCAGATCACAGATTCTGGTCCATATTCAGCTCATGTAGTGAGTTACCATGTTTATTATAAATTACCAGTGAATTATGGAAGATTACAGATCCCTCAAAATCACGTTTCAGACACTCAGGAAAATGACTCATTAGTGCCCGAAAACATTAATTTCAGTCCCAGCCTCAGTGACATTTTCCCGTTTTTGTTTTTTTTTAAAGGTATGTCATGTTGGTCCCAGGCTGTAAGATGACCAATTGAATCAATTTATTAACAAGCAATAACACTGTTTGCTCGGAAATCATAACGATCTCATCGTCCAATACCCTCTAAACACAATATGTTGCATTTTGATCATATTATCATGTACTTAATTGCAGGTTTGGTAAGATTGCACGTAACACTGTCCCCTTGTGTCTTTGTTCTGAAGATTAGTACACAGGTACAAGGTGTGCCTCTAGTGGGCAGCATGAAATACGCAATTCTGCTTTTTCGTACAAAGATATTAAACAACTGATTTTTTTTCCTGTTCATTTGAAAACGAGGGTGAATTTTGATGTGTTATATTTTTTGATTGATCAGTGAGGGGAAGGGACTGCCTCCTATAATTTTTTTTTGATGAATAAAAGTATGTCAATGTAAAAGTAAGTCGTCAGAATGTACACAGTGTCATTTGTGATATTGTTGTGACATCAGTTTATTAAACATGAAAGACCACGTGAACATCCCCAGTTTTACCCAGTGTGTAAACTCCACCTGGACATTGAGTGACTGGAGTAACATTCCTCGTAGGACTGTAAACTTTGAACATAAAAATAGACATGCAGTAGAAATCCAAACATTTATTTCTTAACTTTAAAAGGACATACGACCGTGAGAGACAGTCAGTTAATATACTATAGCTTTATGTTTTCAGTACAAAGTGTACATCTACATCTATATATATATAAATATCAGCAGCAACATCTATAAGCAGGACACTGAATGAGGTTCAGCCAGTGTTGATGCAGTAAAAGTATGTAGAATATTCACATGCAGAGTGTTTTGGTACACAATTCTTTTTGTTTACATTTTAGGCACAAAAATAAATAACTCAAGGGGTCCCAAGTACAATTCACAGACCAGCTGCAGCTCTCAAAGATTTCTATTTACACATAATAGAGACACATCCTTCAATACAACTCCACAGACCTCACAGAGTTAAGGAAAAAGTACCGTACATTTAAACCTATAATATTTCAGAGTAGTTCTGACAACTGTACATATACTGACTGTACAAATGTTGGGAGATACAGTACATCATTATCAGTCACAATGCAATGTTGATTTTCAGTTTTAGGGATAATGATTGAACAAGTTGATTACTGAAAATTGTGGGATGTTAAAGAAATCAGAATTGATCCGTTAGCCTTTAACATAAGGGCTTAAGACCAGCCTATACAACAGTAGATGAGCTGAGGGACTTTCCTTTTGGACAATTTAAGCTATATGGTTACTATATGATACGAGTGCTGGGCGATATATCAATATTTATAACTACATTGGAATATTAACAGATCAGGAGATGGGCTGAGACAAGATCATTTATATTGATTTGTAAAGCTTTTTGTTAATTTTGGTATGACTCGCATTTTAATTAAGTTTCATTTTACTTGTCAAAATATCACAATACGCATCGCATATCGGAGAAACTGTACTGTGATACAATGATTTTGCTGTATTATTGACTCCGTTAAAATGAACTTTCCTTTGGTCCGTAGCATTTCAGAGCCCGAGTACAAATCATAACGTTTTTAAACCCGACCAAACTATTCAGATATAAAAGGTTCTCAAGTCAGAATTCAGTTTTCAACAAGAACAGAAAATCCATATGTGACTGCAAATTAAAGTAGAAATAATATAATTAAATGAAGTCACTGTTCGTTGTTCATCCAAAGAATACCAACTACACCCTTACAGAACTACTTCTGCAGCATCTGATAGAACCCTACAGTTCCCAGGGGATGATTTTTCTCATCATATTAATATAATCATGGATTAATACCAACTAAAGCATCATCTGACTCAAACCCTGTACTATATATGGAAAATACTGCGATACTGACGTGAACATTAAATATGATGCAAGCATTCTGGCTCACAATGGACTGGTTGTGACAAAGTGTTTACGTTATGGCTCTTTAGTGTCCGTGTGAATGATGCTATAAATGAAGTCACTGCTCAACGTGACCTGGGATTTAGCAGTAATCTGACATTTCTCGTGCTGACCAAGGTTCTAGAATGGTGAGAAATGATAACCCCATAGTGGAGGGTACCTTCTGCCATGTCAGTGTCCGTTCCCACCTTCAGACAGAATCCTGTTCGGCTCAGTGAATCTGGCTGTAAGTAAATAGAAGAGAGCCGGACCAGGCACCAGAGCCAACAGAGGCAAATCCTGACTCAGATTATCCAGTCGGGTGATTGATACGATGCCATACGCATGGAGGAGCCAATGGCTAAAGAGCACCACCAACCTCTTCTTTTTGGCAACAAGGTTCTTGAAAGACTGCAAGAAAAAGAACAGAGTAGCAACATAAGAGGTGGTTCATGTTCCTCACAGTGCCTAAATGCACATTCACGGTGGGCTGATGATGCAAAAACTATGAAAATATATATTATGCTTAACTCTATATACATGTTTATATAACACTTGTGTTATATATAGTGACACTTGACGCAGGTAGCAAGTATGGGTCTTACGTTGTACCTGACTGACTATATATGGTCGTACTATTGCGTGTGCTTCCCATTGTAACTTGAGTACATTTCTTTTTACTGAGAATATTACTTTTGTATAATAATAATAATAATAATAATAATAATAATAATAATCATCCAGTCTTACCTGTATCTCTGACGCTGACATATACACTGCCAAGGTGACCAAAGACAACACCAGAATAATGTAGGGGAAGGCATAATCTAAATAAAATACAACAAGGTAAAATGACTGAAGTATTTTAAGACACTTTAGACAAAAGACAGAAGGACAAATAAGGAACAATCCTAGATTCCATACAGTCTGCATAGAGTCAAAACTAATTAATACTTACAGAGCAGGCCTCCTCCCACTGCTTGCAGAACGGTGAGGATAGGGAAGAAATAGAGTGCAGCATAGATGCTTTTGAAGCGATCCGTCTTCCCTAAACCACACGCTATCTTCTTCACCAGGAGCGGCCGCAGCATCATCATGAAGACCAGGCAAAAGGCGTAATAGATCAGCACAATGGTGTACCTACAGCACATACAGGACATCGGTAAATTGGAGTCAGCAAACTACACTAGATTCATTAGTTACCAGATAAATGTTGACGTATGTAGTGAGTGCAGTAGTAGGTTGCAGTTTGTGGACCCCTGCACTAGGTGACCTTCATTCCAAGTGGTCGTACTACACACTACTCATTTTGCTCATAATCCAAACAAACTCACAGGGGAAACACAGCTTCCTGAGTGCAGTGCAGGGTGGTAACATAGTCAGGACTGGGGTTGTAGAGCATTGTGTACCAGTCCGACAGCATCTGGACACGGCAGGAGCGGATGGTGAGATGCCAAACTGGATCGTTCACCAGCAGAGTGACCACTGCTGCAGCGCTGCACTCAAACAGGGCTGTGATGTGCTGGAACAGGGCACTGGAGCTACAGGTGAATCCAAAACCACACAGTTTATTTTTAAAGCAAAGGCCATAAAAATTAGGATAAACATATTAGACAATATAAAAAAACGTACATCAATACATCAATATTCACATCACTGTCCAAAAAAGTGCTTGTAAACAGAGATGACTATTGTGGGCAAGGTTTAATTGGTGCCAGTAAGTCAGTCATCATATCGTTGTCAACAACTTGCCAACAAAAGACTATGCCAGGCTGTCCTACATTAATAAGTTAAAAATGCCGTGCCAGAACCGCTTTATATACCATGTGGGGAAAACCCAGCGTGTATACAAGATCTCTCAATGCCAACTATTTTGTACTTTGCTGTCATGTCCAGGACCATCATTCCAAAGAACACAGTTCCACGGCTCTACAGCTCAGTGCTTTGTACCCCTCTAGCCCTGGCACTGGGCATGGTATCAATAGGTTCATTTTCATCTGCTTTAGAGAGTCCTATTCTACAGACATTTCTCTGCAGGGATTAGACAAGCTGTGTCACAACAGAAGATGCCATCTAAAACTCTGGGTTGAAAAGATGACCACTAATAACAGGGTCATATTACCAGGGTTTTGTAAAGACAACAAGGTCAGAAACATTTGAAAGGGGTTCTTTTACCTTTTCTTCCCAGAATACCATTCAATAAAAAACCAGTGGAGAACCAAAGGAAGCATGGCCATGAAGCCCAGGTACAACCAGTCATATAGCTCTGGAGAGTCCATGCATTTTTGGCAGATTTTCTCCATGCTGGTCCTCTCTCCCCGGGGACAAACCTGTCAACAGGTAATGAACATATAATGGTTTTCAGCTTTAGACTATTAACATAAATCTGCCACGTATAAAGGAATTTTGAGTGGGTAGTGCTGTTTAACAGCATTTTTGGTGATCTACTCAACAGACACCAGATTTCCAGACATATAATGTGGATTTATTGCTACATACATTCTCAAAAATAGTCATTAAAACTGGTTGAGAAAAGTAAATGTGGTTTTTAATCAGAAAATCTGTTACTTCTATTTGTTTAAAGGCCAATATAGCAGATGCACTGATTAAGTGGACAATGTGGCATCTACATAAAGGGCATTTAAAAAGTATTCACTGCTGATTTACTCACCCCACATTCTCCCTCTATTGATCCATTTATACTATTTATGATGGTCTTTCCACAGTACAGTCCAGGACAGGTCGAGCTCATTGACACCGCTACAGCAAACAAAAACAAAACAAAGATTTAAGTTACTCAGTTTGTGGGACAACAGCGCTGATAAAAATAATACCATCTACATCATTAGATTAAAAATTCTTAACTGTTCATTAGGATAAAAAAAAGACTATTGTGGGATTTGTTGATATCTGCAAAAGTGGTGAATGGAACCAGTAAACAATTAATATACTGCCTGAAGCATAAGACACTGTTTTATTACATACTGTATGCACCAACATACGTAGTTTATAATGAAAAATTGACCAAAAGTTACAAAAATTGACCAAAGCACTATGACTACAGAAATACTGTCTATTGGTTGTGTGCTTTTAAACACAAACTGAGGGTTAGAAGTTAGCGTGACATCTCCTCCATAAGGCTGAAGGTTTTTCTTTAAGTGTTGAAGAGAGTAGGCGTGTGCAGACCTTTGCCTGCACTGTATGTAGTTCTAGAAATTTATACACACAATTTATATTTTATAAAATGTCAACTTATAAAACTATATACACATAAGTATGCACACACACGTTATTATTTATATATACACACACACACACATTACGTTATAAATGCACAGAAATACACACACACACACACTGAAACGCGCTGAAATATGAAAGAGTGTCTTTGAGGAAGCAAAAGCTGCTACTGCTGATTACTCCCCGATTCTCACGCTCGCCATTCTCACCATGCTGTTCCCCTCCGAACACAACACACTCTCAGAGTGTGAGAAACGGATTTCAGCTCCAGAAGTGTGTGTTTATGTTCACACTCTCTGCCCCTCCGACCGTTAGCTTAGCATAGCTCAGCCACACAAACGTGTCGGATAAAGACGAATCTGCCGCCTTTCTGCCCCCGAATAAACGCTGCGAACATGCAGGCATTCCTTTCGACTCACCCATTTCACAAACCCCAGCTATACTGCTCCAGGAAATCCGATACACCACCGGTTTAGCCACTTAGCTGCTCACAAGCGGCTACATTTAGACACCAGCGATGAAGACGCCGCATCTCCAACAGCCCTGTCACCCTGCTAGCGCCCTCTGTGGCAAACCGCGGTAGTGCCGCCGCTCTGCTCAGCCTCTGCAACCTGATGAGTTTGTGGTACCTTTTCAAAAATTAGAGATGTAATTTTTAATATATACATATTTTATATATATTTTTATTTATGTATTTTAGTATATAAGAATGAGTATTATTTGTCTTCATTTGAGATGGAAAAATATTAACAGAATTTATATGTGTTTTGTTTGGGGGTATCTTCAGCATTGGTTTTGTTTTTTTTATGCATCTGTATTATCCTTTCTTGGGACTTTTATTCTGAAATTTGAACATCGTGAGATCAAAGATGGAAAGTGAACAGCCGCTGCCTTCTAATTTTCCTCTGTAACTCAATATCTGGGTGAGTGATATCAGTCAGAGTCTGTATGCAGGTTGAGCATCAGCCCCGCCCCCTCTCTCTGATCAGTCAGAGTCTGTATGCAGGTCGATCATCAGCCCCGCCCCCTCTCTCTGATCAGTCAGAGTCTGTATGCAGGTTGAGCATCAGCCCCGCCCCCTCTCTCTGATCAGTCAGAGTCTGTATGCAGGTTGAGCATGTACACTTGGGCAGAGCAGTAAACATGCACTGGAAGCTCCTTAGTGTTTTTTCCCCCAGTTTATTTGCATTTGTAGGAACCATTTAAGACAGAGTCATTGAATAATTATAATAAATAGGGATGTTTTTATTTATTTATTTATTTATTCATCTATCCAGTGCTGCTTAAAGGGCACAAGATGGTGCATAAAGCTGCTGGGTGTATTAAGAGTTTATACTTTATAACAACATTAGAATAAATATATATTAACATAAAAATAAAAATCTCATTCGCTTGTTGGTGAATGTCTTATTTGATGGGCAGATTAACCTGCATGTTTTATTTTTCATTTATAGAAAACAAAATTGATATGTTGAACATTGTGTTGACTTGGTTTATTTGCACCTCGCAGCTCAGTTTATTTATAATCTCCATATAATTTATAAAAATTTATATATTATTAAAAATCCATCCATAAAAATATTATTTTTTCAACAAAATAAAATAATTTTTCACGCTGAAGGGACAATAAATAAAGCGCAGCCCTGTAGTCATGGAAACGGCTCCATACGTCACAACTCGCTTTGTTTATCCCACTCGTATTCAGGAAGGCCCCGCCCTGCTGCGTTCTAATTGGTCAGTAGTAACTCTCCTCCTGCGTTGTGATTGGCCAGTAGCTCACACTCACACGCAGCCAAACTGAGAAGCTGATACTGAAACAAAAATACATAAATACATAGAAGATAAACATCACGCTCGTTTTGTTGTTTTTACAGGGAAAGAAATATTGAATAGAATATATACAAACAATAATTTATGAAGGAAAAAGGAACCAATAAAAACAATAAAGTATCTAAAATAATTTATAAAATAAAATATATCTAAAATAATTAATACAAAATGTATAAAACAAATAAAAAATAAAATCTCTTAAATAATTTATAATTATATAAATATGTAATTTATAAAATATTATGAACAATTATTTTTATTATTACTATAATTTTTATTAAGGATAAAAAAGCAATAGAGTCCATACAGCCAATCGCAGCGCAGGTAGGCGTGGCCTTGTCAGAAAGCAGGTGTGTTTAAGAGAAGCGCACGGAGGCTGAAGGGAGGCGCCTGCAGGTGCAGGACGCAGCTCTGCTGATCAGGGGGCAGACAGGCGCACTGACCGGCCAGGCTGCGGGTTTGGAGAGGATCTGACTGTCCTCTAGACCTGCAGACCCTTCCTGACCCTGGAGAAGCTGAGAGGAGGAGAAGGAAAGGGATGCATCCTCTTCTGCTCTGTGGATTCACGCCTGTCGTGTCCAATGGCGAGCAGCATGGACAACAGATCCAGACCAGGTCTGATTTTGGATTTTGGGAACCAGAGTGGTGTGGTGGCTGGTGGTCCAGTGAAGGGCTCTGGTGCAAACACAGTTTTGCATGGTGTGGCAGTGGCTGCTCAGGCCCTTTTGCTCCTGGCCATATTTCTGCTGTCCAGCTTGGGGAATTCAGCTGTGGTGATGGTCATCATCAAGCACAGGCAGCTGAGGACAGTGACCAATGCTTTCATCATGTCCCTGTCTCTATCTGACTTCCTCACAGCCGTCCTGTGCCTGCCGTTCTCCTTTGTGATGCTTTTCAGCAAGGACGGCACATGGATGTTCGGAGACCGCTTCTGTGTGGCCAATGGCTTCTTCAACACCTGCTTTGGGATCATCTCCACCCTGACCATGACCCTTATCTCCTTTGACCGGTACTACGCTATAGTGAGGCAGCCGCAGGAGAAAATTGGCAGGAGGAAGGCCATGCAGCTGCTGGTGGCTGTTTGGCTGTCTGCTGTGGTTTTCTCCTTCCCTTGGTACCTTTTCTTCTGGACATCAGACCACCTCATGGTCCATAAGCCAGGTTTCTACCACTGCATGTACGTTTTCCACTCCGGGAGCTCCAGAATGGGAACCACTTACAGTGTGTCCTTGATAGTGGTATGTTACCTCCTCCCGTTTGCACTCATGTGTTTCTGCCACTACAACATCTGCAAGACGGTCAGGCTTTCAGAGATCAGGGTGCGTCCCGTGACCACGTACGCTCACCTGTTGCGCTTCTACAGTGAGATGAGGACAGCCACCACCGTGCTCATCATGATCGTCTTCATCATCTTCTGCTGGGGGCCGTACTGCCTGATGGGAATAGTCACCGCGGTTGGAGACTACACCTTCAACCCAACGATGGACATGGTGGCCGTGTGGATGGCCTGGGCCAATGGCGCAATAAACCCGCTGATCTACGCGATAAGGAACCCCAACATATCCATGCTGCTGGGACGGAGCAGGGAAGAAGGTTACAGGACTAGAAACATTGCAGCCTACCTCTCCAGGACAAGAGCCGACCGGATTAGAGACCGGACGCGACCGGACAGGATCAGAGACCGTTACGCCAGCCGCCACGCTGCAGGAAGTCGAGTGTCTTCCTCCAGCCCGGCCAACGGTGGCGAAGTGGCCATGTGGGCCTGCAAAAACCCAGCGGTCTTCTTCTGCAGGGACGGCCAGCCAGACACGGTCACTGAAGCGGCCGTGCAAAAGACAGAGACGGCCAATACAAGCTTGTGATATATTAATTTACTGTTTTACTTCATTACAGGACGTGTGGGCGAGGGCTTCAAATCAGGGCCTGTGTCCAGTGTCTGGCCAGGTTTTCTATTCACCTTAGGTGGCCAGTTAGGTCGGTCAGTTACTCAAAGACAATGATCACAAAATTCAGGATTGGAAGCCAGGCCCATATTTGAAGACTTCTGCTGAAGAAGAACCACTTTTGGTTCTACAAATAAGTGGTTCTCAAAGCAGTTCATCTGTGTTGCAAGTTAGCCTGGAACCTTTTGTTTCCTTTATGGGTCTGAAGAACCTTTTCAAAGTCTGAAGGTTCCAGGAACAACCAAGAGGTGGTTCTTCGGGGCTGTGCACGGGGAAACCTAGTTTTAGAAAAAAGAAGTGGTTCTCAAACCAGTCCTCAAGAACTTTCCATCATCTCTGTGTGGAGTTAGGTCGGGGGAGACAGGTTTGAGAACCACAAAACCACTAAAAACCTTTCTTTAGTGATTGAAATGCATGAGTTTGAAGAACCTTTTTTAAATTCTAGTTTCTAGGAACAACCCTTAATTTGGAACAGAACCTTTACATTATTTGAAGTTTCTTCAAACCATTTGCAACTGGCAACACTGGGACAGAGGGAAGATCTGCACTGGTTTGGGAATGACTGCTTTAGAGAACCGAAGTGGTTCTTTTGTGGCATTTCTCAAGGAAAGCATGTGAGCAGCAGATTTACGTAACTGGCCCACAAATCCATCCAGGCCAACAAATCATTAATATCGTTTATCGTCAGATGAGAAGCCGGGCAGCGTTTGGGACACTGATTAGGCCTCGTCTGGGACTGAACTGCAGTGCCAACAGATTCATCACTGTTCACCTTTTTCGCACAGTGGCTTCGGCCGAGCAGTGTTTCAAAAAAGTCTTTTTATATCGGTTTTTTGACTTTGATACTTTGAAGTGCTACAAAATGATACCTAAAGAGCAAAGAGGACCAGTCGCAGCGTTTCATATTGTATAAAAGTATTATATTGATTTGTCCAATATGAGTCTTCTCATTTTTTTTACGATCAACACATTGAGCAGTCAACATGAAAGCGTCCCACAGAGACAGCACACCATCTCTCCTCTACAGCTGTCACAGTAGCTATCGATTGGATAAAATCACAGAAATAAAGAAATTAGGACATAATAATGCAATTACACCCATTTAAAGATCAACAAATAGAAAGAAAATTAAATGAAGACATTAAAATTAAAATCTATGATCCGAGGATCCCGGTTCGAATCCCGGGTCACGCTGCTGGAGACCGAGAAAGCAAAAGTGGCCATGCTATCAGTGGGTGGGTAGATGGCGCTCTGTCCCCACATGACGTCCAGGGCGATGCTGGTCGGCACAGGCACCTGTTAGACACCAGAGTCTTGTCTTCGCTCCCATCAGCTCACTCTAGGATAGGACGTTTATTTTTAAAATTAAAGATAAAAATAAAAACAGGGGCAGTCCTTCCTGTAATTATTGCCTCCTCTGGCAAAATCTTTACCATAATAACAGAGATCCTCCGAAACGTCATTGCTGTGAAGCAAAAACACGTATCTCCAGAACAGCTGCTTTACAGGAGAAGGAAAATAAATGATGGATCAATGAATTTGGAGCTTTTCTATTGGTCCGTTCATCATGAACAACTGTCAGATTCACATCAGGTTAAAGAGTGAAAGCCCGATTTTTGTGCGACAGTGTGATCTAGCCGTTTGGGGATGTGCGACACTAGAAAATAAAATACTGCTTTTATAATTAACACACATATTTCTGCAGAACCGACTAACGTATGAATTGATTGTGTGACCAATCAATGTCCAGCCCTGATGCTGATCAGTCTGCTTATTACAGCACATACGGGGCAGTAATTAGTCATCAGTTTGGGGAATTGGGAGCTAAAATATGAGGTTTGTGCATGACCCGGAGCGTCCCAGCCAACTGATCAATCAGCCTCTCGGGACCACAAACATCTTGGTGTAATTTTTCATTTCTAGGTAATTAGTGACAGAACTAAATGACTTTGCAAAATAATTTTACACACAGAGGTTGCAAAATCCATGGACAGAGATGCAATGCGACGAAGCCTGTGATTGGTCCATAAAAAAGAGGCGTGTCATTTAATATGCACCAAAATGCATTAAGGCCCCATCCGCACAAAAATCCCTCTCTGTTTTATTTCTTATCATAATTCCATCCAAACAGAGATGTTGACATGCTGACATGAGCATGACGGTCCTGCAGGGGGAGATGGAACCTCACCAAGAGAAGAGGTTAAAACCCAAATTACACACTGTCCCCTACATAGAGCCTTAAATATCTGTGACAGAACAATGTTTACCTTTATTCACATGTGTAAAGATGTATTTTTATGCCGTATGTCTGTCACCATATAGGGCAGGGTTCAGCTTTATGCTCCTCCTACTTCAGCATATCTGCTGATCCAACTCGCCTGTTGATTGCCAGGTTTGTTGCTCTGGTCTGTTAGAACACGCTGCAGGAAGCTGGCCCTCCAGAACCGAGGTGGCCTACCCCTGATATAGGTCTTACTGGAGGTCCCATGATGATATTTTAGGGTTGTCGGATCTTCTTTACGCAGCTTGAGGTCTGCTCTTGGGCTGAACTTGGACGGCCTGTGGAACAGCTGATAACAAAAAGTCTTTTGAACCCTTTTCCCAGATTGATCTGCATCTACAACCTTCTTTCTGAAGGCCGTCTTTCAGAGCTCCTTGGACCTGGCTCACTTCAACAATCAAGAGCAAACCAAACGAATGTCTTCGGCTTAAATAGGACAGCCTCCTCCAAAGTCATTTACCGGGACTGAAGACATGAAATAGAAATTAGAATTAAAAAGGATACATTGGATGGAGAAAAACGTATGGTAGTTCTGGTCGTTCCTTGGCTTCTCCACCAAATGGTGGTGTAGGATCAGTGTTTTATTCTCCTGTCACTCAGAAATTAAGTTTGGATATATTTTTTTATTACAAGAAGTGATGCATGTCTGTGGTTTCACCAGCAGAGGGCGGTGTAGGAGCAGAGTTCATTCACAAACCGCTCATAAACACTTTTAAGCAGGAGGGCCTGTGTGGTGTCCAGTCATACATCCCTGTCTGGACTCAGCAACCCAATGACCAGTGGCAACAGACCCCAACTCAACTACTAGCCTCAGCTCCAACCCAATCTAACCTCCTCCATTCAGCCAATCAGAACCTCTGAAGGCAGTAATTAGTTGGTTCAGGTGATGGATTAGGGTTGAATAAAGTCTGCTGGAAGGTAGATTAGAATAGATTAGAATAGAATAGAATAGAATAGAATAGAATAGAATAGATGAGATGAGATCAGATGGGATGAGATTAGATTAGATTTCTCCAGAGCGCTCCAGTTCTGATCAAAAGGAGTCCGAGTGGTGTGAAACACTCGGTTCTAGATAAACTTCACAGTTGTGGACAGTGGTGCAGACTAGAAGCAGATGTCTGAACATTTGCTAATGCATCTCAAAAAATTAGAATAATTTGAAAAATTGTGAAAAACTTCATGTTCACAATAATGATGAGGAGGATGATGATGATGATGATGATGATGATGATGATAGTGATGATGATGATGATGATAGTGATGATGATCGTGATGATGATGATGATGATAGTGATGATGATGATGATGATGATGATGATGATGATGATGATGATGATGAAGAACTATAATTATTATTGTTGAATTTTAAGTTACAGTGAGAAGAAATCTTTCTTTCTCAGTCTTGGTCTTTTTTGCATATCTTACATAACAATGAAAGTCTTGACCTCTACTCAGACAGCAGTGTGTGTTCACACACACACACACACACACACACACACACACACACACTGACCGTAAAGATAAGAACAGCAGGGCTGGATCCTGTCCGAGTCCACAGTTCAGGGATTCTAATAAAACCAGTGTTTACTGGTAGATATGAGTGACACACTCCTGTAGAAGAGTCAGTTCCTGTTTCCTTTCCATTCACACACACACACACACACACACACACAGGTAAAATACAGACAGGTGTGACCACAACCCTGTCTGGACTTCAGCTGCAGAATCTAGAACAGAAATGTCTTGGTTGCTGTAAGTGTGGAATGGAGAAGACCTGGACGAGAAGAAGAGCAGAGCCTGCATTAGGTTCTTATCTTCCAGCTCTGCTTTTATTTCTTCTCTGTCTGAAACTTTCAGCAGAAGACGATCAAGCTGAAGCTCCTCCTGTAAGTCAAATATAAGTGAAATAAATCATTTTCCTTCCTCAGTCTTTCATCTTCTGATCTTTTTTTATTCCAGATGCCTGAGAGCACATTTAGAAGCTGTGACCAGAGCAGGGTCCAGTGTGAGTACACTCAAAATGTCAGTATGTACTATAGTTTTGCCTCATGTTCTAATTTAATGCAAATTTTTTATAATAGATTCTGCTTTTGGATTTACAACAGAAGAAAGAACCAACAGATCTTTTAACACTTAGATTCCTGGTTTATGTTAAGACACGTACGCAGACCATCCACTATGACCGTGTTTCTACAGACTGTAGTCCATCTGCTACGTTGTTTGCCTCTTTTCACCCTGGTTCTCAATGGTCAGGACCCCACAGGGCAGTGATACCAGCCGACAGTGTCCTGTGGGCAGCGTCCTGTGAGCACAGATGAAGGACTAGAGGACGACCAACACAAACTGTGCAGAAACAGATGAGCGTCTGTCTCTGACTTTACATCTACAAGGTGGAGACACTCGGTAGGAGTGTCTAATAGAGTGGACAGTGAGTGGACACAGGGTTTAAACACTCCAGCAGCACTGCTGTGTCTGATCCACTCATACCAGCGCAACAACACTAACACATCACCACCATGTCAGTGTGACTGCAGTGGTGAGAATGACCCACCACCCACATAATATCTGCTCTGTGGTGGTCCTGTGGGGTCCTGGTCATTGAAGATCAGGGTGGAAGGAGGATAATAAAGTCTGCAGAGAAACAGATGAAATACAGTCTGGAATTATAGAACTACCAAGTGCTGCTGCATGGTAGGGCTGATAAAATGGACAGAGATGGTCATAATGTTATGATTGGCTCTCAGTGGAATCGAGTGGTTCTGCTATATCACTCAAAGAACCCTTTGTAGCACCTTTATTACTGTTATGGTCCAACTGATTCACTCCTGTTTTTAGACTTCTTTGGCCGTCTCTCTTCCCCCTACGCTACTCGGATTGGCTCTCACAGCATCACCCTGAGCTGGACGCCTCTAAACTGCACTACCGTGATCTACATTCCTCAGTGGACTGGACCCAGACAGGCTGGAGTTTGGACACAAAGTGAGGTCAGACATGAGCTCCTAGGACAAGAAATTAGTCCCCTTACATGTTTAAGGTGGTAGCAACCTCAGGCTCTTGCAGATGGTGCTGCATGAGAATGATTGAGCTATAAATATATGCAGGGTGTGTGACGGGATTCATAGATTAATAGATAGTGTGAAGAAAGTAGCAGGTCACTCAGTGTGTGGTCAATCGGTCTACCAACAGTGGCAAAAATCCCATTTCTTCACTTTTCTTCCAAGCAAGAATTGTTTCTAGAAGGCAGTGCTCAGATTTGTTTCATTAGACAGTTTAGATGTGAACCTTGTAGAGGTTCCTAATGGTGTCCTGTGATGGTCCATTCCATGCAGCTTGAATGTTCTCACTCAGTTCTGCAGATGGTGTGGTAGAGGTGGAGCGTTGATAGAGCATCCAATAGCATCCCACACATTTTCAATCAGGGACAGGTCTGGAGATGAGACAGACCACGGCGTAGCATCTGTGTCTTCAAGACGAGATCTTGAGACGGCAGCAGTGTGTGGACTAGCGTCGTCCTGTTGGAATAGAGCACCGGAGTGTGTGTTCAGAAAAGGTAGAACCACTGGTCGCAGAACCTCGTTAACGTAATGTTGGGCTCAAAGTGTCTGTAATGAAGACCAAAGGTGAGCTGGCATTGTACGAAACTGCACCCGTACCATCACACCAGACCTTGTGGACGTGTGACAACGGAGCATTGATCTTTACACTGACCACGGTGCCTCCACACATGGATTCGTTGGTCGCCACCACCGAGACGAAAGCGAGAAGACGACCCACTGCCGTTCTGAATGGCTCACACTGTATCTCTAACTGCTTTGCATATTATCTATAGAAACATCAGTGCATTAAGCTTCATTACTCTTATAGGGTTTGATCCCCACATACAGTATTTGCTGTTGTTGTTGTTGTTGTTGTTGTTGTTGTTGTGGTTGTTGGCATTTGTGATTAAGCATTTCTTTGCTTTGAACAGATGTTTTTACTCATTTCCAGTAAATTAACCTGAGCTTTCTGTGCAGTTTGTAACAGAACCTTCGTATACGGTGATGAATCTACAGCCATTCACACTGTATAAGTTCAGGATCTGGGCTGTGATTTCAGAGTCACACACCTGTTCTCCAGAGAGTCCTCTGTACCAGACTGAGCCGTATGGAAGTAAGAGTTGTCATTTTTGTGTTTTACGTTGATCAACCATAACATTATGTCCACCCAGGAGCTCTTTGTGGTTCTATAAGTCCAGACTGTAGTTCATCTGTTTCTCTGCAGACTTTATTCTCCTCCTTTCACCCTGATCTTCAATGACCAGGACCCCACAGGACCACCACAGAGCAGCTATGATGTGGGTGGTGGGTCGTTCTCAGCACTGCAGTCACACTGACATGGTGGTGGTGTGTTAGTGTGTGTTGCTGGTACGAGTTGATCAGACGCAGCAGTGCTGCTGGAGTGTTTAAACCCCTCAGTGTCACTGCTGGACAGAGAACAGTCCACCAACCAGAAACATCCAGCCGACAACGTCCGGTGGGCAGCGTCCTGTGAGCACTGATGAAGGACTAGAGGACGACCAACACAAACTGTGTAGAAACAGATGAGCTTCTGTCTCTGACTTTACATCTACAAGGTGGAGACACTCGGTAGGAGTGTCTGATAGAGTGGACAGTGAGTGGACACTGGGTTTAAACACTCCAGCAGCACTGCTGTGTCTGAGCCACTCGTACCAGCCCAGCACACACTAACACACCACCACCATGTGAGTGTGACTGCAATGCTGAGAATGACCCACCACCCACAGCTCTGTGGTGGTCCTGTGGGGTCCTGACCATTGAAGATCAGGGTGAAAGGGGGCTACAGTCTGTAATTACAGAAATACAAAGTGTTCCGAACGTTCACTTAAAATTAACAAAGGAATCTAAACAAGCAGAGACATCTCAAAAATTCTAATGTCCGGAATTTCCACACGGTGAGTAACTGACCTCTGTTCAGTCCCCTCCAGCCCTGTTATTGAGAGTGTTGAGAGTAACAGTGGAGAGAGTGTTGAGGTCAGCTGGTCAGCTCCAGAGAGTCCAGGAGGAGTCATCATTGGCTACAACCTCAATCTGACAGCGCCGACACAAACCCTCACTGAAACTACCGGTGAAAACGTCTACTTCACCACGTTCTACCCAACGCTGTACAACACCTCTTACAGGTAACCAGAAGAATGAATCATAAACATAATTTATATGACAAATATACAGCAATATTAAAATATGGCGGGGAAGCTCATATTTTATATTTTACATAAAGTGACCTTTCCAGAAAATTCACATTCGATTATGGCCATAGTATCAACTTTCAAACAAAAAAATCTATCTATCTATCCATCCATCCATCCATCCATCCATCCATCCATCCATCCATCCATCCACAAGTGAACAGTGATTGGCCCATTTGAGCTTAAAAAAGAAGAAACAGGTGTGCAGTACAACACAGATGAGTAAAACACTTCTGTTGGTTCCGTTGGCACTAAAAGAACCCACTGGTAGAACTAATTGTGTGGAGGTTCTAAAATGGTTTAGTGTAGTATTATTATATATATATATAATCATTATATATATCATATATATACGTGTGTGTGAGTGTTTATTAAATATTATGTGCTATATAGAATCTGTTTTTTCTGACACTGTATGGTTCATTATTAAGCTACATTAAAGCTTAACTTCTGTCCAGACTCTCCATCGCTGCCGTGAATCGTGAAGGCCAAGGACTGGCGGCTGAAGCTGACGTGACAACACCACCTCGACTGGGTGAGTTACAGCAGCACTGACACTCAGACTTGCTCCCGTGAACTGTTTTCACAACCAAACCTCACTCTTTACTTTTAGAGCAGAATGGAGGACGGTGGGTTTTTGCGTCCAGGCTGAGTTCGCTGAGAAGACATGAGGTGAAGGCTGAGTTTTTCACTGCGGCGGACTGTCTCTCCAGCACCCTGATAGAGAGGAATATCACAGGTCTGTCCTTCCTATTAGCAACAGATCGTTTATTTATTTAATTATTACACTGTTATTATATATGCAGTTTGTTCTTCAGTGATCAGGACCCCACAGGACCACCACAGAGCAGCTATGATGTGGGTGGTGGGTCATTCTCAGCACTGCAGTCACACTGACATGGGGGTGGTGTGTTAGCGCGTGTTGCGCTGGTACGAGAGGATCAGACACAGCAGTGCTGCTGGAGTGTTTAAACCTCTCAGTGTCACGGCTGGACTGAGAACTGAGCACTGATGAACTAGAGGATGACCAACACAAACAGATGAGCTTCTGTCTCACTATGTACGAGTGGACAGTGAGTGGACACAGTGTTTAAGCACTCCAGCAGCAGGATTTCTGACACATAAAAGTTCAAATATTTTAATTCTCTTCATATTTACATCTCAAATGGAGATAAATGAGAGTTTTTGATGTTTTGGTTCATTATTAATAAAAAAAATAATGAAAACTATGAAAGTATCATACAATATTTTGGGTTCTAAAGGTTATAATCAGACTTAAATAGTGAAAATTCTCAAAAAGACTAATAATTCTTAATGAATCCTTTTCTATTTAGTTAATTAAGGGTGTTGTTTAAGGTTAATAGCTGCAGTAAATTTAGGCATCACTCTTTCCAGGCCTGGCGGTATATCAGCACTCCGATAAGGTCTATTTTTCTGAGGGGAATCGGATTTGGGAAAAGGGAGCAGGGAATCTGACTGACCGTTCTGACCTCAGACTCATCCACTCAGCTCAGGGAGAGGTCACTGCTCTGTCTGTAGACTGGCTCTACAGGACGCTGTACTACATCTCCACAGACCAGGTCTCTCTCTCTCTCTCTCTCTCTCTCTCTCTCGTTCTCATGTTTGTATAACAGATGCTGACCTTATTAATGTTGATCAAATTCATATTTACTTGCTTTATCGCTCTTTTAATTTAACGCAGGTCTTCTACTGTAAACTCCCCAACTGTACCTCTGCGCTGGACTTTAACCTCTCTTTGTCCAGCTCTCCACAAAGAGTTATCGCGGACCCATTTAACGGGTGGGTATTATACTGTTCGTCATGAAGCCTAGGTGAACATTATTATTAAGACACAGTGCAATTCAAAAGGTTTTAAATCAATATTACTGTAGATATGAATCGATTCTGAAACTCTAATCTGTACAGTTTCACACAATGAAGCCCTTTTAAATGTTTTAATAAACATATATAAAGTCTGTGATTTGCTGTAAATGCATGTTTTAATACTGAATGCTTTTCTCGTCAGGTGGCTCTTCTTGCTTCTGCAGGACGGAATCCACCGTGTCGCACTTCCAGAAGCTTTAGGACGCACAGATGACCTCACTCCTGTGGTAAAGACAGACTTTGTGACTGACTTTGTGGTCAGTTACCGCAGTAAGAGACTGGTTTTCTATAACAGAGCGGAGCGCACGCTCTCGGCCGTGTCTCTGGACGGTTTGCATCCCATCACCCTGTACGCTCACATTGACCACGATGCCCTGAGTCTGGCTTATGAAGACAGCCTGCTGATGCTGACGGACGGAGAGAAAGTGTATAAAGCGATGGGGAAGGGAGAAGTGGCCACTTTCATGGAGTTCTCTCTGGACTGTGATATCTATGAGTCCACTTACGGAGGCTTTGGAAACCTCTGCTTCTCTGGACCTTTATCACAGCTGTATCCACTGCCCAGGAGGCCCAGAGGGCTGCAGGTTCTGTTTGGATCAGATAAAGCTGTTGTCCAGTGGAACAAACCCGAAACCGCAAATGGAACAAGTGAGTTAATGAGAGCACAGATCCAAACCTTCTTAAACGTTCATGCTTTCTAATAGTTAATAGTTTAATTAATTAAACTAATTAATTGCATTACACACATCTTCTGATTGACTTCTTGATAAAAGCCCACGTCTTGTATAGCTGCATTTTTTATGTTGCTGTCACTGGATAGGCCACACGTCTGACCCATCTTGGTATTCGAGGTCCTGGACATGACTTGGAAGTCTTTGTCTTCATTTGAGATGTAAATCTTAACAAAAAATAGATATTTAAATGAATTTGACCACGTGGTACTTATTTATCTCAGAAATCCTGTTGGAAACTCATCATCCAGAATGCATATGAGCTGAAAATGCTGTCATTTTGATGATCCAATTAAAAAGCATAGTTAATCATAAGATCTTCAAAATTCTTGAAAGTGGTCCAAATAAAATAAAAACATGCATCATTATCATGTATGTGTCAGTATTATCCCTTCTCAGGACTTTTATTCTGAAATTTGAACACTGTGCCCCGCCCCTCTCACTGATCAGTCAGAGTCAGGTTGATCATGTACACGTGGACAGAGCAGTAAACATGCACTGGAAGCTGCTTTGGCAGTTAGATGGTAGGTCTTGTAGTTGGGGATGCTGTGTTTTGTCATTGAGCCGGGACGCCCCTACCTTTGCAGAAGCCCAGCAGTGTGGGATCTGTTCACTCTCCTTGCATGTGGTCTGTCTGTCCTCTATCAGGTCCAGCAGCTTGGCAAGACTGGACTTACCATATGAGGTTTTTGGTTAACGGATCAGTGTTTAAGGACATCGTCAATATAACAAATACACAGATCATCATTGCACATCTCCAGAGCAGCCAGCGCTGTTTCATTACTGTGTGGGCCAGTTCTCCTGGAGGTCACTCTCAGCCAGTGGAGTTTGAGGGAACGACACTGCAGGCAGGTAAGGTGGAAGTGGTCATATGCTGTTGCTGTCCCCTATCCTAACCGCAAATATATTAAATCACCAAAAGCCCTGACATTTGTTTAAATTAGTTTTGTACTGGACCTGCAAGGCTGACGTAGCTATAAGTAATGGGTCAGCCAGTTAGTTTGGTCCCTACTGTGCTCTCCTCAATCCACAGGGAGGTGTTTAGTAGCTCTGGACAAATGGACTAAAGTAACTAAATATTGCTTTATTAACCAATCAACACTTTCCTTTCCACAACCAGTGGATGATTCTCCATACATAGTTGCTGCATCCCATAATGGCTTTTGGAAGCAAGAGATGGATAGTTTCCACTTCCTCCAGTCCCTGGACTCCAGGGTGAAAGACGTAAAAGGTATGTGCTGATAAATCTGTGAAGGCATTTACTCATCCACTACAACCTTGTTTCTGAAGGCCTCAGGGAGATCTTTCAACCTTGCCATGCTGATCCAACTGACTTCAGCCATGGAGAGCAAACCAAGCTCTCGATGTAGATAAAATGAAGATCAGACAATGTTTAAATATGTTAAAAAAGGCAAAGGTTCTCACTGGGTGTCCTAAGGTTTTCACGTGACTGTATCTTCTAGATGCCGTTCTTCTAAACTGTGCTCTTTCAGTGTGCTCCTGATGGTCTCGTAATCTCATCATTTGGTGTTGAACAGATATGGACTGGTATAATGGAACAATCTTTTGGACAAACAGTTCAGGACACATTAGCTGGGTGGAGTTGGATGACCACTCTCCCAGTCCTAAAGGGTTTATAGTGCCTGAGACTATGAAGGCGGATGCTGTAGCCTTTGACTGGCTGGGTCAATATTTATACTGGAGCTGCAACACGAGTATGGTACGTAATGGAAATGAGATTTTTTTTATCTGGTGATTCGAGTAAAGTTGAAGAACGAGGTAGGTGTTTCAAATAAAGTGGCCTGTGAGTGGAAGTGATTAAAACGTTTATCACAATAATGCGCTTGACCAGCCTTAATGGTCAATCTTCACAGATATGCAGAGGAGCAAAGTCTGACGGAGACCCTGAAGTATTTATGTTCGCAAAACAAAAAATTGAAAGCCTGCTTTTAGATTCACCAAACGCTGCCATCTACTGGAGCACTGAGACCACTGTGGAGGTGTGCAGGCTCAACGGGAAGAACCGGCATCTGCTCAGAGAGCTGAGTGTCTTCTCCGGGAGAAAGGTGGGAAACGGGAAGCATGAACTTACCAGACATTCATGGAATGTGTACGTCATATAACAAACAATCTTCAGATCTGATTTCTAAATTGCGTGATGAGCAATCAGTGAGTAATCCAGCTCGGAAAGGAACTGAATTAAATCCCAGTTTAAATGCCAAAGAAGCTTCCAGTGCATGTTTACTGTTTAGTATCCACTGATATTTTACTCAAGTGCATGAAAATTCGGTAAATATAACTTGTTGCCCCTTTTTGTCTTCACAGATCGCTGGAATCACTGCAGATTTAATTGAGAAGAATCTGTACTGGCTGGAGCAGGACGGCTCCTACATACATCTATACGAAGCGGACATTAGCAGTGAGGGGTAAACACCCACCCACACAGACATCTCACTGATGTGTTGATAAAAGATATCCAATATATAAGGACTGCAGTGTATATTTAATGGTCTGTTTGTTTATTTACTTATTTATTTACTCCTAACCACCATCATTACTTTACTACACGCATCATCAGAACTGTAGTCGCAACCAGAAGGAACCGACAGGAATCAAACCTGATTCCGGTTTGTTGGTCGCATCCTTCGCAAACAAAGTATGCCTTGCAAGTTGGAAGAGGCGGAGAGAGGGGTCAAATGTTATTGGTCGCTCTATCATCACTCCAGCCCTAACGCACAGTCTGCAGAACTGAGTGAGAACATTCAAGCTGCATGGGATGGATCACCACAGGACACCATTAGGAACCTCTACACCTCCATGCAGAGACGTCTGGCATGTTACGTTAAGCCCGACGCCGTACTGAGAGACGACTTCTGTGTGTGTAGATCGATAAATATTGATCAGATCAGCCTCAGTGGATCATTTATTGTTCCTTCTGGGTGCTATAAAGGGAGCAGCCGAAAGAAGAAGAAGAAGAAGAAGAAGAAGAAGAAGAAGAAGAAGAAGAAGAAGACATTTCTTCAGTTGTACGTGTTTCTCACCTCCATCTCTCGATATAGTTCAATGAAAGTGTGGCCCATAGCTGAAAAAGTAGTACCAATAACTTAGTACAGGTTTAACAATGTACTAACAGGTTGGGGTAGAACGTTCCCATTGCCGTAGTCCCAGTATAAAACTACAGAACCAACTTCAAACACCAAACATGGACAGGAGGCCAAAGGTCAGTTGTCCAGTTATATTTAGCCAAACTATTGCTTTAAGTTAGATTTATCTGAATCATGTCTAATGAGCTGCTGTGAAGTGCAGTTTACTGGTTGTCTACAGGTCTTGGAACTCCAGAGTGACGCTGTTTGTGAAATGGAGCTCATCTCAAGTGTTGAATCAGCAGCTGGCCTACTACAGCGGACGACTCGTGTGGATAGGAAATGATGGGAAGCTGAGGATCCAAGAGGTGGAGCAAAACAGGACTGTGCTCATGTCTCCGAATAACACTCTCACGTCCTTCACTCTACTGCAGCAAACGCTCAAACCTCTGCCAGGTCAGATGTTTCACATAAATATATGCTGTAATATATGACACATACACGTGTTACAGTCGTTAACATGATTGTTTGAGAAGGAGGAGTTTGGGAGGAGGAACATTCCTGAAGCTCCTCCTCCTCCCAGTCTAATGTTCTATAAATGATTTCTACCTTCAGTGTCCATGATGGAGCTTTCAGGACTCACTCTGTCACCTCCTTTCATATCTCTATCCTTCTATCTCAAATTAGAAGCCTCCTGAGGTCCATCTTTTTAACAGTCTCCACCCACTTATTATAGACTGGTGTCATGACCTTATTCTCAAAACAATAGTTGCACCCAGAAAGAGTCGACTGATTGCAATGCACAACTGTGTCATTCAGAATGGCGGCAGTTCATCTTCAGTGACGAGTCCCCTTTTGTCTCGGTGGAGACGACCAACGAATCCATGTGTGGAGGCACCGTGGTCAGCACCCAGATCAACAGTTTGTTGTCACGCATCCAGAAGGTCTGGTGTCATGGTGTGGGTACAATTTTGTACGATGCCAGCTCACCTTTGGTCTTCATTACAGACACTTTGACAGACCAGCGCTACATTAATGAGGTTCTGCAACCAGTGGTTCTACCTTTTCTGAACACACACTCCGGTGCTCTATTCCAACAGGACGACGCTCGTCCACACACTGCTGCCATCTCCAGATCTCGTCTTGAAGACACAGATACTACGCCGTGGTCGGTCTCATCTCCAGACCTGTCCCTGATTGAAAATGTGTGGGATGCTATTGGGTGCTCTATCAACACTCCACCCCTACCACACCATCTGCAAAACTGAGTGAGAACATTCAAGCTGCATGGGATGGATCACAGGACACCATTAGGAACCTTTACAGCTCCGTGCAGAGACGTTTGGCATGTTACATTAAACCCGACGCCGTACTGAGAGACACCACTTCTGTATGAGTAGATCAATAAATATTGATTCAGAATTTTGGAGGAGCTGGTCTTATTTAAACCTCAGACATTAGTTTGGTTTGCTCTTGATTGGTGAAGTGAGTGGGATCTCCATGTTGAGATCCAAAGAGCTCAGAAAGGCACAGATGAGTCTGAGAAGAGGTTTAAAAAGCATCTCGGAACAATTAGAAAATCATTCCACTGTCCACTAAGTCATTTTTATGAGAAATAATTCTAGAATTACACTAAATATTCTCATCAAATATGAATGAACATTGTGTTCTAGATGGGTTTGTATCTCCTCCTCTGGTAATCCCACCTGCAGTTTCAAAGTCTTCTATTCACGTGGAAGGAAACCAAACAGAGTTTAAAATCCTGTGGGAGCCCAGCCATGTTGAGTTTGGCACAGTGCGCTACTGTGTCGTCTCTACAGACATACAGCTCATCATTACAGAATTCCAAAAGGTATATTTCTTCATTTTCATATAGGAGAGGTTTTATGCAACGTTAGAACTTTACACTGGATATTAGTGTTATTACGTCATTAATTTCATTCTTCTGCACGTCAGTTTTTCTTACTATTGATATAAATGTATTTATTTATTTATTCAGACCATAAGATTATAAGATTTAGATGTTTATTTTGCTTTGAATAGAGTCAAGAAATATGTGGTAGATTGGATTCCATCTGTATTGTGAATAATCTTAAATCTGTCCCCCCAGATTTACTATACAAAGTACTGTCTCCCCTTCAACACGTTCTCAGAAACTGTCATACATGTGACCAAATTCAAGCCAAGTGTCAGATTTAACCTCACAATAACTCCATATACGTACTGGGGACGAGGAGTCTCAACATCTCATCTGCTTCTGACACCAGGACGAGGTAAGACCTTCAGCGCCTGTTATCATGACATCATCCATACTTTATGAGCAAGCCAGTGAGCGACAGTGGCAAGAAAATATTATAATTTATACACTTATACATAAGCAATATGGAGCTACAAAAGAGGGGTTTCCAATAAAAGGGCCATCTCCAGTTTTAATACAGTGCATCTGTATAATATAATGGTGTGTGTGTGTGTGTGTGTGTGTGTGTGTGTGTGTGTGTGTGTGTGTGTGTGTGTGTGTGTAACTTATAAACACATGATTCTTCATACATATTTGGAGGACAGTGACCATATCGATGTTATTCGTCTCTCAACAGACGCTCCTCTGGACGACAGAAGGGAATTGATCATACTGAGCGCTATCATAAGCATTCTCACAGCAGTCATCATCATCGTTGGAGCTTTAAGTAAGTTGAGAATAGTTGCATTAACGTATAATATAAATAACAGAATATCTGAAATATAATCTTGTAAACTATGTAATATTTATGTTTCTCGTTCCAAAGTTTTCTCCCGACGGCGCAGAAAAAAAGCAAGTTACATAAACAGCCAGAGCAGTTTGTTCTGTCAGGACAGAGAACTGGAAGATATCCGGGGTTTAGTGGGAATGGGGAACGCCTGCTATGCTGTCAGGTAAACATGGATTATTAAACTGCAGCTACGGTTCTCTGCTTTATTTTTGTTTGGGTTTATTTGGCCTGATCTTCTTTAAGTTTGCTGCCGATCCATAAGGAGATTGAGTCTCTGCCGGTGTTTCCACGTGACTGTCTGAAGCTGCTGAAGCTGGTGGGCAGTGGAGCTTTCGGGGAGGTTTATGAGGGACTTACTTTTAGAAACGGTGATGACACACCTGACCAAAGAGTGGCCGTCAAGGTAAAGCGAAATGTTCTTTAATGACCAACGCTGTTCTGTATAGTAACTGATGTAGTATTTACTGATAGAAAATACTGAAAATTTCATAGTAGATATTGAATAATTCATAATAGATACTGAAAACAATATACTGTGGATATAGAATAATTCATAGTGGATTCTGAATAATGTGATGGAGACATTAACTGTAGAATTTTAACTCTTGACAGACACTTCGCAAGCACGCCAGCGAACAGGAGAAAATGGAATTTCTGAAAGAGGCTCATTTGATGAGGTTTGGGGAAAACTGTTGATACTAAATAAAGATGACGTGTACCAGTCCCTGTTGATGAGGTGTGTGTGTGTGTGTGTGTGTGTGTGCGTTCAGTCAGTTTAACCACCCTAACATCCTGCGTCTGCTGGGGGTGTGTGTGCTAAATGAACCACATTACATCATCCTGGAGCTGATGGAGGGAGGAGATCTGCGCTCATATCTGACCGGAGCTCGGCCCACCAACGTCAGTAACACTAAACACACATCACACTGTACCCAGAAGCACACAACCTAAACTGTAATGTCACCCTCCCCTCTCAGAGGCAGGCTTTCGTTACCCCATTAAACCTTCAGACTCCTGACTGTGGAAGATTGTGGTGTTGATAGTATTTGAGCTTATGCTCAGGCAGTTAGACAGTCACTCCACTCTAGAGCGGCACAGTGGTCTAACTACTGCTCCGGTCTGACCAGATTATAAATTCAAATCCCAGCAAGACCTCAGAGATCCACTGTCAGAAGCCAAACCAGTTAATCTGCTTCTCACTGTTACAGAACCGTGGACCACTTCTGGACCTGATCAGCCTTTTGGATATCAGTTTAGATGTGGCGAAAGGATGCGTGTATTTGGAGAAGCTCCATTTCGTTCACAGGTATGAATGTGTGCTGTTATAACTACCAGAAGAAAAGCCTTCTGTCATTCTGTCGTTACTATTTAAGATCTTAAAAAGTGACCGTAATAAACGCTTTATTACATAATATGAATCTGACAGTTGTTTTACATGGTTATACGTCTTTACATTGTGAAGAAATTTCTAGAGGACGAATGGAATTCATTGCTTCATCTGAATGCAGTACAGTTACAGTGGCATGCAAAAATTTGGGCACCCCTGCGCCCCTGTTACAGTACACAGTTAAGCGAGTTGAAGATGAACTGATCTCCAAAAGGCAGTTAGAGATGAAACACACTTTTCAACATTTTAAGCAACACCAGCGTATTCGTTTTGTACAATTTTAGAGTGAGATTGGGTCAGGTTTCAGATCATTTTGACCGGGGAACTTAATTAGCCTGTTCATGTTATGGATTGATCACATTTATCTTTAGGAAAGAGCAGGTGATGATCAATTCCCAGACTCCTCTAACCTTGTACCAAAAAACAGACATGGGTTCTTCTAAGCAGCTGCCTAGCACTCTGAAAATGGTCGAGGCCCTCAAAGCAGAAGAAGCTATAAGAAGATTGCATTTTCAGGTTGCCATTTCCTCAGAAATGTAGAGGAGAATTTCGCAGACTCTGGAGTTGTGGTTCATTGCACAAATATGGCCTTCATGGAAGAGTAATCAGATGAAAAGGTCTCCTGCGTCCTCACCACAAAATTCAGTATCAGAAGTTTGAAGCAAGCAGAATATACTTGACCTGCCTCTCTAAAATATGATTGGTTCAGATTTGTGTGATGCAGTCTTGAGGAATGTGCAGGTATTCTCATGTGCAGAGATCTCGCTGCAAGGAACTGCCTGGTTTCAGTGAGGGGATACACTGATCCAGAACGGGTGGTTAAAATCGGAGACTTCGGTTTGGCGCGGGACGTCTATAAGAGTGATTACTACAGGAAAAGAGGAGAAGGTCTGCTCCCTGTCCGTTGGATGCCTCCAGAGAGTCTGACGGACGGCGTTTTCAATAAGCACTCTGATGTGTGGTGAGCACAAACACTGTTTTCCACCCTCAGCAGAAATCATCTCTGATATATTCCTTGATTAAAATGTTAAAATGTGTGGAATGTGTGCGGACGTCAGGGCATTTGGAGTGCTCCTGTGGGAAATCATGACTTTAGGGAAGCAGCCGTATCCTGCTTTCTCCAACCAGGAGGTTCTACACCATGTTAATCTAGGAGGACGACTACCTGCACCTGCTGACTGTCCGCAGGGTCTGTAAGTACCATATAATAGATACTGAAGTACATATGAATACAAATAAATCATAGAATGGAGCATTTTTTCCATTTTTGATTTTGATTTTGACAATGTGAATCTGACATTTGTTGTTGATGAACTCCTGTAAAGTAGCTGTTGTATATTTGTGAGTGACAAAAATGAAATGTTGCATGAACAGTAGACTCCAGAGCAATATGCACCCAACCCCATGCTTCACAGTAGTCAGGTGTTCTCATGAAATTTGGTTCCTTTTCATTCCTTTGCTAATTGTGATCAAATAGTCCTGTTTGGACTCTATGACCTTGTATCTAGAACTGATCTGTCTTCTTTAGATATTCTCTAGCACTTCAAACATTGAGTTTAGTGATGAGTCCACATCAACACTGCACAGACGTTTAGCTCTGCTGAGCTAAACAATCATGCAGGTTACAGGATCTTCAATGATCAGGACCCCACAGGACCACCACAGAGCAGCTATTATGTGGGTGGTGGGTCATTCTCAGCACTGCAGTCACACTGACATGGTGGTGGTGTGTTAGTGTGTGTTGTGCTGGTATGAATGAATCAGACAGCAGTGCTGCTGGAGTGTTTAAACCCCTCAGTCTCACTGCCGGACTGAGAACAGTCCATGAACCAGAAACATCCAGCCAACAGTGTCCTGTGAGCACTGATGAAGGACTAGAGGATGACCATCACAAACTGTGCAGAAACAAATGCACTTCTGTCTCTGACTTTACATCTACAAGGTGGAGACACTCGGTAGGAGTGTCTGATAGAGTGGACAGTGAGTGGACATAGTGTTTAAACACTCCAGCAGCACTGCTGTGTCTGTTTCCACTCGTACCAACACAACACACCAACGCACCACCACCATGTCAGTGTGACTGCAGTGCTGAGAATGACCCACCACCCACATCATAGCTGCTCTGTGGTGGTCCTGTGGGGTCCTGACCATTGAAGATCAGGGTGAAAGGAGGAGAATAAAGTCTGCAGAGAAACAGATGAACTACAGTCTGTGTATATATATATATATACATCCTCAGATATAATGTGATGCTGGAGTGTTGGAAAACGCAGCCCAGTGAGAGACCGAGCTTCCGCTGCCTTCATATGATTCTGATTAAACTTAGGGAAACTGAATCAATCAACCAGGATGGGAAAAGTGGACATGTGAACCAGGCCTACACAGAAGATGGTGAGTCTCCACCGACACTTTAGTCTGAACTTTCATTTCGGAATTCTCGTCTCAGAGTGGGAATGACAGATGATCTGTTAGTAGAGCATCAATATGATTCCAAGCTGCTGCTTTACGGTTACGTTTGGTACATTGTGTTGCTTTGGTGCTGGAATAGGGAACCTACAAACACTGAGTTCTATCTGTCTCTTTCAGAAGAGGAGGAGTGTAGCGGAGTGGATACAGATGAGGGTTTGGGAACAGGTCTGACTCACATACTGAGTAACGAGGGCCTGAACTACCTCATGTTTGGAGCTGAAGAGACAGAAAACACTGACCACAGCAGTGGTCCAACAGATTACTCCTCATCTACAGAAGACAGATGAGGACAAGGCAGAATGGACCCAGCTTGCATTTGAATTCTGCTTTGCTTCACCAAACTGAACTTACAAAACCCAACATCAGTAAACATGATCATCAGACAGCCCGTCACCTACGGGGTTCTGAAAGCCTCTCCAAATGGTTTTGTTTGTTTACTGGGTTTGAGGACATCAAGGGAATGTATGAATGTTTACATTTGTAATAAAAAGTGTGGGCATCCGCCATCAAATGACCTTTCATTTATATTTCAGACAATCTGTCACTTTATTGAGTTGAACAAAGATATATTTTTGTCCCTATCAGACATGTTCTGAAGTGAAAGGAACATATCAGATGATCTCTAAGATATGAGTCTTTTTGAGAGTCAGATTCTTCTTAAACTGAAATGTCAGACACTCCCTAAGATATATTTTATACCTATTACACATTTTCTAAAGGGGGTTGAACATGTCAGACATTCCCTAGGATATATTTATACCTATTAGACGTTTTCTAAAGGGGGCCGAACACGTTAGACGCTCCCTGAGTTACATTTCATACTTATTAGACGTTTTCTAAAGGGGGTCGAACACGTCAGTCGCTCCCTGAGTTATATTTCATACCCATTAGACGTTTTCTAAAGGGGGTCGAACACGTCAGACGCTCCCTCAGCGGGCTCGGAGTCACGTGACTCGGTGTGGAGCAGCATGGCGGACGCACGCGCCGCTCCTAAACAAACTCCGGCGTTTTTCTGCTCGTAGTTTAAAGGTCCTCTCCTCTTCTCTTCGTCTCAGAGGAGGTGTGGAGGTGCTGAGAGGCATGGATCAGCTGAACCAGCTCCAGTTCCCGTCTCTCCCTGCGTCCAAGGAGGACCAACTGGTAACGTGTAACATAAACAAGCTACTCTTAAGGTGGACTGCCACCTTAACGCACTCTGTCAGGGGCACCGCAGCTCGCCCCGGGCTTCCTGACCACCTGTTAGGAGCCGTGGACACAAGGCTGGGGTTGTCTTTCTCCAAGTCCCCTGTCCACCTTAAATGGTGCAGAATTTAAGGTGGAACAGGGGAGATGTCGACTTCAGCTTGGCAGTGGTGTTGGGGGGGACGGGGGGGACGTGACCCCCGGCTGAAGGTTTCACAATCAAAGAGAGGGTCAGGAGAACCTGATCAAGTGCTTCTGCCTCTCTAACCACCTTAAATCAGGAGTTACCAGATTCATCCCTGGGATTCCCCCTTAAATGGGCATGATCACGTGATCAAGGCTTGATATTGAGGAGACTTGGGGACACTGCCCCGCACTTCAGGACACTTCCTGGTCCTAGAGGCACCCCTACCCTGCATGTTTGTTTGTTTGTTTTTGTTCTGACACCTCCTCCCCCTGCAACCCTTATTAATGAGCTGATTGGTTGAAACGTGTGTTGGGAGCAGGGGGGATCTAAAATGAGCTGGGTAGTGGTGCCTCTAGGACCAGAAACGTTCCTGTAAAAAGAGCAGATACAGCGCTGAGCAATTTTAGGTCGATATCAGTTTCAGACTTACATAGTGAGAAAAATGATGCCGTATCTCATATCAGGATGTTTTATGCATCTTTAATGGGGATCTGTCAGAGTCTGATCTTCTCAACACATCTGAGGAGCTTCCGAAGATTTGTTGTTGAAGCTCATTGAGCTGGACAAGGTTACAAAAACCACCTCTAAAGACCATTATTACCCTCCCCAGGAGTGGTCAATCGACAGATCACACCAAGAGCAAGGCGTGTTATAGTCTGGGAGGTTCCAAATCCATAAAACCTCTTTCTCACATTAGACAATGTTAATGTTCCTGTGTCCACCATCAGGGGATCACTGAACAGCAATGGTGAGCAGGGCAGGGCTGCAAGGAGATCACAAACCAGAAACTGGGAAAGTGTTTTGTGGATGGATGAGAAAGAAGTGTTGCATTCAGAGAGTAGAAACCCCTGAGCACACATTCCATCTATGAAACGTGGTGGTGGGAGTATCATGGTTTCCAGTCATTGATGGAACACCGCAGACTATTTGGGTATTGTTGCGAACCTTGTCTGTCCTGTCCCTTTGTGACAACAGTTTACCATCTTCTAATGGGGATCTTCTAGCTTGGAGATGCACCACGTCACAAAGAAGTGTCTTAAAAGAATCTCGCTCTCTTCATCTTGTCAATGAATATCGACATATCAGAAGATGTTGTGAAAGAACCCTGAGTAGAGACTTTGCACCGTCGCAGAGTAAGGTGTCAGACCCTGACGTTGTTGCCTTAGGTTCCGTTCGGGGTTCTGTTTAGAGGGGTAGGCATTTGTTTGACGTGGTCTCGCACATAAAAATGCAAAACCCCAGTCTGGGTCCACTTGATTTTGGAACTGTTTGATTAAATGTTTGGTCTTTAATGTCCCCACTGTCTCCTCTGTTGCAGGACTGGTCGTATCCGATGCGACGAGAGATGCAGGCGAGTGAAGTTCTCATTATATCTCATTACCTGCTATTTGTAGATGTGTGTGTGTGTGTTGTCGGCTAATGCTGATTGTGCAATTGTAGGAAATCCTGCCTGGCCTCTTTTTGGGTCCCTATTCAGCTGCAATGAAGAGCAAGGTGAGTTGGTCCAAAGACATCAGAATCGGAAAGTGTATGTTAGGGTGGTGGTGTACTATTCGGCATTGCCAACTGTGAAGCATGGGGGTGGATCCACCAGTGGACAGAGTATTAAAAATAATGTCCATTAGCTACGTTTACGCCTCATTAATCAGATTTGTCTCCATCTTGACATTTATTCATGTATTTATTAATGTAAGCGAGCTGTATCTACAGAGACGTAGCACCCAAGTCCCTCCCTTCAACCAAAACAGCCGATCGTTGTGCTCATTGTGTGACATTTATGCAATGAATAGACAACGTAAGATGTAAACACACACATCTCTAAAAGCCCTGCTCTTGTCTGTCAATAGAAAATGTGAACTAGTGCCCTCTATGGTCACAGACACGCCTGGTCATCACAGTGTGGGCGTGTGCAGTATTTACATTGTTTTTCTCTCTGTTTTCTGTAGCTCTCGATGCTGGAGAAGCAGGGCATCACTCACATTATCTGTGTCAGGCAAGACATCGAGGCCAACTTCATCAAGCCAAATTTCCCCCTCAAATTTAGGTATTTTCGTTTTCGGCTACGTTTTAATTCGGTACGTTTGTCTGATTGGCTCGTCCTGACGTGCTGCCGTTTGTGTTTCCTGCAGGTATCTTGTTTTAGATATTGCAGATAACCCAGTGGAGAACATCATTAGACATTTCCAAGTGGTGAGTGGAACCAGTTCATACTGCTTCACTTGTAGAATGAGGACTGTGTTTGGTTCACTTGTTTGACTTTTCCTTTTCGTATCCACCACATTTCTCTCTTTCAGACTAAAGAGTTTATCGACGGGTGTTTAGAGAGCGGAGGTAACGATCTATCGTTTTTTCTCTGTATCCATCCTTTTAGGTGGTAACGATGCTGAAACGATATGTTGTAAATATCTTGTTGTAACTGGCGTCAATCTCTCTGTATCTTCTTTTGGTTCCCCAGGAAAGGTTCTTGTTCATGGAAATGCAGGGATATCTAGAAGGTATGTTTTTAGATTTTGGGGGGGTAAGCCTTTCTACACCATTAACCAGGGGTGGCGCTGTAGAACACCGCATATTAATATATATATACGACTAAACATCCTGTATCATCCACACCTCAAACTATCAGCTTCAGAATCATCTTGACACTCCACTGACTGTAACCGGGAGAATGGCGTCTCTGTCATTCACACTGCGGGCTGGAACGCTGCTACCGCACTATGGGACTTTGGTGGAGCTGCATGAGAATATCTGTAATATTGCTCTCCCGCCTCAGTCCTCCCCTCTTGCACTTGACGTCTTGATCTCTCAGATGCATATGTGCAGTTGTCCATGGGGGGGCGCTCAAAGCATGATTTGTATTTACAGCAGTGGAATAAAAGTGAATTATACTCTTCAAACTACAGGGGGAGCTCATGAGCAAACTGCCAGTTATAGCATAATGCTGCTTTAACACAGTGTATGTTCTGTGTGCTCAGGTTGTAGATGTTAGTCTGGAGGTTCAAGCAGGTTCAGTAGGACCTTAACTCTTCTCTCTACGTTCTGTGCTTACCTTCGGGTTAAAGATACCTGGCTGTGAAATTTGATTGATGCTGAGTGGTTTTGTTAACTCACTGTTACTCACTTTGGGGTTCAAACCTGTGTTTCTCTTTCAGCGCTGCCTTAGTTATTGCTTACCTTATGGAAACATTCGGGGTGAAATACAGGTACTGTTTCAACTAAATATCCTAAAGAATTGATTCAGAATATCTAACGTATGTGTTATCATTGTTATATAATCAACATCATAAAATAGCTGCACCCAGAAGGACGTGTGAGATTGAAATGCCATTTTGAAGAAAGATAAAGGTTTCCAGAAAGGATAAATGGTGAATTTAGGCTGATACGGTCAATGTTTATTGATCTACTCACACAAGTCTTGTCTCAGTATGGTGTCGGATGGAGTTGTAGAGGTTCCTGATGGTGTCCTGTGATGATCCATCTCATGCAGCTTGAATGTTCTCACTCAGTTCTGCAGATGGTGTGGTAGGGGTGGAGTGTTGATAGAGCGTCCAATAGCATCCACACATTTTCAGACAGGGACAGGTCTGGAGATGAGACTTGGAAAAGTGCTTGTGCACTAGGTTCAGGGTTCTGCTTCCATTCATTGGAACAGTCCTGAAAGAGGAACATTTCACACCAAACCTGCTCTCAAAATCCCACTTTTAATGGAAATCACTGTTCATAATATTAGATGTACGAGATTGACCAACACAAACTGTGCAGAAACAGATGAGCTTCTGTCTCTGACTTTATATCTACAAGGTGGAGACACTCAGTAGGAGTGTCTGATAAAGTGGACAGTGAGTGGACACAGTGTTTAAACACGCCAGCAGCAACACACACTAACACACCACCACGTCAGTGTGACTGCAGTGCTGAGAATGACCCACCACCCATATAATAGCTGCTCTGTGGTGGTCCTGTGGGGTCCTGATCATTGAAGATCAGGGTGAAAGGAGGAGAATAAAGGATGTAGAGAAACAGATGAACTACAGTGTGGAATTATAGAACCACAGAGTGAGTAGAAACAAGGCTGGTTGGTGTATGAACATGATATTTTGATTGGCAGAAGATCAGAACATGCCTGCAGCACATACAGTAAATATGAGTGTAATTAAAGTTGGAGGAGAAGATGGTGTGTGTAGGTCTGACTGTATTATATATGAAGCTCCTTCTCTACAGGGATGCGTTCAGCCACGTTCAGGAGAGGAGGTTCTGCATCAACCCCAATGTTGGCTTCGTGCATCAGCTGCAGGTGTGATTTCAGGTTTTGCGACTGTAAATGAGTGAACCGCGTCGGTGTCCAGACTGCTAACGCTGTGCTGCTGTTTGTGTCCAGGAATACGAAGCAATCTATCTCGCCAGACTAACCATTAAAATGATGTCACCCATCCAGTTGGGTCGGTCTTTCTCCATCCAAGCAGGAATGCCAGGTCAGTGGGTTTAACATCTGTCAAACATTTACTGACCCGTTTCTCAGTGATGATGAATATTTACGTTCTGCAATTGTTTATGATAAACCACAACGAATGATGGTACCCTTGATGATACCCTTCAGTCTACGTCCATTTTGTCAAACACTGGTGATCAACATGTTGGGATTGGGGACACTGAGACATGGTCACCTTCTCCCAAAAAAAAAATGCAATACATGGCTTGACCATCGATGAAGTATTAGAGGACTCAACCCAGGGGTGTCCAGTCTTATCCGCAGCAGGACGATGTGGCTGGTTTTCATTCTAAGCAACCAGCAGTGATTCCATTTGGGTCAACTGTCCAGTCTTAAAACTGATCATGTGCTTCCATTTGGCTGGAATGGAACCCCACAGCCACACCAGACCACTGTGGATAAGACTGGACGCACCATAGCCATGTCTCAACCATGTTAAACCATGAAAGTATATGTTCTGAATTTTTGTTAAAATACAAGAGTCCCCCTTGTCTTGGCTCTCCGTTCATGGGCGGTCCTGGCCGTCAACAAAAAGAGCCAATCAGATTGGGGAAACCCATGTGATGTGGAGATATTTTTTGTGCAATATTGGACAAAATATTCATGAGGGTTCGTCAGATTTTTTCAGTGCAACAAAATGTTTGAAGCCATATTTTGACCTACAGTTTCCTTTTATCCTCGTGACCCAACAGTTTAATTACTGTCTCATCTGCTGAAAAGGTGTTAATACACCGGTCACCTGTGCATAACCGTGTGTCAATCATATCCTCAGAATCTGTTAAAGGTCATCATAATATTGATATCATTGGAATAATTATGTAGATTTGAATCTTAATAATCTGTAAAAGTAAACACTGACGTGTGTAAAACCCAGCAATACAACTGTACCTGATACACTCGTACCGCGAGTCACCACTGTGCTGAGAACTGACCCGTGCTGGTCTTTGACCGTGTCCGGTCTTTAAAACGGGTGGACAGGCATATTGACATGTTTGTCGTTTGTCTTTCAGGGAGTCTAAAACGAACATTAGAGGAAGATGAAGATTTTGGGAATATGCAAGTACAAACGGCACAGAACGGATAGGCTGTACTTGGAGTGCTTAGTTGCAGTGAATTTTTTTTTTCTTTCTTTTTTTTTTTACATTTTTATGAGATTTAAAAATGTAAATACTAATACTTTTGTATAGAGGGGGTGGGGTGGGCGAGGCTGCTCCTCGAAACGGGCGGGGTTTGATAAACTTTTTGTTTTTTCAGCCGTATGCACTGATGAGGTTTTTTGCAGTTTTATAGTATTTAACGCATTTTGCATTTGCAGCGGGACAGTATTGCAATAATGCTCTTTTGATACTTGAACTACTATTATTTTTGCTGGACGTTCGAGTTTGCATAAGGGAAAGTGTCACTGCCGGGCCCGGGGGTGGGGGGGATAGGGACGGGAGGGGGTATCTGCTGGGGACGGGATTGAATCAAACTTCCGATAGATAAAGAGAAAGAATGGCTTGTGAGAATTAACAACCTGCTCAATAAAACAGTGGCTGAATTTGTGTTTGTTGTCTTCATGTCTTAATCCTTGCCAATGTCCCGGCGGGGGGGGGGGGTCTGTCTCAGTGTTAAATAATTCACTTC
Organism: Acestrorhynchus altus; assembly: GCA_034509495.1. Classification (NCBI taxonomy): domain Eukaryota; kingdom Metazoa; phylum Chordata; class Actinopteri; order Characiformes; family Acestrorhynchidae; genus Acestrorhynchus; species Acestrorhynchus altus. The sequence goes on along the minus strand of CM067513.1, from coordinate 31,968,652 downwards.
AGAACAACAAGGGCTTGGAGTTTGAAAAATATTTATTTCACCCTTTTCCCAGCGAACAATAAACCGATATATCTGTACTGCTGTAACAGATTTCACCTCTTGCACATCCCGCTCTAAAGCCTCCGATATTACATATATATAATGTATAAATATACAAAAATAACTATGTAGTGAGATGGATGTATGTATTTAGATATCTATGCCCTCTTTCCCCGATTTCTTCTCCAAATAAATTATGATTAAATAGCAGATGATTAGAACGGCTGGAACGATACAGCCACTCAGAAAACTTCCAAATGTGATTCCAGGTACCTGTAAAATTCCAGACTGACTTAAACACAAATGTCTGATCCCAAACGGATGATAAAACAAGCCTGTTCTCTGATCTTCCAATATTATTTTGGCATTCTTTATTTTACTTAAAAATATAAATTAGACAGAATAGAAAAGATTTTTTTTCTATAGAAAATATTCAAGTACCTTTTCTTATATACTGCAAGTTGACCTTCCAGTACGAACAGCTATCGAACTGATGCACAAAGAGACCCTGCGTCAACACGTCCACCTCACGGGCCGAATTCAACCCCCCCACCGTCCGTTTTTCCATTTTAAAGCTCCATCTACCTTCAGCAAAGCTACAAAGTCGAGGTTAGACCAGAGTCTCTGTGGCCTCAGACGCTTCCGTAAACGCTTTCGGAAAGGATTCAGTCAACAAAGCGGCACTGCATGTAGGTCTCGTCTGAGGGCAAGTATCCCAACTTCTTATAGAATTCCACGTTTTTGGGGAGGCACTCCAGAGTTATTTTATAGCACTGCAGCTTTTTGCTGAGCAGAGTCAGTGTAGAGACTAGCCTGCAGAGACAAACAAATAGAGTCAGAAACATCAAATAACTGCCAGAAAATTGGAATCATTTAAAGGTGGCAACTAGTGCCACTCGATTATAAACCTGAAAAAAAAAAGAACATATAATAAATAATATCATTAAATATTCTATATTCATCTCATTTAAAGTGATAAGTTCTAAAGTTGATACTCTAGTAATTAATATTTTACTGATCAGCAGTAAAACAAAAGGTTTGAAATGTCACTTTAACGTGTAATGAATATAAAATGACAACACTGATCACGAACATCTGGTTTTATTCTCCCATTTATGTAATAATTATTAACTTATCTTTCAAGATGCACTAGTGTAAGATAGATAATCCTTTATTACTGTAGTCCCGCTGTGGATAGGGCTGCCCACCGGTCCGGGCACGTGTGCTCACTGCCCCCTAGTGTGTATGTGTGTGTATGACTGCATTGATGAGGGAAATGCAGAGGGGTCTAAATGTACGTTTGTTTTGTTTTTTGACAGTCGAATACACACGGCGATAAACGTGAACGACACTCACAGTTTTCCCAGCTGTTTCCCACGACATACATCGCTGACAACCACCTCCTCCACGCGCCCCCGCTGTCAGGAAGGAGACAGGATGGTTAGAAACATGCACTTCTTTCTGATTCTTAAAGCAGCAGTTCGGTACCATCAGATACAGATGTGTGAGTGGAGAGAACCCTCTCTTAATTTAAATGTGGATCAGGAGAACCAAACGAAATTAAACACTAATACATTTGCTCGTTTATTTACTGACGTGTCTGTTCCATATCTGGTTCGATGCACATGGCGATAAGGAATACCGTACCTTTGCACAGGAGCGGATGAATTTGTGCTCTATGATGAGCATTGCTGTACCAACGATTTGGCCGAGGTTCATGTCCTCCACCACGATGACGTAATAGTCACCCGTTCTCCTCATGTGTTCAAAATGAGCTGTGAGGGAAAAGAGAGAGGGCCGAGTGTCAGTGCATCTACATCCTGAACACGTTCACACCAACACACAGAAAACCAAACCAGTTCAGCAGCTTTACGATGGAAATGAAGCTGCTGAGACCATCTCAGCAAATAGCAAATACCAAAGGAGCTTCCAGTGCATGTTTACTGCTCTGGGCAAGAGAGGGGGCGGGGCTGATGCCCAATCTGCATACAGACTCTGACTGATCAGAGAGAGGGGGCGGGGCTGATGCTCAACCTGCACACAGACTCTGACTGATCAGAGAGAGGGGGCGGGGCTGGTGCTCAATCTGCATACAGACTCTGACTGATCAGAGAGAGGGGGCGGAGCTGATGCTCAACCTGCATACAGACTCTGACTGATCAGAGAGAGGGGGCGGGGCTGATGCTCAACCTGCACACAGACTCTGACTGATCAGAGAGAGGGGGCGGGGCTGGTGCTCAATCTGCATACAGACTCTGACTGATCAGAGAGAGGGGGCGGAGCTGATGCTCAACCTGCATACAGACTCTGACTGATCAGAGAGAGGGGGCGTGGCTGATGACATCACTGACCCAGATATTGGCTAATAGATGAAAATGAGAAGGGAGGGGTTGTTTGCTCTCTTTCTTTGCTCTCACACATTCAGGTTGTTTTATTTTTACCTCTGTCAAGTATTTTTAAGAACTTATTATTATAAATATTCTTGTCAATCATTACTATAAACATCACAATTATTGCATTTCCAGCCCAAAACACTCGGGATGATCAATTCCTGAAATATTTTAAGCAAAAACAACAAAATTTGGCAAGAACATTTTTGATAAAAATACTGTCAAATTCATACAAATATTTAAAATCTGATTTTACTTCCCAAATGAAGACCAAATTGAGGAGCTTAGACTCTCCTGAAAATAACTATCACGTGTGACTGTCTGCTTTAATATATTTTAATACTTTTCTGGCTAAAAAATTACAAACTACAACAACATCCCACAAAATTGGCCTCAGGTTCTAAAGGTTAAAACGGCTCCTGGGCTTCGCTTACAGCTGAGGAGGGAAATTCACGTTTACTCCGCTGCTGTAAACACGAATCAGGTGAACGCAATGTGGACTGAAACAGTAGAGCAATATTTCAGGATTTTACATTAATATGTCCCTCCGTCATAAGTTTACTGAGATCATGTTCAGCATTTTTAATAAAGAAACATTAGATAATTATTGATACTGTGATCAGTATCAGTTGTATAGTTCATGTATTTCTGTGGTTTAGAAGCAGTTTTACCTTTGAATTGTTCTTTAGTGACGTCTCCCACCACAGTAAGCTGCGATAAGACTTTACAGTATCCTGTAAACAAGATCACAACACCTTTTATTAGACACTTTATTTTCACTTTTACAAATAATTAAAAATACACGTCAAAAAACTAGGAAGGAAGGAAGATGAAGGTGATCAGGATCAATAACTGATGATAACTGTAGTCTGATCTGATCAGTATTTATTGATCTACTCATACAGACGTTGTGTCCCTCAGTTCGGCGTCGGGTTTAACGCAACACGCCAGACGTCTCTGCATGGAGGTGTAGAGGTTCCTAATGGTGTCCTGTGGTGATCCATCTCATGCAGCTTGAATGTTCTCACTCAGTTCTGCAGATGGTGTGGTAGGGGTGGAGTGTTGATAGAGCGTCCAATAGCGTCCCACACATTTTCAATCAGGGACAGGTCTGGAGAGGAGACCGACCACGACGTAGTATCTTGTGTCTTCAAGACGACAGTCTGACCTGACACCACTGCAGTCTTTGACGACGTTGACGTGGTGTTAAGGGCAGTCATTGTAACGGTCTGTGTGCACAGCTAACAATGCCGTTTGTACTAACAGGGCGACTCATGGAGGGCATCACTGCTCGCTGAATGTCCAGCGTGGTTGTTGGGTCACTCTCGCTCTCCGTGGTTCCTGTAATAAGGTAATGTCATGCAGCACATCGCAACCTGAAACCTTCGCATACCTCACCACGTCAAACCTACCCATCAAGTTCCATTCCTGTTGGTTGGCTTCTTTGAATTAATGCCAATGAAGAACCACTTTGGATTCCTAAAGAACCAATCTGAAGAATCACTGTATAACTTGTATTGTGACTGAATTAATCTCGCAACACGTCTGCTGATAATCGGCGACGCGCTTTAGGAAACAGTCTGTACCTTTGTCGAAATCGGCCAGGCAGAGCGGCCGGAGCACCAGGCCCTCCCCCGGCTTCGAGGGGGAAATGGGGGGCGAGAAGGACACCGTGTTACTGCTCCAGTCCAGATCCTGCAGCAGAGACGGGTCAAACATAGGGGTTTCATCCAGCAGCATTCCAGACACTCTGAGGTGAAACAGGATCAGACATTAGAACCATTAGAACTTCAGCCACAAATAAAACACATGCTTAGTTATATATTAATGAGTCGTTGTATAGATTTAAACATTGATACATTCCCTCATTAAGATGATACACAACAGCCACAACAAACAACAACAGAACCATTCACCAACCCACAAAGAACAGTTGTCGGAGTTGTCATGGTTCTTTGTAGAACCACTGCCTTCGTTACTCAGTCAGCTCAGGCAGAGCTGCGTCAAATTCGGTGGTTTCAGTGGAATTTGATCAGTAAACGTTACTTAATCAAACATTCAGCCGTCAGCAGCGTCTGTCTGACACACCCCGTCCGGTTCTCAGCTGTGTGGAGGGGGTGTTCTGTAATCAGTCATACACTCCGATCAGACAGGGTGTGTTAGGATGGTGACGGAGCAAAGAACACAGATAGAACTTTATAACTTTCCAGATTTATCAGATTCATTTTACTGCCAGCACATTATTACACGCAGGAACTGCAGGAACTGACCTCACGGAACACACGCTGTCATGTCTGTAAGGTCTGTTCCGGGGCAGTAGATGAAGGCAGATGGATGTGTGGTTTAACCAAGTAAACCTTAACTTACACTTGATCTTACAACCTCCCTGGACTGAACCTTCACACTGACGTTCTATCAGATAATAAAATCTGTTCTATACAGATTAGATAATGGCAGGTTCTACTGCCCAGACAGGGGTTTGGTATGAGGTTCAACAGAATTACACACTTCAGCTCCAAATAAAACACACATATAACAAACAAAACATGGTCAGATGGAGCTGGATCAGAGGGTGAGGACACATTAGAGAAGGAGGAATGGTCAGATGGAGGAATGGTCAGATGGAGCTGGATCAGAGGGTGAGGACACATTAGAGCAGGAGGAATGGTCAGATGGAGCTGGATCAGAGGGTGAGGACACATTAGAGCAGGAGGAATGGTCAGACAGAGCTGGATCAGAGGGTGAGGACACATCAGAGCAGGAGGAATGGTCAGACGAAGCTGGATCAGAGGGTGAGGACACATTAGAGCAGGAGGAATGGAACGGCTCGGTGTGAGTCAGTACTGAGATTATATCCAAGAGCTCTGATGGGAGACGGGAGGAAGAGATTTAAAGCTGCCTGGTATAAAATCCACCCCAGGCTTGATTACTGAATATAAGAAATTTGAATGTTCTCTTGAGGCAACAACCAACCTCAACCTGAGGCCTTGAGCCTGTGAGAATATGCTGATTTACTCCAAGAAGACAGCTGATGTGGCAAACGGAATATGAGACTTATGATATAAAAAAAACACAGAAAGCTTTGAAGGGTGATCGGGTTCATCGGGACGAAATCTGTTGGCAGGAAAACACAGCTGATGTGAAAGAAACTGAATATGAAACTGCAAAAACGAAGAATAAATAACATTTAAAATCACGGAAACGACATTGACAGGTGATGATTTGTGGGGCCGCAGGTTTTGCTGCCCTGAGGTTCAACAGAATTAAACAGACTATTATATATATATATATATATATATATATATATATATATATATATATTACGGTACTATAATTAGTAGTTGTTATAGTTCACTGGGGCAGGAGGGAAGAATGGTCAGATGGAAGAATGGTCAGATGGAGAAGCTGGATCAGAGGATGAGGACACATTAGAGCAGGAGGAATGGTCAGATGGAGGAATGGTCAGATGGAGGAATGGTCAGATGGAGCTGGATCAGAGGGTGAGGACACATTAGAGCAGGAGGAATGGTTAGATGGAGCTGGATCAGAGGGTGAGGACATTAGAGAAAGAGGAATGGTCAGATGGAGGAATGGTCAGATGGAGCTGGATCAGAGGGTGAGGACACATTAGAGAAGGAGGAATGGTCAGATGGAGAAATGGTCAGATGGAGGAATGATCAGATGGAGGAATGATCAGATGGAAAAGGTGGACCTAAACGCCCCCAAAGCCAGAACCTGGAACACAAAAACTGGTTCTAAACTGCAGAACCTCCGCAGTGCGGGACACAGGACAGTGAGGTTCTGCAGAAGACTGGGAGAAGACTGTACTTACGGAGACATGAGTCCTGGAGCAGCTGGGTTCAGTCTTCACTGGTTATACTGGTCGAGACGCAGCTCCAGTCTGACTGTGCTCCACACTTCCTCCTCCGCCGGAGTGACGTGGCAGCGTCGCTGCGTCAGGGGGCGGGGCACTGACGTCAAACGCAGCGTCAACAAAGGAGGCGGGGCTTGTGAGGAACAGGTAGAAATGGACTCACAGTGAGGAGCTCAGTCACAGCTTTGATTCTCAGCACAATAACTCAGCAGTACCTTCAGTCAGCAGCACTGAACACTTACAAACCGCAGAACCTGCCACTTATAAACACAGTAATGTCATTGCGGTGCGGAGAACCGCCTGCGAGAAACTCATGATTTTATAATAATAACTTTATAATAATAATAATAAATAATTTTCATAAGCTCCTGTTAGTCAAAACCTGCTTTACTGAAACCCGAGATATCGGCCATATCAACCCTGAACGAAATACGTCCAGGCTTGATTTAGGAACCTGTGTGGATCCCGCCAGCAGGATCGTCAACAAAATAAGTGTTAAGCGCTACCACAATGAGCCCAGGATGAGGGTTCGAATCAGAAGTTTGTGCTGTTCGCCATTGGTAGCCGAAGTCAGGGAGAGCAAAATGGGCCCACGCTCCCTCTCTGGATGGGTAGATGGAGCTCTAACCCACATCACACTCATCGTGATGCTGGGCGGCACAGGCGTCTGTTGGACATTGCGTCAGAGCTGGAATGTAAAAAAAATGTAAATGACGGCAGTTTGAAAAGAGGCGGTTGACGCCACACATGTCGTAGGAAGCTTGTGCTCGTCCTCATCCTCCGAGTGTTGGGAGCCTGGTGTGCGACGGGGGGAGAGTGATAATGATAATTGGGGAATTAGCACTTCTAAATTCACAGGGATAAAATCAGGGATAAAAAATAAGTAAATAAAAATGTTTAGATTCTTAAATTAAAGACACCCGGCTGTAGCCATTTTAAAGAGACCTAAGGTTTAATTTTAATAAAAAAAATTTTAGTATCTACATATTTTCATTCGTTATTTTTGTTACATATTTATATTGGTTAGTTAAACAAGCAAGAAAAATGTAAAATAATATAATATATAAAAATATATAAAGTTTGGTGTGTGTCAAAAGTCATGAAGGATGAATCAATGGAAGATATCAGTGGGTGATATCACTGGCTAATAAACTGTATGTATGTGATTTGTACAGGTATGTTATCAATCACATTCCTGTACAAATGACATAAATACAGTTTATTAGCTTCCATCAAAAAGCCATGACTGCTGTTGAATCACTGGCTGATCTCAGTGGGAGAGGAGTCAGTTATTGGATCTTCATATTCGGATCAATAGAGCTGTACAGGAACGAGAAACTGATTCGAGATCAGCTGTGTTACTGTCATATATGTCTATATTTAGGCCACGGTGTGTAAAGCACACACACACTTACTGGAATTCTCTTCTGTGTTATTGATTTGAGTTGAGCATCTGAACATGAAGATTACTAAAAGCCCTTTCTAATGATTCTGAACGGTTCTGATCTGTTGGGTCCAGCTGGCAGGAGGAGGTGAATGGGCAGAACGAGCAGAGAGGAAATAAGAGATGGAAAAAGCTGTCGCTCTTTATTGATGGTCAGCTCTGCAGACAACAGACAGAGAAAGAGAGAGAGAGTGCTGGGCTTTCAATGGTCAAATGTCAATCAGGAGTTTCTGGGAAATGGATTGTTGGGTCTGAATGGATGTGAGTCGGGTTGTTTACCGCTTGTTGATCAGATTTACAGAATTTTTACAGTGTGTGCAAAGGTTTGTTCACACTGGTAACCATCACAAATAATACCTTTGCAACCACCAGTAAGAAACACCTTACAAACTCCTGAAGACCTACTTAGGTACCACCTGGGGCACCTTACAACCACCACAGCAACCAATTAAGTGTATCATCAAAAAGCACCAAAGCAACCATGTTGAACACCTTAGTAACCACCTAAAATGCCTTATGATCCTAGATCTGGAGCTGTTTTCCTGTAGATCACTCCTCTCACTCTGGAGCTGTTTTCCTGTAGGAAGAGCAGAGTGCATTTCACTGACACTCTTATCTAGAGCGGTTTCTAACATTACAGAGGAGGGTCATAGTAGTGTTAGTCTTGCCCAAGGACTCTTATTGGCATAGCACAGCATAGTTGCCCAGATGGTGGTGTTATCTGTTGCACCACCCTAAGCATGAGCTCATGTCACTGCTCCTCATCTGCTGATGAATGAAAGGGCAGCAGAAGGATTTTATGTGCTCATGCTGTGGAGATGTAAAGCGAGGCCGTGAGGCAGCAGGTATTGAATGAAGCTTGCGGGAAACAGGCTGCTTCACAGCACACAAAAAAGAAAAAACGCCTCCAGAAAGATGATCTAGTAGTTCACATGACTCCAGCATGGATCGCTGAGTTGAGCGGAGATACAAATCAAGGCTGTGCAGTGAGTCTTTTCTAATGGCCAGACAATGAAACTGAATCTATACGTCTATAATATCAACCCACAGTTTTTTTATGGGTGCATGAAGCTTCATTTGAAGGTGGGTGAAGCTGTCTGCATTCTGTAGGTCCTGGGAAAGGGGTGAGGACAGTTACACAACTTAGAACTTGTAGAATTGAAAATCTCTGTGTTGATCTTCAAAGCATGTGAGATTTAGATGCAATAAAATATTTTTATTTGGTTAAACCTAAACACAAAGCATCTCAAGGTGGTACACAGGATGACCTCAAAAGATCAGCATGGAGCATCCAAAGTGTTTTTGAGCTGAAAATGCAAGAATTTCTAATGATTAGATTGACAAGGATTTTTATAATAATAAGTTCTTCCAAATACTTGACAGTGGTCCAAATAAAATAAATAACAAACTGAATGCCCTTTATTATTTTTGTTATTCATGTACATATCAGTATTATCCCTCCGCAGAACTTTTATTCTGTAATTTGAACACTGTGTGAGCACATAAAAGAGAGCAGCCCCTCCTTTCTCATGTTCCTTTATATTCCAATATCTGGGTCAGTTATGTCATCAGCCCCACCCCCTCTCTCTGATCAGTCAGAGTCTGTATGCAGGTTGAGCGTCAGCCCCGCCCCCTCTCTCTGATCAGTCAGAGTCTGTATGCAGGTTGAGCATCAGCCCCGCCCCCTCTCTCTGATCAGTCAGAGTCTGTATGCAGGTTAAGCGTAGACAGAGCAGTAAACAGGCACTGGAAGCTCCTTTGGCATTTAAACTGGGATTCAATTCAGTTTGAAAGCAGTGAAATTGAGATGTTTTCAGAGTTGGATTACTCGCTGATAGACATCCCACATTGATGAGACCATGACATCATGATCTCAGGTTCTAAGAGTTAAGGTGGTCTGTCAGTATGACCAACTTTACCAACCTGGGCATCAAACTTGTTGTATTGGTCATGTTGGTCATCTAACTCGGTCATGCTTGTCGACCACCTTGGTGAGTTTGGCAGCAAGTTGGAAAGATCAGTGTCAGCTGTGTGAGTGTCGATAACTATCGGTAACCAGTGAGGATGTGATTGGTCCCAGAGGAGCAGTGTGTGAGACCCTGAACCTAACCTAGATCAGATCAGCTTCTGTAGCAGCTCCAGCAGCTTTGTGTCCACTGATACAGATCAATGAGAGAACGGGGTCGGATCTGCGGAGCCAGAGACTTCCTACTGAT
>CM067513.1:31831189-31953689 GCA_034509495.1 Acestrorhynchus altus | reverse complement strand
ATCACCATCATCACCATCACCACCACCACCAGTCCGGCTCCTCAAGACCATTCTCAGTGCTGCTTTGGTCCAAGCGAAAGATCCATGTTTCAGAGCTTTTAGAAGATAAGTGTCCTTTCTCACCCAAATCGGAGCTCGCCCAGTGCTGGCATCTGATTAAACAACACCAGAGCAATGCGTCACTAGGCATAGAGGCCAACCACCAAGGCCTTCCCACATCTCCCCCAGCATTCATCTCCTGGGATGAGGTCAGTTCCTCTGGAGCTTCCAGCCTGGACGACTGGGACCCCTCTTTTGCGAGCAGTACACCCCAATGTTGCGCCCATACTGACTACATCCTGGTGCCTGACCTTCTCCAGATCAACAACAGCCCGTGCTACTGGGGCGTCCTGGACCGCTTTGAAGCTGAGCATCTTCTCGAAGGTCAGCCTGAAGGCACCTTTCTGCTGCGGGACTCCGCCCAGGACGAGTATCTGTTCTCAGTCAGCTTCAGGCGCTACAGCCGCTCCCTCCACGCCCGTATAGAGCAGAGTGGGAAGCGCTTCAGCTTTGACGGCCGAGACCCCTGCATGTACAGGGACACCAGCGTGACGGGCCTCCTGAAGCACTACAGCGACCCAGCTGCGTGTCTCTTCTTTGAGCCCCTCCTGTCCCGTCCCCTGCCCAGAAACTTCCCCTTTTCACTGCAGCACCTGTGTCGGGCACTGATCTGCAGCTGCACCACCTATCAGGGCATTAATGCCCTACCCTTGCCACACACACTCAGGGACTATCTCAGGCAGTACCACTTCAGGTGTGACGGGGCTTGTGCTATGTGACACGGCACTGGTCAGTCTGGCACATGATCAGAGTGACTGACAGTGTGATCGGTGGGATTGGAGTGAAACACTCCTCCCGAGAGAAACTTCCCCAGTCAGAGATGTTCACAGTGGTGGTGAATGAGAGAAGATGTTTGAACTTGTTAAAGCTCCTTCACCGGAGGTTATTACAACTAATGCTTATGAAGACAATGTCTGATGTCTGTTGTACCAGAGATCATAGGGCCTAAAACAGGTGTCTAAAATCATGTTTCGTTAACATGGTGGAGGGATACATGCAGGGTGTTGTGCGTCAAAAAATAGTCCCTAAAGAAAACGGCATTTGTTTGGATTCTCCTCTATTTTGTCATTATCAGCATTCCACAGGAAACACGTGAGACACGTGAGACACGTGGGTTTGGAAAGAAAGTCAAATGGTTGCGTGTGTACTGGAGTCATGGTCGCTTGACACCTGCCTGTAATCCCCAACACCGTAAAGAAATCAGTCGGTTAGCGGGAGTTTGACACCAAATTTGCACTCGTCTCACACAATTTATTACACTGAAATTTGGGGAAATTCTTGGGTTTTTCCTTTAAAACTGTAGTTTAGACTGAAATCAGCGAGACACCGTTTCAAATTTACCCCAAAATGTAGTCAATCAGCCAAAACATGAAGTGTCATCGTTTGGATGCGTTATCTGTTCTCTGGGTTTGAGATGATTGTTTTGCGTTGCTTCAACTCTTCAAGCTGATTTACCGTAGATCACTCCTCTCACTCTGGACTGCTTTATTCTAGATCACTCCTCTCACTCTGGACTGTTTTATTCTAGATCACTCCTCTCACTCTGGACTGCTTTATTCTAGATCACTCCTCTCACTCTGGACTGCTTTACCGTTGATCACTCCTCTTACTCTGGACTGCTTTACCGTAGATCACTCCTCTTACTCTGGACTGCTTTACCGTAGATCACTCCACTCACTCTGGACTGCTTTACCCTAGATCACTCCTCTCACTCTGGACTGCTTTACTCTAGATCACTCCTCTGACTCTGGACTTCTTTACTCTATATCACTCCTCTCACTCTGGACTGCTTTACCATAGATCACTCCTCTTACATGGACTGCTTTACCGTAGATCACTCCTCTCACTCTGTACTGCTTTACCGTAGATCACTCCTCTTACTCTGTATTACTTTACTGTAAATCATTCCTCACTCTGCACTGCTTTGCCATAGATCACTCCTCTCAATCTGGAGCATCGCTCTTTTCACTCTGATAAGAGTGACCCACTGGTAAAAGCGGGTTGGGATTGGTTATCTTCCTCTAATACTGTATCAGTGGTAAAAACACGTATTTTTGGAGCAGGGGTCGGTGCATGGAGCGTCCTCTCCCATCTCACTCATTTATGGTGAGACGTCTAATCCCCTGTGAATTGGTCATAGCTGGTCACTCCTCCTCCCCAGGTAAAAGTAATCTCGTCTGAGAAAGGCTTTTGGCTGATAAACTACATTTGGGTCAATGGTGTAAATTGCCAGAATGAGGCTTCATGGTGCACATTTTTCTGGTCTCGGGAAGACATCAGCTTGTCTTTTAATTCTAAGAAAGACACAAGACATAAAGTCCAAAATCTTAACCGATAAATGAAAGACACTCATATCTATAACCTTTCTGACTGATGTGTTGCCTTTTAGCACATTTGCACTTCCCCTATGAAAATGTACATTGTTTAAATATATAAAGCTCAATATCTTTGACAGATGAATTTTAATCTTTTAAACTCTAACTGCTGTATTTATCATATTATACCACCAGATGGCAACATTGCTGAAGCCTGACCTCAACTGGACTCTGCCCTATAATAGCCTACTGTACTCTCATCACCCTGGGACATACTCTTGCATACTTAAGCACTGTATCATTTCTCATCCTGCGAATAATAATCTGTTATTGCCCAACATTTTCAATAAATATTACCTATAAATATGAAACAGGTGAATGAGTCGGTGAATCAGTGCTGCACTGTGGGTTCCATCAATGGACCAAAACCCCGTCCTTTACTGATCTATGAAGTGATACTGTAGTAGGATGGGTTGCCTGTTCAGGGGATTGAACCCCAGTCTGACACAGGGATGGTGGTGTTGTTACCCACTGCACCACCACACCAACCAGATGGTTGATTCCCAGTATGTACAGAAAAAAAAGAGTTGGAAAAAAGAATTTGTCCAGTTTAAATACACAAAATATCCACTTTACCCTGTTTGTGTTTGTACCCTGTTCTCTGAGGGGGCGGGGCTGATGCTCAACCTGCATACAGACTCTGACTGATCAGAGAGAGGGGGCGGGGCTGATGCTCAACCTGCATACAGACTCTGACTGATCAGAGAGAGGGGGCGGGGCTGATGCTCATCCTGTATTCAGACTCTGACTGATACACTGCTCACACAGTGTTCAAATTTCAGAATAAAAGTCCTGAGAATTGATAATACTGATACATTAATAACATAAATAAGAAAGGACATTCAGGGGTTCAGGTTGCAGAACTATCCAGTACATTCATCCAGCTCAAAAACACTGGATGATCATTGGCCAACAGGATTTCTGAGATAAAACGTGCTTTGAGTCTTTATAAGCAAAATAATTTATAGGTACAAGTGAAAGTTGATCAAAACCTGGTCAGATTCATACAAATATTTAAATTCTTTTAATATTTTACATCCGAAATGAAGACAAGGGACCATCTCAGTGTGTGTGTGTGTGTGTGTGTGTGTGTGCGTGCGTGTGTGTGTGTGTGTGCGTCCCAATTCGTTAGAAGCAAATTATTCTCAGTACACAGTATGTCATGTAGGTGCTGGTTAGAGGAGGGAGGTGCGCACAGACGTCCCAGGGCCCCCCCTAAAGGCAGGAATGTGTAGTGCAGTGTGACTGGTACACTGAAGAAAGAGTGAAGGACAGTCTTTCTGCTCTAAGGGTGGTTTTCTCCAGTCTGTACTGAAGTGGGTCACATTTGTAGACACAATAAGTCTGCATTGCTCCCAGGGAAGCCCCTCTTTTGAGTTAGGGAAGGGGTAGGGGTGCCCCTTGTCCTCCCTGCTGTCTCCCCAGCTTCTCCCATGCTGGGATTGTGGTATTATGAGCCCACTTTTCCTTCTTCTTCCCTCTGAATCCCGGTGAGCCTCGCTGTTCGGGCAGGGAATGTGATCCTGCTCCCAGATTTCCATTCTCTATTTCTGTGCTTCCTTGTGCTGCCAGGCCGATGACGTAATGCTCGGTGTTAATTATTCGCATGTGGGAAGCGGCGCTCGCGCTCTCTCTCTCTCTCTCTCTCTCTCTCTCTCTCTCTCCGCGGTGGAGAAAAAGTTAAGGAGAGGATGGCAAAGCACGGCGACCCTCAGGGTAGGGGTCCTGTCCTCCAGACGGCCTGAAAAGTGGATCTTCTGCGCGCAAACGTGAGTAACTGTCCTCAAACATCTGCTCGACTTTCTCCTCCGCAGCGATCCTTCTCCCTGTCCTCCTCGCCCTCCTTCTTCTCGGACACGGGCAACGTCCAGTCGCCCCCCGTCCAGCCTTTGGGCTGAGGCACATCATGCCCTTTAAAGCGTTTTGAGAAGATCATGGGCTTCCTTTGGTGCGTCAAGCCTCCAGGAAAATCAGAGGAACCCGAAGAACCCGAAGCGCTCGAGCGTCGCTCCGGGTGCGTGGCATTGGATCTTTAGATTATTGTACCGCGGAGTTCTTTTCGAGACCCCAGATCCCTGTAGAAGCCCCCCACGAACCCCTGGAAGATCAGCTCTCGTTTTCAACCATCTGCCGTGATCTGGAGGTGAGCTCAAGACCACCACATGCTCCTGTCACTGGGCTGCGGTGGAGACCTCCACGCAAGCCCACCCAAGCCCCACAGGCTCTGCTTTGGTTGAGGGAACATTTGAAAGCACCATAATATGTGTGTCAGTGAGCCGCTCCCTCCCAGCAGGGCTCAGTTATTTATATCTGCCTGCTTCTGCCTCTGGACTCTGAGGAAAAGGAGGGTCAGTCCCAGCAGAGCTGTGATGGAATGAGAGCTGGAGGTGTCGCTCTTCTGTCCCACTCTGGACCCTGTTTGCGTAATGTTGTGTACACTGATATTAACCCCCCGTTACCCCATCGACACCCACTCAGTCTGAGGCAGCAGTGCAGTGGTGCACTTTCCAAGCACATCTGGAAGCAGCAGAGGGCATCTGTGGCTGCTTCTGCAGGCCTAACCGTGGACATACATGACACATGACTGTCCTGTGGGCGCTCTGTTAATGCACAGCCTGCGGAGACCACCAGCAGGATGGAACTGGTCATTTTAGGTTGTTAACACTGTAAATGTTACTATAAAATAGTTTCACCCATCAGTTGCATGACCACCAAATTCGTAGTGGAGGTAGGGACACTGACAGGCCAATGTTACATTAACAGGTGCTCATAGACCCACTGTACTGCACACACATTCACACACAGTGATACACACACACACATTAGGGGGCAGTGAATACACCTGCCCGGAGCGGTGGGCAACCCTATCCATGACATCTGGGGAGAAGCTTAAGTTCCTTGCTCGAATGCAGTTCAGTCATGTCCTGTAACAAGGCGCTATTCCAACAGGACGACGCTCGTCCACATACTGCTGCCGTCTCAAGATCTTGCCTTGAAGACACAGATACTATGCCGTGGTCGGTCTGATCTCCAGACCTGTCCCTGATTGAAAATGTGTGAGACGCTATTGGACACTCTATCAACTCTCCACCCCTACCGCACCAGAACAACCATAAGGGACCCCAGCGCTCAGTGACATTATATGGCATATACACTAATCAGCCATAACATTAAAACCACTGCCAGGTGAAGTGCATAACACTGATGGTCTGGTTCCAGTGTCTCCTGTCAAGGAGTGGATATATTATGCAGCATATTAACCATATTACCCAACTGTGATGTTCTAGACAACTTGGTCAGTGGTCAGTACCTACCAGAGGGCCTCAAGAAAGGATATCTTTGGATCATGGGCTCCCAAGACTCATCGATGCTTATGGAGGTCCCACCTCAGAACTTACTGGGCTTAACAGATCTGCTGTAATGTTAGTCTTGGTGCCAGAAACCACAGACACTGAGATCTTGTGGAGTCCATGTGTGTTTTATCTACAGATATGTTATAATTAATAGATGTATATATACATTGTATCATGGTATATGAAGAACCATTAAAACATTCAGAGGGTGTCATGGTTCTAAGAAACCCTTGAAGAACCTTTTATAAGAGTGTAGGTGTTGGATGGGAGCTGGAACTGATGGGCTTTCTCCAACAATACTGATTTATCTGTTCATGTTTATAAACCTTTTCTTAAGACATTTGTTGTTTATACAGACGTGCTTTAATTTTAAAATTTAAAGCCAAGTTCAGGACAGATGCTCAGATACAGTGGCCTACAGCTGAGAAGAGGCAGAAGAAGGAGTCTGAGGGAGTCTGGCAGCTTTAGGCCATGTTCTGACCATTCTGACCTGGACCTTTGAGTGTTGCCTCAAAAGGAACTCCATAAAGAACCATTTTTGCAGAAGATAAAAGGTTTAAAGTTTCTATTCACATCTTCTAATGAGTCAAATGTGAGCAAATTCTGGGCTGGAGGGTTTTTCTAGGCCTGGCAACCCTGAATCACCCTATAGGAAGGAACTCCAATGGCAATGGGTGCAGTTTCAGGATACATACATTGTCTCTAACCACGTCTCTGTCTGCCTTTTCAGATTAACGGTGTTCCCTGTGGAGGACGCCACCGCCACTAAAACTTAGCGGACACTCCACTCTGGAGGGCACAGCTGAGGGTCATTTCAGTGCTTTGTTTAGCCCTCATTGTCTACAGGCACACAGGAGCACAGCAGTGTCCCAAAAGGACACCCAGGCAAAATACACCCAGTATGAGGACCCAAGGGTTGAACTTCCAGTAGCCTCCAGATCATCCCTTCCTCAGAATCATCAGAGCAGCAGAGCAGGTCCAGCCTGAACAAGTGAAGAAGATAAACAAGAGCAAGCTCTGTTCTGGATCCGTTAGACTGAGAGCAACGTGCCATCACACTTTCCCTCTCATCAAACCCGTACCTGCCCACCAGACCATGATGTTTCGTGACCAGGTGGGCGTCCTGGCCAGCTGGTTTAAGGGCTGGAATGAGTGTGAGCAGACGGTGGCTCTGCTCTCTCTGCTGAAACGGGTCAGTCGGACCCAGGCGCGCTTCCTGCAGCTCTGTTTGGAGCATTCCTTGGCTGAGTGCACCGAGCTGCACATTCTGGAGGTGGACGCCAATAATCCAGGTCAGTACAGAGAGCAGTGGTCGCTCCTCCAGCCTCCTCAGAGATCAGACTGCAGGTGTTGGTGTATGGAGCAGGTGCTCAGAGTCATTATCAGACACTGGTGCAGATGTTGGCCTTCTGGTTCAGGTGGTCGCAGCGTTGGTTGCAGGGGTTGGACAGGTGATTCAGAGTGGGCTTGGAGTGAAATGCTCTGTCACAGGTACACCTAATGCTTATGAATCATATCATAGTTTTACTATGCCTGAAGATAGATAGGTGGTCTCCCCCAACACCCCCCCCCCCGGCATCGTCCATAATGTCCAGTAGTTTCTTCAGAGTCCTCTTCTCTGCCACTGACACCAGAGAGTCCAGCTTTGTGCCAACCTCAGAGCCGGCCCACCTGATCAGTTTGTCCAGCCTGGATGTGTCCTTCTTGGATATGCTGCCCCCCGAGCACACCACAGTGTAGAACAGGACACTGGTGACCACGGACTGATTAAACATCCCCAAGAGTTTCCTGCAGATGTTGAAGGACCGTAGCCTCCTCAGAGAGGACAGCCGGCTCTGTCCCTTTCTGTACAGGTGGTCAGTGTTACATGTCCATAATCATAATCTGCCATAGAAACACTTTTAAAAGATTAGAATAAAAATACCGGGGGTATTCGGGCTGTTTTCATTTCACTACTGTATCTTCTGAAAGCGAGTGGTCTGCCTGTCCAGCTGCAGCGGTGGAAGGTCTTCGTCGGTCCACTATATTGTGCGAGGAGAGTGTGTGACCATGGAAACAAAAACCCTAGTAACCAAATCAGCCAGTAAAAAAAGAGCAGCGCTGACTGGTGTTTGGGTGAGCAGATCAGCAGTGTGTTCAGCTGGACGGAGGCCTGAGGCTCTCTGTATCTCCACTGAGATCTTTCAGAGTGTGTAGTGTTAAAGCTTCCCTGTGTGTGTTAGCAGTGTGTGTGTGTGTGTGTGTGTGTGTTTGTGTGTGTGTTAGTGGTCATTTCTGCATTATGTGGTGTCCATAACAATGAGAACAGAGCTTTTCTGAAGTAGGCCAGACTGTGTTGTGTTGTTTTATAGGTGTATCTGTGTGTTGAGTAGCTTAGTGTGGTGAGTGTGTGTGTGTGTACAGAGTGTATAGAGTGTATATGTTTATGTAGATAGATAGACATCGATAGATTGATAGATTTTATATTACGTATGGCCTCATTTATCACAGAAACTAGATCACTGAGACATGACTTTGTCCTCAGAAGGCTGAGTGTGTATAGAGCACTAAGTGTGTACATAGAGGAGTGCATAGAGTGCACTTCTCAACTCCAGAAGGGCGACTCTGGTGACTTTGCAAATGACTGGATTTGCATGCGTATGGCTTTTATGACCTTTTCCATCTGCCAGACTAAAATTTGTGTGTGTGTGTGTGTGTGTGTGTGTGTGTGTGTGTGGATTCACCCCAGGCCGTGTTAGTCAGTCTCACCTGTGTCACACCAGCTAACTGAGTCAGACGGAGGGAGTGATCTTCAGAAACGCTCTGGCTGTAGATAAACAGTGTTTACAGTCTGTCTGTGCTGCTCTGGGGAAGTCCAGTAGTTTCTCTGTGGGCTTTAGTGAACGGGTTCAGTTCTGGAGCTCAGCTCGCTTCAATACGGGCTCTCTGGGCTCATTCAGGTTCTGGAGTTTGGTTTTATGCTGTTTAATGTTTTTGCTTTCTGATATGATGGCATTGGACCTCATTCACCGAGATAAGCCTTAGAATTTTCATAGTCCAGCTCAGTTTCATGATGTGAAGTTGTTCACACTTCAGCTCTTATAATGATGGTGGATCTCACTGTCCTCTTAAACTGAACAAATCCCAAATAAGGAAACACTGGGGAATGTCGGAATCTTGGTCAAAATTGCGTAGGAATTTCTTCTTATGATGGATTGGTAGATGAGATGTAGTTCCTCTCCACCCCCAGCTCCAATATAGCTCCACTGTGTGTGATGTGGAGAGAGAGTGGCATCTACCCACCCCAAGAGAACATGGCCAACATTTGCTCTCTCGGACTCCGGCTGCTGATGGCGTGGCGATTATCCAGCATCCTGACCTCACTAGCTCTCTTATGGCTGAATGCAATCAAACCTTCAGAGCAATGCTCCTGAATCTAATAGAAAGCCTTCCCTGAAGAGTAGAGACTCCAGCTAAAGCAGCATAAACTGTGGAATATCCTTGATGTGGGAAGAAACAATGAGTGAGCAGGTGTCCCAATACTTGTGTCCATATCGTGTATCTCTGAAGTCCATTCACACTAGCTGTGTGGACAGTGAAGCACCTGTGGATAAGACATACATATAAAATAAATAAGGAATTCTAAACTGGGTTTGTGTGCTGGAATCGGTTCCGATGGGGTTAATGTGCAGCTGGAAGTCCGAGTGGAAAGACGGAACTATTTGGAAAGAACTGTACTAATGAATGGAATCCACGGTGACCTACTTACTCCTGTCTGTGAAGCAGAAGCCTTGTTCTCTGACCCGAGTGATGCAACGGATCTGCTCCTGTCTCAGCATCACACTCCCCGGAGTGTCTCGGAGTCTGCAGGGAGTGTTTCTACACTCTCTGAGTTTTGTAGTAAATCTGTAAATGGGGTCCGAACTCCACGCAGGATCGATTCCGCCGAGCTGGAGCTTCTGTTTAATGAGGAGAGCATCAACTTACAGTTAAAATTCTGTGTGTGTGTGTGTGTGTGTGTGTGTGTGTGCGTGTGTGTCTGTGTGTGTGTGTGGCACACATTTACACTCGTTTGCTAAGATTAAATGTAAGTGTGAATTTACTGTTCCAGGATGCTGGAGACCAGCTTTCTACACAGGCCTATCATGGTCATTACATTATTATGGTCATCAACTTATCGTACAATAAATGGACATGACCTTGACCATGCTGATCTGTTCTGTAACTAAGGTCAGCTCGTGTTTGACCACAGTTGTCAGGAATACAGTTAGTGTTGTCTGCCGTAGACGTCTACCACTGTGGTCTTTAACGTTATTCAACAGATTTAAACCGTCGTCCAGCTTTGAGCAAAAACGCCTTGCGAGAGGCTTCCGATCATGCACACAGTGTCTGACCTTGCGGATGCATTTTGGTGCATGCTCTCATAGTACATAGGTCCCGAAGACCGCAGAATTCCGTCCAGAACGCTTGGAAACGTGAGTCGAATTGGACGTGTTTCAAAGCTGCATTCCAGCTCTGGTGTGGGAACATTTTCTGAACGCGTGAGGAGAACGCATTTACATGGATCGAGCTACCCATCCATATGTAACATATGTAATATATATATATTATGTATATATAACACCAGCACGACAACTGAGACTGGTCGCCTTCCTGTGAGATGGAGCACAGTGTACCTCATTCTGAAGCCCTATTTACATGGGATTCCTTTTATATAGGAGGTGGAGTAATTTGTCTACAGGACATCAGTGAAATGAATGACCACGGCATAAGATGGCATAAATGACCGAGATGGGAGTGGCTGCTCGATCTGCCCTGCCACCTCCTGGTGGCATGACCACTGATAAAGCATTAGATGTTGATAACTCACTACTAATAATGATAGTCCATCACACTCAGGCTGTTGGACACGGCACTGTGCCGTGTCCGCATCCACACTAGGTATGACACAGCCCATATGCACCCTCCGCGCCCAGTTGTTCATCGTAATTTTGGCTGGAGATTCGGAAACACTCCTTTTCCAGAGGATTTGAAGGAATAATTAATATAATATGAGGTTGTTTTATTTAACAGGAAGTAAATAAATCCATAATCCTTACTGTCCGTACACATGACTGACTAATCTCGTCCGTATAGGACTTACGAGTGTTTATGCTGAACAGAAAGTTTAGTCCTGTCTTTCTGGACAGTTTCTACACCTGTATGTGTGATACGAGTGAGGAACCCACCCTCTGCCCTTCCAGCTGCCCCTAACAGAACCTCTCT
The DNA here is from genome assembly GCA_034509495.1 of Acestrorhynchus altus. Lineage (NCBI taxonomy): Eukaryota > Metazoa > Chordata > Actinopteri > Characiformes > Acestrorhynchidae > Acestrorhynchus > Acestrorhynchus altus. Next base: position 31,942,618 of record CM067513.1, on the reverse strand, counting down.
GGGCCGTCTGGGAAGACGTTTTGCTCGTCTTCCGTTTGGGTGGTGAGCCGTTTCATCACAGCCATGCATGAGCAAACAGTTTATTTCTGGCCCACGATGCTGTGCTCCATGCACTCACACGAAACCTCAGGAATGGGGACGGAGAACCTGCCAAAAACGTCTTCTGATTCAAACTCTGCGTTTCCCTGCTGCCCTAATGAATAGGGCCTGTAGACGGGAGCTCCTCAACCCCGCGCTTCACTCAGTCTTTCCACACAATAAAGCACTTTATTCATTTCCAAGTCAAACTATTAGGCGTATTTAAATCTACTCTTACACTTATGAAATGTTATTTGACGAATATTATGGAGCACCGACTGGGTCATTTTAGATCATCACCACCCCTCCTCATCCCCAGCTCATCCCAAAAGTATTGGATGGAGCTCCACCATTCCGGAGAACACAGTTCCACAGCTCAATGCTGGGGGGCTTTATTCTCCACTAGCCCACGCCTGGTATTAGACATGGTGCTACAAAGTTAATTGTTTATCTTCCCCAGAGAGTCCTATTCTATTGGCAGTACTTCTCTACAGGGACAAGACAAGCTGTGTGTGCGTTTGCACATCTGTGTCAGCGATGGATGCAACTTAAAGTAGCTGAATGCATGCATTAGAAGGGATGTCCACTAATAATCGGACGTGTATTCCTGAAGCATAGAAGTGCGATTGGCCCTTTTAGTCATTATTAGTGATTAATAGGGCTATTTAGAGTAGTTCTTCTATATTCATCTGCAGATGTTTGTGCGGCAGAAGCTCCCGATTAGTGATACACTGGTGCTTTATAGTGGTGACAACTGTTTTGAATGCTGTAGAGACTAGTAATTACAATTAGCAGTCTTTGATCCACTCTGGTGGAGTAATACTGCCGCAGAAATCAGCCGCTGGTAATGAATTCAAATGTGAAACTAATTTGCACACCAGGGTTTTGGACTCAGCGGAGTTCTGCTGAACGTTTAGGCCATGCTGATGAATCTGCAGAATGCTTCTGTCTGATTCATGATGATCCAAACCATCACCAACCATCAGCAATAAGTCTGCAGTCAGGTTCAGATAGAAGGTTTGGGTCTGCAGTCAGGTTCAGACAGAGGGATTGGGTCTGCAGTCAGGTTCAGACAGAAGGTTTGGGTCTGCAGTCAGGTTCAGACAGAGGTTTTGGGTCTGCAGTCAGGTTCAGACAAAAGGTTTGGGTCTGCAGTCAGGTTCAGGCAGAAGGTTTGGGTCTGCAGTCAGGTTCAGACAGAAGGTCTGGGTCTGCAGTCAGGTTCAGACTGAGGGGTTGGGTCTGCAGTCAGGTTCAGATAGAAGGTTTGGGTCTGCAGTCAGGTTCAGACAGGGTTTGGGTCTGCAGTCAGGTTCAGATAGAAGGTCTGGGTCTGCAGTCAGGTTCAGACAGAGGGGTTGGGTCTGCAGTCAGGTTCAGACAGTTGGGTTCAGACAGAAGGCTGTGTTTTCAGTTGTTGTGGTTTCGGGTTAGACATGTTCCAGGAATGTTGTTGGTTTTAGTTTTAATTTTAGATTTTAGGGTCTATAAACAACCGTAGGGGCAACCAGCATGTCTCGCAGCTCTTACACGTAATAGTTCAAAATTGTATTCATACATTCATAATTCATCTCTGCCTTAGTCTTGATTTTGAGTCTTGTTTCTATCTCAGGCAGTGAAAAGCAATATAAAGTGAAATTGAATTCATTCTAAACTTGCTTATTTAGCTGTGGGTGTGAAGACAGTGTCTGTATCAGCTTTCAAAATATGCTGAGGTTGGATGATGTCAGCACCTGAGTCAGTTTTCATCATAACTTGCAGAGTTCGGGGCTTTTATGTGGGTCAAAGGATCCTCGGGGAAAGAACAGACTACTTAAGTTCATAGACTAAATACTTTTTAATTTACAAACCTCTAATATATATATATGTGTGTGTGTGTGTGTGTGTGTGTGTGTGTAGTGGGAGGTGCAGAGTGACTTTTCTGAATGAGCCTTTTAAGTGCAGCCATACACCTCTGTCCCGAGAGCGAGAGAGAGAGCGAGAGAGAGCGAGAGCGAGTTCCTGTGTTGTCACGTCTTGACCGGTGTCAGACATCTGCGAGGGAGAGCGGGGGAAGGGTGATTTGGAAGAGTTTCCTGTCCTATTCAGCTTCTCCACAGCAGATGGAACAGTCATATCTGCATGTGGTATTACTACACCTACCGTGTGGAGGTGGGGGCTGCAGTGCGTATTGATGGTCCTGTAAAAGGACACTGCCCCGGGCAGCTCCAGCTTGTCTGGGGCAGTTGCTTTGTCTGACAGCTGAAGTCTAAGTGTGGGCTGAAGTTTGACCGTCCTTTACAGACTCAAGGCAACAGTGTGTCACAGACTCACAAACCACATAAGTCTAGTAGAGATTACTGAACTGTTAAACCAGTTGACCACACGACTGTGGTCAACTAAACCATTGCGTACACTCATCATAAAATCAGTAGTTGCACTCAGAAGGAAATGTGGGAAGATAAAGGTCACCAGGGACAATAAATGATCAAGGTAGACTGATGTGATCAATATTTATTGATCTACTCATACAGAAGTGGTGTCTCTCAGTACGGCGTCGGATTTAACGCAACACGCCACACGTCTCTGCATGGAGTTGTAGAGGTTCCTAATGGTGTCCTGTGATGATCCATCCCATGCAGCTTGAATCTGACAGTGTGTCTTTGAGGTGAGCTTGAGACGGCAGCAGTATGTGGAAGGGCATCGTCCTGTTGGAACAGAGCCGAAAAAGTAGGACCACTGGTTGCAGGACCTTATTAATGGGATGTCATCTCCTCCGAGACCAAAGCAGGACTGAAGACGAGTGACAGTCCGGCACGATACCAACGCAGTTACGCATTGGAATCAGTTGATTAATTCTGGGTGCAACTATTTGTTTGATGAGGAGCATGTGTGGGTGTCATCTGAGCCTGACTGAATTCTGCCGTATTGCTTCTTCACCTAGAAAGCCCACGTAGTCAGACCGGTTCTGTAGCTGCTGCGTTGCTCAGCCAGAGCTGTTAGTGCATGCTCGACTGTAACGGAACACACACGTGGAACACACACACGCACACACACACACACACACACACACACACACACACACACATACTAACACACAGACTCTCTCTCTCTCGTTACGGGAAAGAATGGCTGCTGACTGGCTGCAACAAGAGCATACTAAGATCAGGATGTTGGATGATCCTCACCCTACCTCATCCCCAACTTTCCAGCTCATCCCCCAACTCAGTACTGAATGGAGCACCATCCTTCCAGAGAAACCAGTTCCACTGCTTCTCAACTCAATGGTGGGGGCTGTCATACCCCTCTAGTTCATGTAATGGCACTAGGCATGGTTGCCTATAGGTTTATGTTCCTCTGCTCCAGAGAGTCCTATTCTATTGGCAGTACTTCTCCACAGGGTCTAGACAAGCTGAGTGTGTCAACAAAGGGTGCTGAATTAGAAGGGGTGTCCACAAACATTTGGACATACATTAATATATGTATGTTTTATAGGAAAAGTGCCTGTTTTTGGAGGTTCTAGACAAAACCCCACTTAAGTCTAGACTAAAATGTCATCGTTCAGCCCAAGACGAAGCTTAAAGTTCTCTAAAATGAGCCCTTACATGTCATGAGTCTAACCCTGAACCTAATCCTGATCCTGAAAATGTGCCTTTTTAGTTTTTAAAGCTGTTTCTCGGTGCTTCAGGGGGCTTGTGGTCAGAACGCTTGTGGTCATGTGATGCTGTCCCTGCTCCTGCTGTACGTTTGGCTTCAACAGATGTGTTGTTGTGCTGTGTGTCGGGTGAACAGTGCCGATTGAGCTCAGTCCGGTCAGCCTGAGGACCTCCGTAGCTCCTGTATGGGTGTGGGTCCACAGCAAGGCTGGGCTGGGATCTGACTCTGTGCTTCTCCTGCAGTGGACTCGACTTCATTCGGGGTTTCTACTGTAAAACGTCCCAGTTAACGGCTCCTGGTTTGGTTTGGTGCTGGGTATTTTTAGAAGCTCCTCCTCAGTGCAGGAATCTGCAGTGTGTTTTTGTCTCCCAGCAGGTTTGGAAATAAAGCTTTCTTCCAGAGAGGAAAAGAATGATCAGTTTTCTGTAAATGAGGACGAGGGGTGAGCTGAGGGATTCTGAGGCCCAGCCATTTCCTTAAATAGAGCCATTGGCTCTTAAATCCGCAGACTGGAGGCTCGCATTCCTCACATAGCTCTGACTGTGACTTTCTGTACCGCACAAACAGCGAGACCTCCGCAGCTATCACAGGTAGATGAAAAAGCAGCCTTCACTGCAGACTCGCTTTTAACTGCCCTCATACTCAGGGGGTCAAAACGGAACTTCCTGGCCGAGCGCTCACCGGCGGGGACTCGGGGGCCTCTGACAGATTCACACACTGCTGATTGGACCAAACATTACAACTCTGTCACCAGAAATACAGTATTTATGTAGAGAACGTAGAGTTCTTACCCAAGAACTCATGGTGGTGAGACGTTTTCATGAAAAGTATATTTACTGTACTGTTCGAACAAGCTTCAAAACTCAATACTCATCATAAGATGATATCAGGACTGACATAATCATCCATACCCACCCATACCCATACACACCCACCCGCACTCATCCATACCCATCTGTACCCATCTATACCCATCTATACCCATACATACTCATCCATACCCACCCATACCCACCCATACCCATACACACCCACCTATACCCGCCAATACTCATCCATACCCATCTGTACCCTTCTCTACCCATCTATACCCATCTATACCAATCCATACCATCTATATGCACCCATAGCCACCTATACCCTTTTCTACCCATCTCTATCCATCCATACTCATCCATACCCACCCCTTACAATCCATACCAACCTGTATCTACCCAGACCCATCCAAGTCCACCCATACCATTCCATAGATACCCACCCTTACCATCTATAACAATCCATACACATCCATCCATGCCCATCTATACCCACCAATATTGATACCATCGATCTGTACCCATCCATATCATATCTATACCCATCTGTACCCACCAATATTGATACCATCGATCTGTACCCATCCATATCATATCTATACCCATCTGTACCCACCAATATCGATACCATCGATCTATACCCATCCATATTATATCTATACCCATCTATACACCAGTATTGATACCATCGATCTATACCCATCCATATTATATCTATACCCATCTGTACACCAATATTGATACCATCGATCTATACCCATCCATATTATATCTATACCCATCTGTACACCAATATTGATACCGTCGATCTATACCCATCCATATTATATCTATACCCATCTATACACCAGTATTGATACCATCGATCTATACCCATCCATATTATATCTATACCCATCTGTAACCCCTCCGCAATATCTAGTTTTTAATTTGAGCAATTTTAGTTTTGCGATAACAACACAGAAAGCTTTTTAACCAATCAGATGGCACAGCTGTCTAACTGAACTCGATAACAGTAGCATATGGCCGTATTGTCCACCCCAGGCTGGAACAATAGAAGAGTGACGAGTGTCTGTGCGGCTACTGGCAGAAGCAGGTGTTTCCCACTTTGTTGTGCGTCCAGTCCGCTGTATAGACAGTCCACCCACGCTCGTGTTCCAGTGGCGTGCAGGATTAGAGGTCACAAATAGACACGGCTGGAAGGAAGAGAGGAAGAAAAGCACACGCTCGAGTGCAGACGTGTGTGTGTGTGTGTGTGTGTGTGTGTGTGTAGATTTTTTCCCCCAGGCTAAAATTAGAGCAGTGAACGTCCTCTCTTAAGGCTCTCCGATTTGACTCGGCAGACACAACACTGTGTGTCTGTGTGTAATTCATAGCCGTGCAGTGCGTCCGGGTCGGGATGTCCCTGTTTCTGTCGTCCCATTGGTCTGTACTGTCTGGACTGTATGTCATATGTAATGCTATGTGCAGGCTGGCCCTGTTCACACCACGCAAACATACAGGTCTTAGAACTGAGCCAGTTTAGGTAAGGGGAGTGCTCAGGTGCAGTTTAGGACTGGGTGCGCTGAACTCTGGTGTCTCCAAGGCCGACTGGAACTCATATGGAAGGTGATGTTTGAAGTCAGGAGTCTGCTGTGGCCTCTCCTTTTTTCCCGTCTTCATCCAGCCGTTACCCATTCGATGTGTCGTGATCAGCTCATTAAAATTATTCAAGGCATCTCTGGCTGCGTGATTGGGTTTCAGCCCCTGCTGATGGTCCTGCTGCTTGGAGGAAGCTCTCAGCCAAGGCAGAAGTAGATGGAGAGAACATTTGTAGTTGATTTGTAGTGTTCTGTAGTGTGCTATAGTGTTCTGTAGTGTTCTATAGTGTGCTCTAGTGTTTTGTAGTGTACGGTAGTGTTCTATAGTGTGCTGTATTGTGCTATAGTGTGCTGTAGTGTTCTGTAGTGTAAGGTAGTGTGCTATAGTGTGCAATAGTGTTCTGTAGTGTTCTGTATTGTGCTATACTGTGCAGTAGTGTTCTGTAGTGTTCTATAGTGTTCTATAGTGTGCTGTAGTGTTCTGTAGTGTACTGTATTGTGCTATAGTGTGCTGTAGTGTTCTGTAGTGTACTGTATTGTGCTATAGTGTACTGTAGTGTTCTGTAGTGTACTGTAGTGTGCTATAGTGTGCTGTAGTGTTCTGTAGTGTACTGTAGTGTGCTATAGTGTACTGTAGTGTTCTGTAGTGTACTGTAGTGTGCTATAGTGTGCTGTAGTGTTCTGTAGTGTACTGTAGTGTGCTATAGTGTGCTGTAGTGTTCTGTAGTGTACTGTATTGTGCTATAGTGTGCTGTAGTGTTCTGTAGTGTTCTGTAGTGTACTGTAGTGTGCTATAGTGTACTGTAGTGTTCTGTAATGTGCTGTGGTGCCCCACTGACCTGACTCAGGGAGGACCCCCCACACTCACTCAGTGGGATCAAATTGTGTAATTATGTCCTCAACCATTATGAATTATTCTACTTCTATAGTGAATCTCTCTCTCTTCCTCGCTGTCTGTCTGTCTGTCTCTCTTCCTCTCCCCAGTTCCAGTCGGCCTCTCTGCTGAACGCATTAGTCCGTTTAAGGTAGTGTGTGTTATACTGGCTGGGCAGTGATGTCAAAGAGAAAGTATTTGTGTGTGTCTCTGTGTGTGTGGGTGTGTGTGTGTGTGTGTGTGTGTGTGTGTGTGTGAGCAGCAGGCTGGGTTTTGGGCTGTAGTTCAGCTCGGAAAACTGCGCATTCTTCCATTCTTCTGCTGGACCTGCGGCATGCAGCACATTCCACACAGCTGAGCTGGAGGAGAGAGAGAGGGACAGAGTGTGTACTACTCCACCCTTCTCTCTCTCTCTCTCTCTCTCTCTCTCTTCCTGCATGTGTGTGTGTGTATGCTTAGTAATTGAATATTGGTGATTGGTGAGGATTGGTGATTGGTATTTGAGGGGAGGTGGTTGTTGGGGCGGAGGTTGATGGGGTTGAGGAGCTTATTGGGTAGCTTGTTGGGGTGGAGTTTGAGGATGATGGGGAGGTTGTTGAGGAGGAGATCGTCATGGTTGTAGAGGTGGTTGATAAGGAGGAGGCTGAGGAGGACGTGGTTGAGGAGGGTGTTGCAGGGCTTATTGAGTAGGTTGTTTTCTAATAGAACCTGAGTGATTTATGTCATTTATGTGATTTAATAACGAACCTTACGAGATTGCACACACACACACACACACACTGCAATATCACCAATTAAACAATATATTGTGCAGCTCGAGTCTCTGCAAACACTTCTGCAGTGCTTTATTGTGTATTTTATTATAGTAAGAAAATTCTCTTGTTTGATTCTCAGTGCAAAATCCAGCCTTTGCAATAAAAATGGAATAAAAATGGAATAAAAATGGAATAGAGCTTTTCATCAGCGAGGAATATCGTAGTGTGATCATTTATGTATTTTATGCAAACAATATTTCTGAATGCAATCAAGCCCAGAGCATATCATTAGAAAGGATATGGGTAGAGACGGTCTGTACAGACTCCGGACTGGTGGTTCCCTGTTTCTCCGAGGGAACCGTTAGTTAGCAGTTCTGCTCCGTGTGCTGATTCTTCCACTCTTAGCTGGTGTGTCACTGCTGTGGGAACAGGCTGTGTCCTTGCTGTGTTGACTCAACAACTATAAAAAGGAATGGACACACACTGACTCTCTCTCTCTCTCTCTCTCTCTCTCTCTCTCTCTCTCTCTCTCTCTCTCTGTTTGTAGTGTTAACAGCTCAAAAGCAGGCCAGTGTGGCGTCCACTCGGCCACAGTGTGAACTTTGTACACAGAGACACACTGGGTTGTTTCTGCTCTCCTCCGTCACCTGTGTTTGTGCTGCTCTACCTCAGTGGACGGTGTGTGGCAGAATGATCTGTTTGTGTGTGTGTGTGTGTGTGTGTGGTGGGAGTGGGTGGGGGGGTGTGGGTGTGTGTGTTTGTTTTCCGACATTTTCAGAACAAAAATGTCCAGACAGAGAAAAACAAACAGGCAGAACCTTCCATTTTGTTTGTTTGTTTGTTTGTTTTGTTGTTTGTTTGCTTTTTGAGCCAGTAAACAGTCAAAAAAACAACATTTCTTCTAATTATTGGAATCTGTAAATCCGGTCGTAATGAGACATGTGCCTTTAATTGATTAAGCGGTGATGTAAACAGCGTTCTCAGAGATTCGGAGTAGGATCTCTCAGCTTACTCCGATTCCTTTCGGTTTTCCGGACAAACTGCAGCTGTTATTGATCAGGAGATGAGGATTCAGCATGATCCAGCAGGACTCTGCCTTCCTCCAGCCTAGCAGTCATTAACAACTGACCCATGTTCTCCCTTTATTTCAGATGAATCAAATGCATGCATTAATCAAATTAATTAATTCAATGAATGCATGCATTAATCAAATGTAACGATCAGATTATTGACACAGTTATCGGATTATTGAGTGCATGCTAACCCTGGCCCGATCTTCTAGAGATCAGTTCTCCTTCTACTTAACAATTCACATGAACAGACAGTTTGACGGGGTTCCCAAACTTTGCGCACCACGGCATATACTGTATATAAAAGACACTGTACATGCAGTCCTGTTCCGATGTTTTAGGCCTGAATCTCATTATTTACAATCATTTCCCTGAGTTTAATGTAGAACCTCCACACAACAGTACAAGAGAGGAAGGTAAACATAAATCCAGTATAAAGGAAGAAGAACAAAGCTTGGTTCCAGATTTCTCCTGGACCTCCCCCACACAGCACCTGGATGTGTTCGAATTCCATCAGCAGCACACCTGATTTAATCTCACAAAGGAGGTATTGACGAGACCATAAATAACACTAGACTCTCATGAGGAGAACTTTGGAGATGTTTAATGAGCACAGTGATGGAAGACCACCACTTTCTGTAGGAACGTTATTCTAATATTAGTGTTTTACTGACTAAATAAACACTTAGTGACCCTAAAAGCAGCTTTTGGTTCTGATATTCTATTTTCTCATTACTCTGTATGCAGAACCCCATGTTGAACCGTGTGTGTGTGTGTGTGTGTGTGTGTGTGTGTGTGTGTGTGTGTGTGTGTGTGTGTGGTTTTGGTCGACATGTTCACTGATGATGTTGTAAAAATAGGGCGTTATCTCCGCCGCCGTACTGTTGAACTGTGATGTGAAGCATCTATATTTAGAACAAGGGAATCATGTGTCTGACAAACAGCTCTCCTCCCATCTGTGTGGGTTTCTTTTCTTTTTTTTATAGAGTTAAAGAACTAAAGAACTACACTACATGTCCGAATGTTTATGGACACTCCTTCTACTGAATGGATGTACACAGACGTGCCCGGATGTGCACATATTCAAGCACAGCTTGTCTAGTACCTATAGAGAAGTACTGCCAATGGAATGGATCTCTGAGGGGTGCAGAAATGTGTTTGGTCAGTGCGAACATATCAAAGGTTTGATCTAGTGGGCTATACTGGTCAGTGATTCAGTCTGAATGGGTCAATAGCCAAAGAAAACAAGCAGTTTTAATTCTATGAGTCCACCTTAAATGATACATCAGTTACATTTGGGCAGTAGTACATATCTGATACAACACTTATTAAGGTGGAATGGAAGTAGAAGAAGTCATCGTGTGCCTCGTAGGTAGGGAAGCCTCCAGTACGTGCTGTATTCCTCACCTCCAGCTCTCTCTGCAGACTGTGCAGACCACGCTCACTCTGGCGTCTCGTCAGTGACCCTGAGGTGTTTCTCATCTTGCTCTAGTTTTGGCTCCGAAGCAAATGGTAGCATGAATCTGCATCTCCTAGGTAACATCAACTTGCGTTTGGGGCATGTTTGGTTTGGAGGTGGTTCAGGTGCAGGTGTGATGGACATCGTTCCATTCGATAAAAGAGTAAAACTCTGGGGAAGTGTGATTGGAGTGGGTCAGGGTGTGGTAGAGGCACAGGTCCCGGAGTGTGAGACAGTGGAGGGGTCAGAGTATGGTATGGGGGATTGGTCAGTGTGTGATACAGGGGGATGGGTCAGAGGGTTTATAGGGGAGGTGTTGCAGTGTGATACAGGGAGGGGTCAGAGTGTGGCATGGGGGAATGGTCAGTATGCAATAAAGGGGGCTGGGCCTGAGTGTGTTATAGGGGTGTAGGAGTGTGATACGATTAGGGGTCAGGGGGTTGTATGGGGGAATGGTCAGAGTGTGTTATATGGGAGATGATGGAGTACGTTACGGGGAGTGTGATACAGTGGACGGGTCAGAGTGTGTTATGGGGGGGTGTTCTGAAAAATGAATTTGCCCAGTGTGTGAGACGTCCTCCAATCAAACTATAATATTTTAGAAATGAAAGCAGTACAGATAAATCCATCTTTATCTTCTGCTGATTCCAACAAAGGAAACTCACTCCTACTGTAAGGCCGATAGATGCTCATGGAGGTCCCACCTCACAATTTACAGGACACAGACAAAAGACCTGCTGTAACACAAGTGTCTTGGTGCCAGATACCACAGATACCTAGAGGTCTTGAGGAGATCATGCCGGGACAGGTCAGAGCTTCTCCAGGGGCATGAGGGGGACCAACACAGTGTTGGGTAGGTGGTTGGAATGTTACGGCTGATTGGTGTAGATGTTCACACTGGGTTGATATTAGTGATATTACTCAGCTGAATCAGAGCCACGTACATGGAGCAGAAGAGGAGGACTTTCCTCACACTGACATCTCACTGTGACTCTCTCTCTCTCTCTCTCTCTCTCTCTCTCTCTCTCTCTCTCTCTCTCTCTCTCTCTCCGTGAGTCATGCTGATGACCGCTTGGTGCGCTCTGCCCTTTTGTTCTATATTTACATGGTGTCTATGGGAGACTGGAGCAGACGGAAGACTGAGTTTGAGTGTGGACTTCACAGAGAAGATCAGCAACATGTCTGTAACTGACCAACAGCTTATTCTGTCCACTGACTTTAGGCTAATTTGGGTTTATTCTAATGTTATATAGAGTTCATTACAGGTAGACACCCTGAAATGACCACTGACAGTTTATTTGGGTTTATTCTAATGTAATATAGTGTGTGCGGGTGTGTGTGTGTGTGTGTGTGTGTGTGTGTGTGTGTGTGTGTGTGTGTGTGTGTGTGTTTGAATGAGCAGGCTGTGGAGGAAGTGAATGGCGGGTATGTATCGGAAGTCAGAAGCCCAGAGATGAGCCGGGTCTATTGTATTAGTGTCCCGCTCCCTTCGTCACCAAGCCCGAGAGGGGGTGGAGTGAGGGAAGAAGAGCTACAGAGAAGAGAGAGAGAGAGAGAGAGAGAGAGAGAGAGAGAGAGAGATTGAATCTGAGAGGAACACAGAGAGAGTCAGCCAAGTCAAACTCAGGACTCTAATTTTAGCAGTGCAGTGTGGCGGGATATGAAGGCTTCATTAGTGTTCCAGCCGCAGGATGACGTGTTCTAGTGGATTTTTCATAACAACACGTTTACTGACTCCTTCAGAAGCTTTTTTCATCTTCTAGTGGAGTAAGAGCGTGAACACGCATTCCGCCTGTCTCTGTTTAACCCTGAAACTGTCTGAATGTAGGTCAGCATTCAGCTCCTCTTTCTCATAAATACATTTGATTCATAGTAGATACTGAGTAATTCATAGTGGATACTGAATAATTCATAGTGGATACTGAATAATTCATAGTGGATACTGAATAAATTGTAGTAGATACTGAATAAATTGTAGTAGATACTGAATAAATCATAGTAGATACTGAATAATTCATAGTGGATACTGAATAAATTGTAGTAGATACTGAATAAATCGTAGTAGATACTGAGTAATTCATAGTGGATACTGAAAAAATTGTAGTAGATACTGAATAAATCGTAGTAGATACTGAGTAATTCATAGTGGATACTGAATAAATCGTAGTAGATACTGAATAAATCGTAGTAGATACTGAATAATTCATAGTGGATACTGAAAAAATCGTAGTAGATACTGAATAAATCGTAGTAGATACTGAGTAATTCATAGTGGATACTGAAAAAATCGTAGTAGATACTGAATAAATCGTAGTAGATACTGAGTAATTCATAGTGGATACTGAATAATTCATAGTGGATACTGAATAATTCATAGTGGATACTGAATAATTCATAGTGGATACTGAATAAATCGTAGTGGATACTGAATAATTCATAGTGGATACTGAATAATTCATAGTAGATACTGAATAAATCGTAGTAGATACTGAGTAATTCATAGTGGATACTGAATAAGTCCTTGAAGTTGAGTGATTTGACTGACGTCTTCATTTTAAACACACCTGTCCTGCTATGTTAGGAGAGCAGGCCGGCGAGGGTCTAAAACAGCAGCTCGGCCTCCGATTGTTCTGGTCCTGATTGAAGGTTTCCAGTGCGCAGCTGCCTGTCAGCTGATGTCTGAAATAACGTGATGCATTGACACACAAATAAAGCATCACATCACTGCTGCAGAAAGAGGATTCAGTCACATCACTTTCAGAAATCTGTCTTCAAAGATAAAACCTAAACTATGAAACAAAGGACAGGAGACGTGTGATGTTTTCAGTCTCTGTATTATAATGTTCTGTAACCAAGTCATATGTATTTATGGACAGAAGTATTGGGACACCTGCTCATTGTTTCTTCTGAAATCATTATTAAAATGAGTTTATTAGAGGAGACTTTCTACTAGATTTTGGAGCATTTCTGTGAGCATTTGATTGTATTTAGCAACAAGAGTGTTTGTCAGGTCAGGATGATGGATGATCACCACCCGACTTCATCCCCAACTCCCCATCAGCCCCATCACTTCAGAGGACACAGTTCCACGGCTCCACAGTGCTGGGGGTCTAACCTGTGATTAGTGGGTTAAACTGGGGTTAATAGATTAGCTTGTTGAATCATTGAAGAGGTTGTAAGAGAAGTGAATCATTCTGAGGTCAGATTTACGCTCCTGCTGGACTGAATGGGGCTCCTGTTGCTCTGTCCAGCCTGAGCGGAGCCCCGCGGCTCGCCTGTAAAAATGGAAGTGCCAGAAAAAGGCGTCCCAGCGGAGCATTTAATCATGGCTGAACAGTCGTCCCTCCGTCTGAGCCCAACCCGGCTTTGGGTGACATTGGTGTGTGTGTGTGTGTGTGTGTGTGTGTGTGTGTGTGTGTTCTAAACATGGAGCCTCTCTAAACACTCCCAAACAAGACACAGGAATCAAGCCTTTACAACATCCTGTCTGTCTCCAAACACACACACACACACACACACACACACACACACACACACACACACACACACACACACACACACACAAACACACACACACACATATATATGCTGTATCAGAACAATATCACTCAAAAGTTTGGACACATCTGCTTTTTTACTCTTTTTCACATTTCAGTAAAACTCGATATGGGACAATAATATGGAATTTCGCGGATTCTCTGGGAAGTTTTCATCGCTTTGATGCAGAAAAGAGAACCATGAAAGCTTTTTATCTTTAAATGCAATGTAAAAAGACTTTATTCTTTGTCATTTTGGAACATTTCTATTGGCCTATTCATCATGAAATTCAGATGCAGTATAAAAAACAGCTGCCAGATTCAGTTGAAGTCAGAAAGTGAACTGGTTTAGGGCGGCTGTACTGGTTTACTCCCACTGTAAGTAAAGTAAATAACTTTATACCATATATTGTAAAGAGTATGACGCTCATTTTCTATATTTCTCTCAGCATTTCATGAACTCTGTGTGCATAAGATCTAAATAAATGGGGTCAATGGAAATCTCAGCAAATATCAGCCCCAAAAGGAGATTTAATTCATTTAAAAGTGATTCTAAATTCTAAAGTGTTCTTTTTACTGTATTTAAAACCTCTATGAGCAGCTTTAAACAACAAACTGGACGGGTCAGTCACCACTGCTGCGCTTTTCAGAACAGGCCAGAACAGACTCCACCTACTGAGGAACCTGAGGTCATTTGGAGTGCAGGGAGCTCTCCTGAGGACCTTCTTTCACACATTGGTGGCACTTGCCATCTTTTATGGAGTGGTCAGCTGGAGCAACAGTATTTGGATGGTAGACAAGAAGAGACTGGACAAACTCATTAAGACGGTCAGTTCTGTATTGGGGACGTGAGACAGGAGGATGTAAACCAAGCTGACATCCATGCAGGAGACTGTGGCAGTACCGGGCGGCTCCTTCAGTGACAGACTGCTTCACCCTGAGTGTGTGAAGAAACGGTATCAGCACTGCTCCCAGCAGACCACACACACACACACACACACACACACACACACACACACACACACACACACACACACACACACACACACACAATTAAACTCTACTTCCAGCAGATCACAGACTTGTCCTGTCATATCAACATTGTTAGATCTGGGCTTGATTGTCTTTAATGGACTATCAGACCTTATGTATGTCCTCAATACATTTTGATCCACACCCCTGGTCTGGACACGTTTGTTCAGATGTTTGAGCTGTTCTCTAAGCTCTCCTATTTGTGGTTATGGACAAAGCAGCGTCCCTGACCCTGAGTATCTATAGCCCTGCTGAAGCTGGACGGGCCGAGTGCTTCTGAGACATGCCACAATAGGTTACGCTGCCGCAGATATGTATAGCGTCCGCTCGGCCGCTGCGTAATGCCATCGTGCAGCAGCTGGGTAGGAGAAATGAAGGCATGACCCTTCCCTGTCCACTGCTGGAGCTGGCCATATTTGGCTGGGGATGCTTTATTGGTTTGTGTTCCTGTTATTGTGGGAGTGATGGAGAGTTGTGGGTTTTGCTCAGGAGTCTGACATGTCCAGGAAACACGTTCAGTCTCTGAACAGCAGGCTGACAGCAGCAGGCTCTAAAGCTGGGGGTCCACAGCCTGCACCGAAGACCGACCGCCCCACCTCTTCACTCTGCTGTGCTACCGTCATGTAAATAAACGCTGCATTTGTGTTCCGTTCAGTCTGAAACATAGTAGCTTTGATTGTGATGCAAACTAGTTTGTGTTAATATCACATTGAAAAATGAATGATATACTAATTCATACTGAATTATGTGGATTTTTGTGAATATTGTTTGGTATTTATGTAATTGAAATGTAATTGAAATTGATCCTCTCTGGCTCTCTCTCTCTCTCTCTCTCTCTCTCTCTCTCTCTCTCTCAGTGGTGATCAGTCAGTGGCAGGCCGAGCCAAAGGAGCGTCTGATTTCTCTGGTTCTGACCCACCTGCCACTCCTCAAACCGGGCAATGCGGAGGCGAAAGGGGAGTACATGCGGCTGCTGCCCAAAATCCTGACCCACACCATCGAGTTTGGCCGACACCTGGAGGAGAGTAGGCAGCTACTGTCATATGCCCTCATCCACCCAGCCACGTCTCTGGAAGACCGGGCCGAGCTGGCTCTGTGGCTGAACCACCTGGAGGAGCGGGCAGCCACGAGGGGGGCCGGCGACTCCCTGGAGCGCGTGTCGTCCTCGTCCCACCACAGCGGGCAGGCCCAGCACCTCTACCCCCAGCACCAACGCTACGGCTCTGACGACCGCCTCAATGGCTGGCAAGGCTCGCGAGACTCCGGCCTGGGCTGGCAGACGCAGCAAGGTTGTGAGAACGGACACCTGCTGCTCTACCCATCATCCTCTGTGCCCTCCACTATCAACACAGTGGGCACCGGCAGCGGGACCAACTCCAGTGAGTTCAAACATCTCTACTTTCAGCAGACCTTTCCTGACTGACTGACAAACCTGTAGTTTAAAGGTACATTGAATAGTGGTTCTTCACACACTGCACACACACCGATCAGCCATAACATCACATAACACTCACGCTGCCACAGCAGCTCTGGCCTATTGAGACCTGGAATCCACTGGATCTCTGAAGGTGTCCTGTGACATCTGACACCAAGACTAACGTTAGGGCAGATCCTTCAAGTCCTATAAGTCGTGAGGTGGGTTGTGAAGTGAAATTGACGTGTTGAAGCAGAAACAGACAAGCATAGGCATTCGAGACACCTTGAGAAGAAACACACTGCGATGTTCTAGACGTCTTCAGTAGCTACCAAAGAACATTGGTTCCCCGCCTAAACATTCTCAGAAGGTAACAAAACAGTTTAGAGTCTGTAGTGTGGAATTACATGACAGTGGAACAACCCCCCCCCCCCCCCCCTGGGAATGATGGAGGGTCAGAACCAATCATCAGTACCTGACCTCACTTGTGCTTTTTTGCTGAATGCAATCAAATTCTCCTCACAGCAGGGTTCCAACATTTAGTGTAACGACTTCTTGGAAGACTAGAGGCAGCAAAGGGGATAAGCTCCTTGATAACACCCTTGATGTCAGAAGAACCTCTGGACCAGCAGGTGTCCACAAACATAGACGAGAGTGAGAGTGTGCAGGGCAGGTGGCGGGAGGGAGGCGGGTTCGGAGAGGATGGAGAACACTACACGTTACACACCGGTGTGAGGCCAGGCTGCTGCTCCTACACGCGGTGGTTTAACTGTTTGGGCTATGTATAGGCCTTCACGGGCCAGTTTAAAATAGGAGCCCAGCTAACATTACAAGTTCCAGTCCCTAAATATTAACCATTTCCCCTAAATACAGACCCCACAAAGGATACCTTACAAGGGAAGAGATGGAATGGCATGCAGCGCTCAGTTAGGGAGGTACCACGGGGGGTGTGGAGGTCTGTTTTTGTGTGTGTGTGAGACAAGGAGGCCATGAGATGCCATGCTAAAAATTGAAATGATGTTTTTCATGGTTAATATATCTCAGTACAGGTCATTAACACGGTCAGTGGTCAGCGAGAACCTACCTGTAATTACCATCACACCACCACACTGCCACACTGACACCACACCAACACCTTCGCCATTCCGACACCCCATCACATCACCAAACTGCCACACCAACACCTCGCCACAGTGACACCACACCAACACCTCGCAACACCGACACCCCACAACCCCAACACCCCACCACACCGACTCCCCACCACATCGCCACTCCAACACCCCATCACATCACCAAACTGCCACACTGACACCACACCAACACCTTGCCACTCCGACACCCCATCATACCACCAAACTACTACACCAACCCCTCGCCACAGTGACACCACACCAACACCCCATCACATCACCAAACTGCTACACCAACTCCCTACCAACCCACCACACTGACACAGTGTAAACTACAACTCAGAGCGAAAATAAAAGTCCTGCCTTTACAACTTGAAACTGAAATTTCTGAACGGTGATAATCGCGCAATCAATAAACACCCTAACACTCTGCACACTCTGAAAACAAAACATTCTAAACACTCTAACATTCTTAACGCCCTGAACACCAATTCCTTAATACTGAACACTCCTAACACTCTGAACACTCCAAACACTTTATTAGTCTTAATACTGAACACTCATCACTCTTAACACGTTAACACTCCAAATACCCCAAACCCTTTAACACTCATCACTTTGAACACTTTTAACATTTACTACAAAACACTTTAACACTGAACACTCATAACTCTCAGAGCACTCAACACTAACAGTCAGCACTCTAAACACTTTAGCACTAACACTGATCATTAACACACTTAACACTAACAGTCAGCACTCTACACACTTTAGCACTAACACTGATCATTAACACACTTAACACTAAGCACTTTAACTCTCCACACTCTGAACATATATCTAAACACTTTAACACTCTTAACACTGAGAATTCAACACAGGCAACACTCTGAACACTCCAACAATTACACTATGAACACTCTGAGCACTTTTAATACTTTACACTTAACACTAACACTTTGAACATGCTTAACACTCAGCACTTTAACACTCCAGCACTAACACTCAACAGTCTAACATTCTTAACACTCAACACTCTTAACAATAACACCCTGAACACTCTGAACACTGTGAACACTCTGAACACTGTGAACACTCTGAACACTGTGTGTAAACGCAAACCTGCTGAATGTGATTCTGACTCATGAGCATCTGTTCTGAAAGGGGTGATATTCAGGCTTTTGTGCTTCTCAGACTCCAAGCAGTCAAATATAAAGGGGGTCTGTGGAGCAGAGCTTTAAATGGGCTCTTATTTATATCCTCAGCTGTCTCCTTCATCAGGAAAAAGACACTTGCATTCTAAGCTGGAAATATCCTCCTCTGACCACAGATATGTTCAATCGCAATATGTTTGTTACAGACCGTTCCCTGTCCACACACTGTCCGCTCATTCCACCGCGTTTCCCCTCTGCTGACGGACCCTATGATACACGATGTTAAAGTGTAATTACAGTGTAATTTTTTTACAATATTTAAACATTAAATACATTTTCTTATATTTTTATGCACTGAGGCATCTTCAGGTCTGTGTTACGCCCTCACCAAAGAACGCAAATGGGGGATGGAGAGGAGCAGAGTAGAGGAGGAGCTGAGAGGAGGGGGCGGAGCAGAGTGAAGGAGCAGAAATAAGGTTTCCTGCAAGATTGAAACAAAACATTTATATCTGTTTATATCCCGATATAGATATAAATATCGATATATCGCTCAGCCCGTATCCCGCTCTGTTTATATCCCGATATAGATATAAATATCGATATATCACTCAGCCCGTGTCCCGCTCTGTTTATATCCCGATATAGATATAAATATCGATATATCGCTCAGCCCGTGTCCCGCTCTGTTTATATCCCGATATAGATATAAATATCGAGATATCGCTCAGCCCGTATCCCACTCTGTTTAGATCCCGATATAGATATAAATATTGATATATTGCCCATCCCTACTGGTGATGGAATTGAATTGAGGCATTGAGGAGAACCAAGATTTGATCTGCAAACTATCTCACAAACTACTTTCTTGAAAATGAGAAATTCTTCCTTTTACTATATTTATGTTGACCTGCATCTGTTCGAATATAATCTGGACATTTTGCACTAAAACTCTCTTATTGCTCTTAGAAATGACTTTAAAAAAGGGGATTAAGAGCCTAAAACCTCTGCATTTCTGTTCACAAAGACAGTTATCATTGATCATATGTCACAGACTGTATGTAGACTAAAATGCTGGGTCAGTTATGTCACTGCCCAGGCGTGAACACTGCCCTACAGGCCGGCTACATTCTTTGTTCACCCAGAGCGGACATAACACAACTGCTGACTCTCCCAGTCTGGCTTATCTGAAATCTGAACTATGACTGACACAAACAGTCTCAGAGATCCACGATACACTTCATAAAGCAGGGCTTCTTACACTGTTTTATACACCAATCAGCCACAGCATGAAAACCACTGACAGGTGAAGAGAATAACACTGATGGTCTGCTTCGATTGGCTCGTGTCAAGACATGGATGTCAGTGTATAACTGTGTGTGTTTGTATTCCACAGTCCTTCCTGGGAGTCAGCACAGTCCCCTGAAGCGCTCTGTGTCTCTGACGCCCCCTATGAGTGGCCCTTCTAACCCTCTGGGTCATGGCTGGCTGTCCCAGGAGGACCTGCGTGGCCGGGCAGCACCAGATCACGCGCCGCTCTCGCCCCAGAGCAGCGTCGCCTCGTCCGGCAGTGGGGGCAGCGAGCACCTGGAAGATGGGTCTGGACTGGGGGCCGCACTTCGCAGCACATTCCACGAAGAGGGGAGCGGCATGAGGGGTGAGGAGATGGTCAGGGTACTGTTCTCATTAATCTGACCAAATGATTAGGGATGTGTCCCTAATGTTACATTTTGAGAAGCATGTAAAAGCTGGAGAAGGAGCTGCAGGCTGTGCAGTGAGTGGGTGGAGTTTAATGTGTCGGTGTGTGTAAGGAGCTGGAGAAGGAGCTGCAGGCTGTGCAGTGAGTGGGTGGAGTTTAATGTGTCAGTGTGAGTAAGGAGCTGGAGAAGGAGCTGCAGGCTCTCCCAGGTTTTCCCAGACAAATAGAGGCTTTTAAGCCAGAAAACAAGCTTGATTTCAGGAGAACCCTGTGCTGTAGATGGTTTAGTGTATATTATTTGTGTAGGTGGAGCACACCGTAATAAACCCAGTGAAGTGTTCCTGTAATACAGGACTAATCCCAGTCCTCCAGTGCCTGCAACTCTTTCCCATGACCACGCTGTTATCTCAGCCAACTCTCTCCTGAGCCAAGGTGTGTGTGTGTGTGTGTGTGTGTGTCTGTTTGTGTGTGTGTGTGTGTGTGTGTGTGTGTGTGTGTGTGTGTGTGTGTGTGTGTGTGTGTGTAATGGGACGTGTGTGTGCTTGCCCGCAGATGTGCCGGCGTGGCTAAAAAGTCTTCGTCTTCACAAGTATGCCGGCCTCTTCTCCACCATGACCTACGATGAGATGATGTCACTATCAGAGCAGCAGCTGGAGACACAGGTTAGTGCTCTACGTGTGTGTGTGCATGTGTGTGTGTGTGTGTGTGTGTGCGCGTGTGTGTGTGTGTGTGTGTGTGCGTGTGTGTGTGTGTGTGTGTGTGTGTGTGTGTGTGTGTGTGTGTGTGTGTGTGTGTGTGTGTGTGAGGCATGGTTAATCCAGGTCCTAGAAGTTAAAATCTGCTATTAGCCACCTCTGGACTTACTGTTATCTAGAACATGGACTTAAATGAACAGATTACATGATGCTAATTTATACAGCAGGGAAAGTTGTTTTCACGAATAGGAGCCATCGTTCAACTTCATAACAGCAATTGAAACCACGTTCAGATATGTCCTGGGATCGAATATGACGGGGTTGATTGCAACAGTGTTGACTGTGACGAGGTTATATGTGACTGTGTTGAATGTGACGGGGTTGACCGTGATAATGTTGAATGTGACGACGTTGAAAGTGACGGGGTTAAATGTGACAGTGTTGAATGGAATGATGTTGAATGTGACAGTGTTGAATGTGACGAGGTTAAATGTGACGGTGTTGAATGGAATGATGTTGATTGTGACGGGGTTGACCGTGATAATGTTGAATGTGACGATGTTGAAAGTGATGGGGTTAAATGTGACGGTGTTGAGTGGAATGATGTTGAATGTGACGGGGTTAAATGTGACGATGTTGAATGGAATGATGTTGATTGTGACAGTGTTGAATGTGACGGGGTTAAATGTGTCTGTGTTGAATGTAATGATTTTGAATGTGACGGTGTTGAATGCGATGATGTGTAATGTGACAAGGTTAAATGTGATGATGTTGAATGTGACGGGGTTAAATGTGACGGTGTTGAATGTAATTATGTTGAATGTGACGGTATTGAATGCGATGATGTGTAATGTGACAGGGTTCAATGTGATGATGTCGAATGTGACGGGGTTAAATGGCAGTACAGTACTGTACTAGTGGTGAATGAAACGGTGACGTGGTGAATGACGTTGACAGATATGACAGCAGGGTCTGTTATTAGAAAATGTTAGCTGATATTCATGGCTGCAGTTCTGCTGTGACAGGTTGTGATTTGGCTGTTAATCAGTGGTTTGGAATGAGGCTGTGTGACGCACTGAGACTCACCCTGACTCTGATCTTCTCTCTGCAGAACGTCACTAAAGGAGCTCGACACAAGATCATCATCAGCATCCAGAAACTGAAGGAGAGGCAGAACATGCTGCGCTCGCTGGAGAAGGTGTCTGTCTGTCTGTCTGTCTCACTCGTTCTCTCTTTTCTCTCCTACCAACTCTGTCCATCTCTCTCTCTCTGATCTCTACTCTTAAGAAGAAAACAAAAAGTTGTTGTGTGGGATTAAAATCCATCCCATGAAGCTTGAATATTCCGTTCCTGCAGATTGTTGTGGGGGTGGAGCATAGATAACCTGTCCAATAGCAAGTCATACTTTCTTGAACCGAGGATAGGTCTGGAGATGCAGCTGGGATAGAGCACCGGAGTGTGTGTTCAGAAAAGGTAGGACCACTGGTTGCTGGACCTCATTAAGGTAACAAGTTTCTGTAATGAGCTGGAATTGGACAAAATTGCAGACCATGACACCAGGACTTGCGCTGTGTGACAACAAACCATTGATGGTGATCACGGTGCCTCCACACAAGGTTTACTCGGTCTCCACGAAGACAAAATAATAGAACTCCTCACTGGTGGCATTAAGGGCCACCACACATAGACGTCTCCAGGAAAGAGGCGTTCCCGATATCAAGCCCCTCCTGAAGCAGAGACAGCGTCAGAGACGCCTGACGTGGACGCCTGAGCTCCAAATTCCTCTTTTCAGATGAAAGTAAATTCTGCATTTCATTAGGAAATCTGGAGCCTGAGAGCCTCAACTCACGCTCCTACAGTCTGGAGAGACGGAATCCAAGGTGTCTGAAGTCCAGTGTGAAGTTCTGTGATGGTTTAGGAGGCCATGTTATCTGCTGGTGTAGGTCCACGGTGGTTTAGGGAGTCCAAGGTTTTTACACACATGTTGTGTTTTTGTGTTGTGTAGTGTGTGTGTGTGTGTGTGTGTGTATGTATGTGTTGTGTTTACAGTGTGTGTGTGTGTGTGTGTGATATGTAATGAGTGTTGTGTTTATATCTGTATATGACACTGGAAATGAGGTCTGATTGTACTCAGCCAGCGTCTTCTGCTGTCTGATGTCTGACTGTCCTGTTGGTCAGATCTCAGTCTGATCAGTTGCTGGATCTCTTCAGGTTTAGGTTTGAATGTGTGTGTGTGTGTGTGTGTGTGTGTGTGTGTGTGTGTGTGTGTGTGTGTGTGAGAGAGAGAGAGAGAGAGAGAGAGAGAGAGAGCTGCTGGGAGGTAAACATGTGTGTATTTTTGGTTGAACTTTGTCAGCATGTCATTTTCCACGTCAGGCAGAAATATCCCAACACCTGACTGCAGCTCATCCTCAGTTTATAGAAGCAGCCAAAACAATAAAACCACTTACACTCATGAAAATATGTTCATTCATCAGCTCTCTCTCTCTTTCTCTCTCCCTCTACTCAATTCCTTTTCTCTTTCTGCCTGTTTCTCTCGAACTCTGTCTGTCTGTACTCTTCCGTACCCCCCGGCCCCCCGGTTCCACCCCACTACAGTGATCTGACTGTTTCTCATTTGGTTCTCTGACTCATGTTTATCTTTCCCCCTCTCACTCTCTCTCTCTCTCTCTCTCTCTCTCTCTCTCTCTCTCACTCTGTTCTCTCTCTCTTTTAGGATGTGTTGGAGGGGGGCAATCTCCGCGCCCCATTGCAGGAGCTCCACCAGATCATCCTGACACCCATTAAAACCTTCAGTGTGGAGGACTCCTCACAGCGCCCCCTGCTGAGTGCTGAGGGGAAGAGCAGCCTGGCTGGATCTCACCTGGGGGGTGGGGAGTCTGAGTCCAGCACCTCCGTCGTTGCTGAGGGGGACATCCCGGCTCAGTTCACACGAGTCATGGGCAAAGGTATACACACACACACACACACACACACACATACACACACACCTTCCCTTATGTATAAATATAAAAACAGCTTCTGTTTCACTTCATGTCCAAAAGTATACAGACACCTAATGCACCTGAAATCAGCGGCATTAAAATGACTTGATGACTGGACTGGACTAAAGTACTGCTTTATAAAGATGAATGATGAACTGAGTAATTCAATTCATTCAGTAATTGAATAAACTGGAGTGAGGTTGAGTTTGAGTTCTGATTTGTTCCGTTTGTGTGTCTGCAGTTTGCACACAGCTCCTAGTCTCAAGGCCAGACGAGGAGAACATCAGCTCGTACCTGCAGCTCATTGATAAATGTCTGATCCATGAGGTGAGTGCAGCATTCCTGCTCCAGTGGAACTAATAACCAACGTTCTACTGAGTGCTCTGGCTGGAATCATCCTGTTGGTTACAGAAGCTGTTGTTTTGGGCAGAATTAGACCCCTTTCACGTGGTGTTTTTATGAGAAGTGGCACATCCAGGTCCGGAAAGTAAAAATCCACCCCAGGATTCTGTTTGAACAGCATGGATGGCTTTGCCTCTTTTTGTTCTCTGGTGATCGGTATGGCTTATAGACGGCTTTTGCAGTGGAATCATTTTTCACGTTGTCGCTGACATGCAAAAGTCTTTTATCTCCAATATATCAGCAGCAGAAGACAAAAAAGACTGTAATTTTAATGGAAGTCAATATAGAAATATTTTATTCTGTCATTTCAGAGCATTTCTATTGGTCCGTTTCTCATGAAATACTGATTTATTCTTATAAACAGAATGTATTATTATATTCTTGCTTCTATGTATCATATATACCATGTTTATTTATATAAAGTGTTCTGCATCTTCCATGAATTATACGTATATATGAACTACAAATGTAAGTCGTGATAAAGTTTTAACCCACCCCTCATCCCCCCAACTCGCAGGCTTTCACAGAGACACAGAAGAAGAGATTGTTGTCATGGAAACAGCAGGTGCAGAAGCTCTTTCGCTCATTCCCTCGGAAAACCCTCCTGGACATGGCAGGATACCGCCAGCAAAGGAGGTAGAGTTCACTAACCCAGACCTCACATGAACGTTCACCAGTCTTCCCTGTGACTCTCCTACAGCAGCACCTCATGAAGACGATTATCTTTAACATCTTAAAACATCTGGACATTCGATCTTCTGAGAGTTCTGAGGGTCATATAACTAAACACATTAAACCCCTTCCCAGACTCATCTGCATCTACAAGCTTCTTTCTGAAGGCCTCAGAGAGCTCTTTGGATCTGGCCATGGTGATCCCACTCACTTCAATAATCAAGAGCAAACCAAACTAATGTCTGAGGTTTAAATAAGACAGTCTGCTTGTCATGTGGGTGGTATGTGACAGTACTCTGTACTCAGTACTCTGTGCTCTGTGTGTGTGTGTGTTTTGTAGTAGCCGTGGGTTTGGTCAGTCTAACTCCCTCCCTAGTGCGGGATGTGTGGGCAGCGGGGTGTCCGGCAGGAGGAACCTGAGGCAGTTCCCCATCCCATCCCGCAGCCTCCCTGTGCAGCGCCTCGGCCTGCTGGGCACTGCCGGGCTGCTGGGACACACACACACCCCCCGCAGCTCCAGCAGTACGCCAACCAGCCTCAAACAGGGCAGACAGGTGGGTTTCATGGAAGCACAAACAAACACACTCTCACTGTAAAACCTATCTTTTGTTTATTGGGGACAATTTGAATGAACACACTCCCAAACATACATCCTCCTCAGTGTATATCACAATACCTACATTTAGAGTTATTAATATTCACCCTAATGAGAGACTGTAGCTCCTCCTCCTCAGTGTATATCACAATACCTACATTTAGAGTTATTAATATTCACCCTAATGAGAGACTGTAGCTCCTCCCCCTCAGTGTATATCACAATACCTACATTTAGAGTTATTAATATTCACCCTAATGAGGGACTGTAGCTCCTCCCCCTCAGTGTATATCACAATACCTACGTCTAAATCATTGCTGTTTCCTACTTGAATAGTTCTCTGCATTATGTAATGTCTCTAAACTCTTTGGTAGGTAGGATGGGATTTTATTCCTGAACCTTCTGCTTTTCCAACTCAGCAACAGTTGTTATGGAAGAATGCGTTTTCGGGCGGAGCATGGATAGGTCAATTCCATCTAGTTCACAGCATTCCTGAGTTGCTGCATCATCAGCACTGAATGGGGGATTCGGGTTTGGAAGAGTAGTGATAACTCCTCCCACTGTCGCCTGTCTGCTCTAACACTCCCTTCAACATCACTACAATAGCAGGAAACTCCAACTCCGACTAGGGGATAGGTGTGTGTGTGTGTGTGTGTGTGTGTGTGTGTGTGTGTGTCTCGGGATGAGTCATGCTGAGAGAGAAGAGGGGCAGTAGAGCGAGGGGGGAGTGGAAGAGAAAAGGGAGGGGGAGAATAAGAGAGAGTGAAGGAAAGAGAAAGAGAAGCACGAGAGTGGAGGGAGAGAGAAAGGGAGGGAGCAGAAGAAGGGAGAGAGGAATAAAGAAAGGTCTGAGAGTGAGAAATAAGGAGAGGAAGTGAGAGACTGGGAGAGAAGGAGGCAGAAGCAAAGAATGGGACAGAGAGAGAGAGAGAGAGAGAGAGAGAGAGAGAGAGAGAGAGAGAGAGGCAGTGAGAACAGTGCACAGGCATTTCCTGTTTTTCCCTGCCTCTCTGCACAGGAGGGCCGAGAAAGGGAAGAGAGTGAGGCACATGAAGCAGAGAGAGAGAGAGAGAGAGAGAGAGAGAGAGAGAGAGAGAGTGAGAGTGAGTGTGTAAGGGGATTATTATGAAATTGGTTTCAGCTGAGGATGACGAGCTGCTTCATCACTGTGGGCTTTTCTCTTCATCTGTCTGAGGTTCACTTTACAACTACGAGACCAACAAGCTAATGGGAGTAATGGAAGCTTACACCGATCAACCATAACATTATGACCAACTCCTTGTTTCTATTCACTGTCCACATATTCAGCTCCTCTGTTCACACAGGAGCACTTTGTGGTTCTATAATTCCAGACTGTAGTAATCTTCAATGATCAGGACCCCACAGGACCACCACAGAGCAGATATTATGTGGGTGGTGGGTCGTTCTCAGCACTGCAGTCACACGGACATGGTGGTGGTGTGTCAGTGTGTGTTATGGTATGAGTGGATCAGACACAGCGGTGCTGCTGGAGTGTTTAAACCCCTCAGTGTCACTGCTGGACCGAGAACAGTCCACCAACCAGAAATGTCCAGCCGACAGCTTCCTGTGGGCAGCGTCTTGTGAGCACTGATGAAGGACTAGAGGACGACCAACACAAACTGCAGAAACAGATGAGATTCTGTCTCTGACTTTACGTCTACAAGGTGGAGACACTCGGTAGAAGTCTCTAATAGAGTGGACAGTGAGTGGACACAGGGTTTAAACACTCCAGTAGCACCGCTGTGTCTGATCCACTCGTACCAGCACAACACACACTAACACACCACCACCATGTCAGTGTGACTGCAGTGCTGAGAATGACCCACCACCCACATCATAGCTGCTCTGTGGTCATAAGTGTTTTAAGAGTTTGAAGTTGCTCATATTATTGTGTGTGTGTGTGTGTGTGTGTGTGTGTGTGTGTGAGTGTGTGTGTGTGTGTGTGTGTGTGTGTGTGAGTAGGGTCTATGGTTTGCAAACCCTGGGGGCAGTAACAGCATGCCCAGTCGCACCCACAGCTCAGTCCAGCGCACCCGCTCTCTCCCCGTCCACACCAACCCACACACCATGGCCATGTTCCAGCAGTCAGGTAAGAGTCTCACACACACACACACACACACACACACACACATACACACACTCAAACCATCACAGACCTTGTGTGATCCACAAAGTGTTTGTGGATATCCCTTCCAATGAAAGCAACATTCAGGTAATTTAAGTTGCTGACACAGATGTGCAAATACACACACATCTTATGTAGTCTCTATAGGGACATCCTGTGAGGTGTGCTGATGATTATCCAACATGCTGACCTCACTAATGCTCTCGTTGCTGAATGCAATTAAATCTTCACAGCAATGTGTAGTAGAAAGAAAAAATCAAATATTTGGTCAAAAAGGTTTCGGCCGTCACCCGCACCACATCGTCACCCGCACCACATCGTCACCCGCACCGCATCGTCACCCGCACCACATCGTCACCCGCACCGCATCGTCACCCGCACCGCATCGTCACCCGCACCGCATGGTCACCCGCACCGCATTGTCACCCGCACCGCATCGTCACCCGCACTGCATCGTCACCCGCACTGCATCGTCACCCGCACCGCATGGTCACCCGCACCGCATCGTCACCCGCACCGCATCTTCACCTGCACTGCATCGTCACCCGCACCACATCGTCACCTGCACCGCATGGTCACCCGCACCGCATCGTCACCCCCACCGCATCGTCACCCGCACCGCATCATCACCCGCACTGCATCGTCACCCGCACCGCATCGTCACCCGCACCGCATCGTCACCCGCACTGCATCGTCACCCGCACCGCATTTGTCACCCGCACTGCCTCTGAGGGTCGTGGAGGACGCAGACTAAAGATTTCAAACGCCACTAACTGGACACACACAGAGAACATCACTCAGCCCAGTGCAGTGAGAGTCAGAACACAGCACGGTCAGCACAGGAGGTGACTGGTCTGTCAGTGGTCTGACAGTGGTCACACATCTACTTTGATCATGGTCACACATCTGAAGTGACATCACACTGGTGTGTTAAATATTCTAATCCAGGTAAAACGTAAAGTCAAAATCGCTCAGGCAGTCAGAGCAAAATCCTGGATTCTTACTTGGACCTTTCATTTCATTGTGTGTATGTGTGTGTGTGTGTGTGTGTGTGAGAAAGGAAAGGGCAGCTGTTACAATGAGTGTCTTTGTATAGCACAGCTTTGGAGCCCTGGCACAATTTCCATGCCCTCTCTCTCTCTCTCTCTCTCTCTCTCTCTCTCTCTCTCTGTTGCACTCTCAATGTTTCTTGTTTCCCCCTCTTATTATCTCCTTGCCTCACTCACTCTCTCTCACTCTCTCTCTCCCTTCTCCCATCTCTCTTTCTTGCTGTCTCTTGCTTACTTCCCAATAGCCCCCTCTAACCCCGTCTACCTCTCTCACCGAGCTCTCGTGCCATTTGTGTCCTAATGAATTGGAAATGGTGAGGATATTGAAATGAGTCACATTTGAAACTATGTAACCATCACTGCCCACATACATCTGTGCCAATTGTGTTGGCGTGGATGTTAAGAAGTACGTCCAGTAGAGGGCAGTTCAGAGGCCGTGACGTACGACAGCGGAGGAGGCTGTGAAAACGTACTTACTTCCTTTTCTGCCAGAGAACGACCTACGCTGTTGTGTCTATATGACCGTGATCATGCTTAACCTGATCTTTTGCCTACACTGCCCCCATGGTTTCCAGTGGTACTGCTTCGATCCGACTGTATCTGTACGCGGAGAACGTGCACCAATACAGACCAGTCGAAACCAGAGCTCCGTCCATATCTGTAAATGAATCCATCCATATCCGTAAGCTTTCAGAGGACGCAGAGACCACAGTTACGTAGGAGATGAACGCAGAGTACAGACAGAAGGTTCTCCGTATCCATATCCAGACTTGGTGCTGGAGATGAATAGGTCTTTCCTCTAAAGAAAAGGGACTGAGTTACACTGCCCCCACGGTTCCCATTGGTGCTGCTTCGATCCGACTGTATCTGGAAGCTTTCAGAGAACGTGCACGAATACAGACCCTATCAAACCAGAGTACAGACCGAAGGCTCGACCATGGACCTAAACTTTCCATCTGTAGTTGTAGGAGACCAGGTCAGATGTGTGTGATCAGCCTGTGGAACAAAAAGCCAGTCTCACTCTGGTCTCTCTTGCCCAGAGTCAGATTAACAGATTGATTAAAGTAAGGAATACATGTGGACAGACAGGGGGACACCCGCGGGGGGTGGGCGTGTGGTGAGGCCTGAGAGGATTTAATATCCTAAAATAGCCCCTGGAGCGTGCAGGGCGTCCAGCAAGTGGCTAACTCAGCTCTCCGGCCCAGAGAGGGATTTCTGAAGGCCCTGTGCTGATGACTCAGCGAAAGGCCAGAGAACTTGAGGCTCGTCCAGCCCACACTCGTTCCTCCGAAAGAGAGTCAGCTTGTCTCACAGCCGCCCAGGCTTTTCAAACCCCACCGTGGTGGGGGTGGGGAGGGGGGCTCTAAAAAGCAGAGCTGTGAGACGGACAGTGTGAGGACTGACAGGAACACTTCTGTCTGCTGCTTCTGTAACACCATCAATAACTTCACTATCGATGCTGGACGATCGCCCCTCCCCCTCATCCCCAACTCTGTCAGCAATAGGTTTATCTGCCCTAGAGAGTCCTATTCTATTGGCCGTACTTTTCGACAGGGCCTACACAATCTGTGTGCATTTGCACATCTGTGTCAGCAACGGGTCCAACTTGTAGTAGCTGAATGCATCCATTAGAAGGGGTGTCCACAAATATTTGGACATACAGTCACGCAGTGTGTGTTAAGTGTTTATTCCCACTGTGTCTTCAGGAAAGGTAGGACCACTGGTTGTAGGACCTTATTAACGTAACGTCTGTAATGATGATCAAATGTGTGTGTGTGTGTGTGTGTGTGTGTGTGTGTGTGTGTTTCTGCAGATCTGCAGGTGCCAGTGACCGAGCCGGACATCAATAACCGTTTGGAGTCTCTGTGTCTCAGTATGACTGAACACGCTCTGGGAGGTAAACAGCTTCTTCTCATCGCGCTGCTGGTTTAAGGGAATATTAAAACCTTCTGCCTCTATTTTTGCAATTTTTCATTTTTTGGACGGTTAAATAGCAAAGTCAGTCTTAGGCCTAAGGGCCATCTTGAGGTCAGCAGCCCTTTTTAAACTGCCCCCTACCCTGGATAAGTGGTCCTAAAAGAGGTAAATTGTGTATATGAAAGAGTCTTTTAATGAGAGGGTATTTCCAGTCCCTGTGCCTTTAAGGCAGTGCTGCTGTAATGCAGTGGAAACACTGGAATGGGCACATCTTCAGCTCTGGCCTCGACTCTAAAAAGAGTCTGGAATGTGAACAAACACAGTTAGAGGTAGGACTGGATATGGGTCATTATGCTGAGGAAAGCTTTCTGTACTGGAGAAACGTCTCGGAACTGTTCCGTAATCAGGTCAAACGCTCCGGCCGTCAGCCGGACAGCGGGACACTTCCAAGGAAAATTGTACCGCACTCTTTGGAAAGAGCGAAACTGTACTTTTCCATCTCATTTCCAGAGGTGTTTAATCCAGGTCCCGAAAGTAAAACTCCATCCCTGGATATGCTGAAGGAGAGCCGCACAGCCAGTCGGAACAAAATCCCGGGGGGGGATTTTTCCTTTCTGGACCTCTGTTTGTTTCCCAGTTTCTTCTTGCTGATGTAAAACCAACACCACACTGTCAACCACAACACTGTGTACAGGACATGTCCACCCTGCTCCTTCAGCGGCCAGATTAGTGCTCTGAACGTCACTCCTGGCCTGGGTGTGACTTCAGCCTGGAGAAAAAGGCAAAGGATCTCCACACACAGTAACGGTTCCCATGTGGAGTGGAGTTTTCTTTGCATAAAGAGGGTGTGTGTGTGTGTGTGTGTGTGTGTGTGTGTGTGTGTGTGTGTGTGTGTGTGTGTGTGTGTGTTCCCCGTCGGCACAGAGCTCAGACAGAGGGCCTCAGTGGGCTGGACAAGCGCAGCTTTGTGTGAGCTGAGCGCAGAGCCAGAGCCAGGAGCAGTGGTCAGCTCCTTTCCGCGGTTAGCTGAGGAACGCCCGGGCCGCTCCTGCCCACAGAAGCGGCAGTGTTCCCGTAACACACTCGACCCAGAAACTACCCCCATACTACGCCAACCCCGCTCTAACCCCATACTGTCCCCTCCTCCACAATCCAGTAGGGCCTCTGAGGGTCAGCAGTGGACCTGCCTGCCTGTCTGGCTGCTGACTGTTAGTCTAATATAGTCTTATTACAGAGTCTCACCTCTGAAAGCTGCGGTGCGGACAACTGTTCACACCAGTGACACTGTTGTTTCCAGAGGAGCCACAGAGTGGATTTGTTGAGTATTTAAAGCAGGGCCCCGAGTTCTGACAGCCATGCTGGCATCTGCAACTATGGGTTTCATGGGTTTGTCATGGTAGGAGGTTGAGGAAAGCTCGAACAGGCACGAAGGATGATCCCAAAGGTCCATTAGCCTGCCGTCCAGGTCTTCGGTCTATACCACACGTTGCTTTGGCATCGTTGTTTGTTGTTGTTGTTTGTTGTTGAAATGGGCTTGTTACCATGTTTTCAGTTTGGGACGTTGGCTAGTGTTGATGTCACTGGGTATAGGGGGCTTGGCTGACAATTTGGGCATTACACCGTAAGGGTTTCTGTCCACTCTCTCTTAAAAGAAGGAAAAATAAAAGTCCCTTTTTACACCACATAACAGTGAAGGAAATCAGAATTTACAGATAAAAGTCCACTGAAGGTTCTTCCTGACGAGCTGCAGGTGTTTCTGATCCGAGTGTGAAAAAACATGGTGATGTGTTACTAACCGCTGCCTGTTCTTGTGTGTCTGTAGATGGTGTCGATCGAACGTCCACTATCTGAGCGCGAGGAGGAGAAGGCAGAGATAGCCATGCGACGTGGGGGGTCAAGGGGGGTCACCCTGTCTGTCCTTAAACCGCCCCTCACCTGCCCATCTACCAACACACAGCCAGTGGGAGCGATATGAGCGGCTGGTGTGTGTGTTTGTGTGTGTGTGTGTGTGATGATCCACACGGCGCCCATTCACCATATTGAGAAAGGCTGCGCACCCGAGCAGCTTCCGTCACCATGACGACTTCAGCTTTTTACATTAGGCATGGGGGACGTGGGCTGTTGTTGTTGTTGTTTTTGTTTTTTTTTGGGAGATAATCACCTTTAAAAAAGGAAAAACTGAGCACAGAGAGGAGGACCTGAGGACTATGAAGCTGCTCTTCCTCAGCTGTGAGACTCTGGAACCCTCCGGGCATCTACAAGTTGGGAGAACCTGCACCTTTGGGAGAACCTGCAGCAGCGTCTTTTCGGGGGCTCTTCACACCAAAAAACAGAGAGTCGATGGACTGGATCAGTCCGGCCAGAGCTTTGGAGTCTAAAGGAGCTTCCGTTGTTGCTAAACACAGTTGTTTACATACAAGTGCTACTTTGGAGGGTACCGAGATGTTCAGGTGTGCAGCAGAGCACCAACTCCTAAACCATCTCCAGCAGCAGCACAGTTCAGATGCCAGCATGCCTGTTTGTTTTTTTCTTTGCTTGTTTTGTAGCAGCTGCAGAAGCTGTTGGGGGGATGTTAGGATTTCAGAAGACTTGAAGGGAGGAAAGTGGCAGGTGGAAGTCAAGGGAGAGACAGAGGGAGGAAGGAAAGGAAAGAGAGAGAGAGAGAGAGAGAGAGAGAGAGAGAGAGAGATGGAGCATAGAAGGGAAAAGGAAAGTGACGTAAATATGGAGGGTCTGTGGGCTGTGAGGTGGGGAGAGAGAGAGAGAGAGAGAGAGAGAGAGAGAGAGAGAGAGAGAGAGAAGGGAAAGGAATGTCACAAATGGATGCTGACGTATGAAGCGGGGAATTGAAGGCAGACAGTAGGTCAGGCCAAGGTTGTAGCATCAGAGTGTGTGTGTGTGTGTGTGTGTGTGTGTGTGCGTGGGTGGGTAGATGGGTGAAAGGCCAGCAAAGGCAAGTGAATAGAAAAGCTAGAAGTTGATGTGAGGAGATGGGTGGTCAGAGATGCTCCTGCAACAAATGTAATAAATCCTAGCTGACGGCGGTCAGTAGGTCTGATGTGCAACAATCTGAAATTCAGTTCAGATTGGAAAATCTAACGTTTTAAATCCAGAGATGGGAATTTCAGGTCCAGCAAGTCAAAGTCCACCTCTTTGGTCAGAGATGGTTAATCCAGATCACTTCCGTAATAGGTTTGCTTATTTGTAGGATAATAACGGCCTTACTCCACCTTGAGGTCAGGCAGTCGGAACGAAATCCTGGGCTGGATTTTGACTTGCCGGACCTTAAATTCCCAACTCTGGTTAAATGTAGATCAGCTCAATGCAGATATTGCATAAACAGTTTGCTCTTCGGGAGTCACATATCAGCTTCACATATCAGTCCTGAATATCTGATACAAATCATTTTTATATTTTTATCTATAGATAGTGAATCATTTGGCGAAGCAGTGACCTTATAAAACATCCCTGCTTTCATGAACCCTGAACCAGCTCCTATAAACCCTGAACAGCACACCGTTTACAGCACTATGCACATTAAAGTTTCGGGGAAAACGGAATTTTCCTATTTTTTTTTCCTTTTTTATGAAATGTTTTAAAGTCAGATATAAACAGTGTTACTTTTCTAAATCCATTTGGAAAGATTTGTTTTTGTCCCAAACAAAAAAAAACAATGCTCTTGCATATACCAGCCTGTTCAGCCTGCTGCAGTTTAGCCCCTCCCACTCACCCTGTCAGAGCAGAGCCAACCAGAACAGAGCTGATTTACGTTTATCCGCTGAGAGCGGCCTGTTTAAAGGATCGGGAGACGTCGTGTATAAATGCAGGAACCCACAGAAGTCTGGTAGAAATCAAAAGAAATCAAATCAAAATTGACTATGTTAAATTAGATTTTTTTGGCATGTATCACATGATACGTTTAGTATTTTGCGGTTTGAGTGCAGTCAGGGAAGGCCATCCTGCAGAGTGAGGGCTTTGCTGGGGTGAGTGGATTCTGCTCCGGGGGCTGATATAGTGCCGGAGTGGGAGGTGTCTGGCTGTTCTCCTTTCGGACCTTCAGACCTTTGGACTTTAAACCTGTCTGTACTGATCAGCTAGGCTTGGGTAAGCCCACCCAAATTTGACTGAAAGGTGAACTTGTCCCTTTAAACTGCATTTTAAGTGTATAGCTCTACCTGGTGGCCAAATACTGTCAAGTGCAGCTGAGCTCTTGTTGAGACTTTCTAAGTGCAAAATCCAAAACACGACAATATTCACACTTATAGATCAGAACACCTGTGATTATATACCAGTCAAACGTTTGGACACAAGACACACCTACACTGTTCAAACCCTACCTTACGTGTCGGTCCAGTGCTGTGTAGACAATAAGGAAATATGGAAGTATCTATATCAGTTCAAATATAAACTTTTTAATTCCCTTGATTTATAACATGATCATTAAATATTTATTTCTTAATGAATCACATTTGAATACAATTAGAATTTTAATATCAGCACCAAAGTGGTTGTATCAGGTCATCTCCACTGCATTCTGTCAGCTGTGTCCAGACTTTTGACTGGTACTGTATTCTAAACCTGAGATTCGTGATGATTGATTTGTCTTAATGTCAGCTGTTAGGTTTTTTGTGTTGCTCTCTGCGTGGAGAGGGACTCTGAAAGCGGACTTTCTGGACGCTGTAAGGTCCGTCAGTGAGGGTATATAATGCTCGTGATGTTTGAATTCTTATTCTGATTCTTTTCTCTGTATGATTTCGTTTGTGCTGCACCCGGTGCTGTGAGAACGTTGCTGAAACATTAACACTAATACGTGCAATAGCCTTTCATTTGTGGCGTGACGGGGTGGTACTGTGCAGCAGGCGCGAGGAAGCACCCCCGACATGTCTGGCGTCCCCACTACATAATCACACACAGGCTGTGGACTTCAAACACGGCCACACCTCAAGCTGTAAATCGTCCAAAGATACAGACGGAGGGGGAGAATGGGTTTAGTCCAAAGGACGGGTCAGAGGGGCACTGGGCTCCTTTCCTGACCCCAGTTAGAGGTGGAGGTTCCAGGTCCAGAAAGTAGAAATCCACCCCTGGATATTGTTCCAACTGGACTTTACTGCATTGCTACCCCTGGATGGTCAGAACACTGTGCTGGGGTGGATTTTTACTGGGTCGGGATTTTTTAAGGATGGGACAGGGACACATGGACTATATCTGCCTTACACACACTATCACATAAACACACACACACACACACACACACACACACACACACACACACACAAAAGCTGCCTAAGAAAAAAGCTGCCTCTGTCTCATGCATGCCATGTGATGGCTGTTTTAAAGTAGGATGCATTTGATGTGTAGGCTATACAGTCTGATTTTAGGGGTATTTTGCTCTGACTTCAAGGGAAACTCCACCAGCTTTCAAAATTTCACCATAATTTTTTTTCGATATAGATTTTACTTGGATTTGTTTGGTCATAATAACCAGAGACAGTTATACATATTCTCTCTCTCTCTCTCTCTCTCTGTCTCTCTCTCTCTCTCTGCACACACTAGTGAATTCACACACTAGGGGGCGTCTCCTGCAACTCATTCAACAATGACCCCGTCAAATCCAGAGTGATGGACGTGTGGGGATTCAAGAAGAGTGTGGCACCAGCGTGGTTCTGTAGTTAGTGATGCCACAGCGACCCCCCGTTAGGGTAGGATACTATTGTGATGTCTAGACACGCAAATCTGATCTGATCACTTTCAAATAGCAGATCTGATCTGAGAAACAAACTGGTTCTGATTTATAACGTCTCTGGTTTTATCGTACATGATCTTTATTTCAGCCCCTGAACAATGGGATGGTTGTCTTGAGCACTGCCCTGTATGTTCTCATCATAATGCACAGATCTGATTGGCTGGGTGGCATCAGATGTGGGTCTGGAAAGGCCACCTCTGTGTCTGAACACTGCCTTGTCTGTGGCAGACCAGGGTTGGAGGTCCTGGCTGGGTAATCTCACCACTCTCCACCGGTCCAAAGAGCATGGGCCTCTCACAAAATCCCAAAAAGGTGTGTTTTTTGGACTTTCTGGACCTGGATCACCCACCTCTGCTGAGCAGTCCCAGTGACATTACCAGCTGAAATTCTGGAAAGTGGGTGGCGTTTCCCTTTTAGCCTCCTTTTGAGCAGTGGAGGTAGATTCGATCCAGTCTGCCGCGTTCCTACATCTGATTAGACTTTAACAGAGCGGTGGGAGGCGGGCGAGCAGACACTCGATAGGGTGGCAGACCTTTAAACACAGTGTAAAGTAGAGCCACTCAACACTGCCATTAGAATAAATCTATTAGCAGATTCAGATGATTATTTATTCATATTGTTTTTTTTTCTTTGTTTTCTATTATTGTCACAGAGGTTATTGTCTTCATTAGATGTATTATTTAAGATACCGTATGTATTAACTCGCTATGGCTGGTAACCATAAGTACA
Source organism: Acestrorhynchus altus (assembly GCA_034509495.1). Taxonomy (NCBI): domain Eukaryota; kingdom Metazoa; phylum Chordata; class Actinopteri; order Characiformes; family Acestrorhynchidae; genus Acestrorhynchus; species Acestrorhynchus altus. The sequence continues at coordinate 31,905,454 of CM067513.1, read as the reverse complement.
TCTCAAATATCAAGTTATTTTTGTTGTTGTTGTTGTTGTTGTTGTTGTTTTGTTTTCTCTTTATCTTTTCAAAACTGTATTTTATAGGCATTGGTATTTTCTTGTAAATGCTTGCTCTGGGACCCGTACGTCCAGAAAGCATGTTGTACAGTGCAGTGTGGTTTTCTGTGCCTCAACGTTGAACACATTGTTCCCCTTCAATGGAAAGGCGTGGATTTTCACTTGATGTTGCTGTTATTCATTGTTATTATTATTATTATTATTATTATTATTATCATAATAATGTTATGTTGCCAAAAGTATTGTTTTGATGACATTAAGTGGCGCTGCAATCACATTCAGCGTTCTCTACCTGCTGGTTGCAGATGGGGGGGGGGTAAATGTGTGCCTTTAATGCTGATGGATGCTGATTTAAGCATTCCAGCTTCAGCACTTGAGAATAAAATATGGGAGCAGTCTGACCACAGGCCAAAAGTATGGAAGTGGCCATATTGCCACTAATTATGCTCTAAAAAAATACATGGCAGAGGGAACCATTTTTCATACAGAACCACGTTTGTAAGAGCTTTGGTGGTGCACAACATTTACATCCACTTCTTTCGCTTTACCATCAAACCTCCTTTATGTTCAAGAGTATCTGGACAACCTTTGTAATGATGCACCAGCTTTGACCCGCCCAACAGGAATCTTTGGAGCTGAACCTGTGGTCACCATGCAGGTGCCACAACGCCCCGCATAGGGCTTTGAAGCCCCCAGCATTGGACTGTGAGGTTCTCTAGAGTGATGAAGCTCCATCCAGTACCTTTGGGATGAGTTGGGAGTGGTGTTAGTGACCCATATCCGGTCACGTGGTGCTAAATGCACTCAAATCCTCATCACCGCAATGTGCGAACAGCTGTTCGTGAAGAGTCAAGGCTGTTCCTGCAGAAAACCGAGAACAACTCCACGCTGGAGGAGCAGGGATCTGAAAGGGGTCGGAAAACTCTCGTACATGTGGAGGAGCAAAGCTTTGGCCTGTCATGCAAAATCCAACTCTCCCAACGTGTATCGCTGCAACCAAAAGGTCAATAGGGCAGATAAGCAGGGTTGAACATGTACACGCTGGATTCGTATTCCAGACTGATTGCCTTTCTTACAGCGTTGGTCAAAACCCATAATTATCTTCTCGTTCTTGACCTCCTGTGTCTTTACTGTATCCTATACCGCTTTACTGTGTCTTCAATTACATCTTGTGTTTTATTCTCAAGAGCCGATGTCCTGTATTGACTGCAGGCTTACATATATATATATATATATATATATATATAAAGAATATCATTGTTTAATGAAAAAAAAAGAAAAAAGCAACAAAAAAAGTAATTTATATTTTAGAAATGCATGTCAGGCTGGGAAGTCGTATTTAGAATAACAAATGGCAGTGCCTTTTTTTTGGACTCGGATATTTACTCGAAATGTAAAGGATTTTATATGGATTTTAAAATGTTACTGGTTATTAGCAAAGCTGGACGCATTGACGGTCAGAACAAACGACGAACACATTGTTTTGCAGGTTGTTTTTGTTGTAAAGGATGTAAAGCATGTCCTTTTATCTTCGTCGGATTATACTTTAGTACACTTTAGGTACTTTCAGTGCTGATATGAAGTTATGAACTATAGCTGTCTACAGTAGGTGTGTGTGTGTGGGTGTGTGTGTGTGGGTGTGTGTGTGTGTGACCTATATGTTTGCAAGAGTCGTGAACAGGAGTGTTGTGTAATTTTGTACATATATATATATACAAAAAACGGTAATTTTGTGTCGTTTATTTCGTTTCTTCTGTATGGAGTCGTTCGACAAATCACAGCATTAAGGACTTCAACACTGAGAGCTGCACAGGTCAGGTTTTCAGTCTGTAAAGGCCGGCGCAGTGCAGGTGAAACGAGGGAGGTACAGACGTCACGTTCAGTCTGTCTGAATCCGGCTGCAGGCCGAGTGCCGGGCTGGCTGATGATTTCAGTTCGGCCTGATGTTCGTATTTCTCTGTGCGAGTGTGTTTGTGTTTGTTTGTTTGGTTGTTTACATGTTTGTGAGTGTACCTTTGCTTATTGTTGTTACTGTTGGTTTCCTGGAGTCCGTGTTCAATGCTTGACATCTTTGTAATAACCAGAGACAAAGTATTAAAGAGTAACTTTTGAAAAAGGAGCCGTGTGCTGATGTCTTGTTTTAGCCAATCAGGAGCCGCTTCCCAATTTAACCCCGGGGGTCAGCGAACTCGCTGGAGGGTCGAATTCTGTTCATGTCTGCTTCTGTTGATATCATTGGACGATACATTGCAGAAATACACTCGATACAGGAGTCCCAGCCGGAGTTCCGAGGCTTTGAAGATGTGTCTGGTGGACATGTATGGATATGGATCTGCCTCGTACAGTGCTGTGAAAAAGTATTTGCCCCCTTACAGATTTGTTTTGCATTTCTATCTCACATTAATATGCTTGAGCTTAAGTTCCCAAACTGATGGCCGGAGGTTCTCATTCTGGATTGTCTGGAGGAGAGCAGAGTTCATGGTTCCATCAGATCTCCAGGCCCTGAAGCAGCAAAGCAGCCACAGTCCACAACACTACCACCACCACGTTTGAGTGTCGGTATGGTATCTAACACCACATTCAGCCAATCACACACTGAAGGAGGACTCAGTTGGATCAGGTGGGTTGGATTAGGGTTCTGCTGTCCAGGAGCAGGACTTTGAGGCCACTGGTGTCATACAGCTGTCTCTGGGAAGCTCCTCCTCTGCTCTGGACTTTACACAGATGTGTTGTAATTATTCAGACGTGGATCAGAGCTGCGCTGTGTTCTCGTGGTCGAACACAAACTGGGTTCCTAAGCTAAAAGGGTTGGTTAACACACTGTTGGAGAGAACCCTCCTCTCAGTTTAAGCCAATCAGACAAAGGGAAACACGCTGGTGGCATCAGAGTGTAGAAATGCTGAGTCACTGTGGTTTGAGGATTGGAAAACTATGAAAATATACAGCCACTAATAATAAACACGTGGGGCCAAAAATACCAGATCCGTCTGTGTGTGTGTGTGTGTGATATGAACAATGTGTAATATGATCAATATTGTGCTTTAATTTTTCCTTTTAATCTTTAAAAAATTGAGCTGCATACAGTAAAGAATTTGAACAAATACATTTTGTATGGGGACTATTTTTTGCCATATAACACCCTTCAGCTTGTATCCTTCCACCAGTTTAATGATATCTTCTTCTTCTTCTTGTTCTTGTTCTTCTTTCGGCTGCTCCCTTTAGGGGTCGCCACAGCGCATCATCTGCCTCCATCTTGCCCTGTCCCCTGCCTCCTCTACTGTTACACCAACCATCTCCATGTCCACCTTCACTACCTCCACAAACCTTCTCTGAGGTCTTCCTCTCCTGCCTGGCAGCTCCATCTCCAACATTCTTTGTGATATGTGATTTTAAAAACCTGTTTTAGACCCCAAATCTTCTCAGAACTGTGGTCTGACAGCAGGCGGTGTATTCATTAGGTCATTAGGTCACTTGTTTAAATGATCGCTTTGTAATAAATAAATAAATGAGCATTTTTGAGGCACTTTTTAAGACATCGTTTATTTCCTCATCGACTCAAGATGACCAAACATCAGTTTGCAGTAAATGAACACTGTAAAGTATCTGCAGGACTACAGAGAGCAGTCCTGGTGAAGGCCACATGGACATCAGAGCTCTGCTGATAAGTGCTCGTGTTTTCAGCCCGTCTCTAATTACACCTCCATAAAACACCGTACTGTATCTGCCGGTCAGACGAGACCACAGGAACTCACGTTAGAAACATACAGCGTTTCAGGTCTAGCGGTGAATTCAACAAAAAAACTAAGCAGAAGTAAATTGATTCGATTAACGTTTATATGTACGTACATATTTGAGTAAGAAACCACGCTTCCTGTCCACCCACAGGTCAGTCTTAGAGCTCAAAGAGAACATGCAGGATTAAAACCAAATATGAAGAAGAGAAAAGATTCATACACAGGTGTGTTTGGCTGGACTGACGCTGTGGTTCATTGAACGTACAGACAAGGTTCTCAGTTGCAGTTCTTTAAAACCTTTGGTACAGAATGGTTCTGCTGTCAGAGCGCACACACTAATACAGCACACGGAGAACGGCTTCACTAGAACACGCAGCCTTACTGAGGGGTTCATCGGTCCACACAGAACCACAGACACGGACGCCTCGGAGCTCTGAATCCTACAGGAATGAACGGTTTACGCAACACCACTGACGTGAGTTCTGAATATCATGCGCCACAGAAGGATGAACAAACCTGCACACGTCACACAACACAGCACAACACACTACTGTTCAAAAGTCTGGAACTCTTTTTCATATATCAGAAATTCATATCCAGAATGAAGCTCTAATAACACTGATATCCAGCATGAATTTCTACTTACATTAATATCCAGAATGAAGCTCTAATAACATTGATATCCAGCATGAATTTCTATTAACATTAATATTCAGAATGAAGCTCTAATAACATTGATTTCCAGCATGAATTTCTACTTACATTAATATCGAGAGTGAAGCAACAATAACATTAACACCCAGAATAACGTTATAATTGCATTAATATAAAGTTTTTGTAATATTAATTTCTCAATTTTCAAAACCTTAAAGCTGAGAATGTGACAGATGAATGGATTAGATTGTATAAAAGTATACAGACAGTCATTCTTTAAACAAAATATTTAAAATATCTTTTGGTATTGATTTTAAAATACTTTATTTATTTACTTTATATATTTAACAGAATGATTATTATGGCTTTTGATTCCAAACTTTTGAACAGTAGAGGAAAACACGACAGAACTGAACGGACCATCAATCAGCGATAAAACAGGATACGAATGTTCACTCCAGTGATGAATATATGACATTATTATGACATTATTATGAGTTATTTTGTTTGAATTTCAAATGCATTATATTCAACACTGCACAGCATTGAACACAAACTTTACGTCACTGATCTACTGTACAGGTCAATATTGTTCATTTGAATTTACTGCACTGAACACTGTACAGCTGGATGTGTCATTTACATGCAGCAGCTGAACATGACGTTATGGCTACATTATACTGTTTATTATATAAACGGCCAAACTGTAATTTAATCATTTCCAGTAACTTAATGAAACCGGTTTGAGATTCCAAAAATAAAACAATAGCTGATTTTGATTTTCCATACAGACTGAATCACATCCTGTAAATCCATCATCAGCACACAGCACTTTGTGAACTCCTCTGAAGCACACTTCTGCTCACGCTTACATACAAAACACACACACACACACACACACACACACACACACGCACACACACACAAACACAGTATCACACACACATAGAGAGACTACTTGGATGGTTGAGCTGAGGTAACTCCCGTGTCCGTGGGTCGGCTGGGCGGAGGGTAGGAGACCCCACACCGCAGCAGCTGATTACTCAGAGATGACTCGGTGGATTCAGTAAGTGTGTGTTGGAGGAGGACAGCTGGTATGAATGACTTTTTAGCACTCGGTGTGTCTCTCCTCAGCTCCGGATGAGTGTGAGAAACTCGTCCCGGGTTTTGGGGTCCTCTCTGAAGACCCCCAGCATGGTACTGGTCACCGTCTTACTGTTCATCTTTTGCACACCCCTCATCACCATGCACATGTGACTGTAGGAGGAAGGTACAAAACAAATGCTTGCAAAACTACTTAAATATTTTAAACATAATGCTGTATTTATTAATAATTATTCAGTATTTATTAATAATTATTCCGTATTTATTAATAATTATTCAGTATTTATTAAGAATTATTCAGTGTTTATTACAAATGATTCAGTATTTATTAAGAATTATTCAGTATTTATTAAGAATTATTCAGTATTTATTACAAATGATTCAGAATTTATTAAGAATTATTCAGTATTTATTAAGAATTATTCAGTATTGATTACAAATGATTCAGTATTTATTAAGAATTATTCAGTATTTATTAAGAATTATTCAGTATTTATTAAGAATTATTCAGTGTTTATTACAAATGATTCAGTATTTATTAAGAATTATTCAGTATTTATTACAAATGATTCAGAATTTATTAAGAATTATTCAGTATTTATTAAGAATTATTCAGTATTTATTACAAATGATTCAGAATTTATTAAGAATTATTTAGTATTTATTAAGAATTATTCAGTGTTTATTACAAATGATTCAGAATTTATTAAGAATTATTCAGTATTTATTACAAATGATTCAGTATTTATTAAGAATTATTCAGTGTTTATTACAAATGATTAAGTATTTATTAAGAATTATTCAGTGTTTATTACAAATGATTAAGTATTTATTGAGAATTATTCAGTGTTTATTACAAATGATTAAGTATTTATTAAGAATTATTCAGTATTTATTACAAATGATTCAGTATTTATTAAGAATTATTATGAAAACACTATATATATCTGATATACATATATCTGCATATATCTACATATATCTGAAACACTGTCTGGAGTCCATTGGAAGCAATAAAAGAGCTTCAGATGATGAGTTAATATGAACCCAATCATGGTGAATTTATTGATGAGAGCAGCCCCCTCCCATAACCCCCCGGTGCTGAATGAATCATAGAGTCTCTATGGGATTAGCAGTGTTTGTAAAAGTTCTTACGTTGCCTCTATGACCACTCCGACTCCAGCGGGCTGTAAAGCTTCAGTGATGGCCACGGCAATCTGTTTGGTCAGCCGTTCCTGAACTGGAATTTGGTGAAAAATGAGCAAAACCATAATCAGAGGGCAGAACTGTGGGCAATATCTCTGAAAACATGATGACCAGAGTAGCAGGACATGAAACATCGCCTGAGTGACCAGAACAGCATGACCGTGTCTGACACTGAACAGAAGAAACCCACCTTGTAATCTCCTGCTGTATATCTCCACAATCCTGGAACAAAAGCGGGGTATTTAACAATATTAGAAGCGTTTCATTAAATCACTGCACAGAAGAATTTCACAACAAGGTTCATTCAGACAATCCTGTGCTCATTAATAATCCCACCATTAATTCCCATTCCCACCATCCACGCAATCACAATCCTACCAGCACTGGGTGGGTGAACATATACAGCACAAGAATCAGCTACAAAAGAGCAAAGACCATGTCAGGGTCCAAATCTGTCAGGCAAGAAAAGCTCGGTCTACAGTGGACACAACCTCACCAACACTGGAGAAACGTAGCCTGGTTTGATATATTTGGATTACTGATAGCAGGGCTTGGATTTGGCACCAACAGCGTGAATCCACGAACCCAACATCCCTTGTTGGAACAGTCCAGGCTGGTGGAGGTGGTGTAACAGTGTGGCAATGTTTCCTTGCCTGAATTTGAACCATTAAGTCCAATCAATCATCACTTGAACACCACAGACTCTTTGAGCACAATTGCTGACCATGTGCATCCCTTCATGACCACAGTTTACCAGGTTCACAAACATTACATTATGACTGGTTCTTACCAATGACCAAATCTAAATCTGTGTGCATGTGTGTGTGTGTGTGTGTGTGTGTTTATGGTGTACTACAGTAGGTAGGTTAGGTATGGTGTAAAGTGGTGTGTGTGTGTGTGTGTGTGTGTGTGTGTGTGTGTGTGTGTGTGTAATGTAAGAGTAAGGCTAAGCTTGGGTATTGGGGTCAGATAGGATGAGTCTGTTCTTTGTCACTTACAAATAATCTTCTTATTGCTGCCCACTCATTCACGTAAACACACACACACACGCGCACACACACTCCGAAGTGAGAGGCTGAAATTTTAAGCTTCATTAGTGTCCGCAGTCTGATTAATGAGGTCTAATTACAGTCTGATCAGTGATATTTAAAACAGATTTACACAGAACAGACGAATAACTCTGACTCGACGCTAAAAAAGAGCTCTTACCTGGCCAGTTTGCTGAGACCCAGCACCCTCTTGTTCGGGAGATAGCCGATGTGAACCTAAACACATCAAACACAGGGCTGACATTAAGGGACAGAGACCATGTGCACACGTCCATCATTTTACAGCTGTCCCCTCTCCAAAATATAGTGCACCAACAGGAACGTTTGCACCTTTACTTTCACACTGGAGCTGCAAATTTGTTAACCTCAAATTTCCAAAACAGTAAAATGCAGTCAAATTATGACCACCTCCTTGTTTCCACACTCACTGTCCACTCTATCGGCTCCTCTGACCACACAGCAGCACTCTGTAGTTCTATAATTCCAGACAGTAGTTCATCTGTTTCTCTGCCGACTTTATTCTCCTCCTTTCACCCTGATCTTCAATGATCAGGACCCCACAGGACCACCACAGAGCAGAGATTATGTGGGTGGTGGGTCATTCTCAGCACTGCAGTCACACTGACATGGCGGGGGGGTGTTAGTGTGTGTTGCTCTGGTACGAGTGGATCAGAAACAGCAGTGCTGCTGGAGTGTTTAAACCCTTCAATGTCACTGTTGGACCGAGAACAGTCCGCCAACCAGAAATATCCAGCCAACAGCGTCCTGTGAGCACTGATGAAGGACAAAAGCAGGGTTTCTCAACCTGTGGACCGGGGACCACCATCCTCTTTAAATCATAATCATCCACTTTTCATTGTCAGAAAAATAAAAGGCAAAACTATGATGCTTTCAAAGTGTCATATGAACTGAGGATCACAGGTTCGAATCCCTGGTCTTGCATCCTGCCATCAGCGGCCGAAGTCTGAGAGAGCAAAATCGGCCATGCTCCCTCTGGGTGGGTGGACAGCACTCTCTCCCCACACTGCACCCAGTGTGATGCTGCTTGGCACAGCCAACAGCTGGGGACCCAGCTCTGGCCAGTAGTGATGTAGATGGCTGGCTTCACATGCATTGATGGAAGCATGTGTTGGTCTTCAGCGTCCTCGTGTCGGGGGAATCGTATGTGCTGAAGGACGGGTCCCGTAGTTTTGGGAAAATTGGGATAAAAAAGGGTAAAAAGGCAACCTTGTTTCTGAGACTGGTTTGCTTAAATTTACAGGTTTAATGGTTTCATCTCAGGGTTGATAAACGTTTAAAAAGGCTTAAATATTACGAATAAATGAACTGAATGTCGACATGTTTGAGGAATCACCTAAAATACAGAGACAGACGTGTCAGAGCTGCATTTCGCGCGAGGAGAAAAACGACACGTTTGATTTTAAGTGATGGATAAAAGACTCCGGAGAGACAGAAGAAAGAGAAAGTGCACAGGCTGCTGGAGACAATCAGTTTAAGCCTTATAAGAGTCTGTTCGGCCCCGAACCACCCCAGAGCCAAAGCTGCACTCCGCCGCCGCGCTCAAATGCCAGCAACAATTTGAAGAAGCTGACCGAGAGAAAGGGCAGCTTCAGTACTATCGCAAACAGTCCTCCTCTTATCGCTCTCTCTCTCTCTGTTCCAATGTGATAAAACCACATAAAGGACAATTGGTGATCTTCTCTGAGCCCCAGCAGACCCCGTCAATCCTACTCAACATTTTACACAAAACAAAGTCCTCAGAGCTGCAGAGAGCACCTATCCAAACCACTCCAACCCAAAATGTTTGTGCACACTCTCCCTTTCAGCTACATTATACTGCACTCCTTCCTGACACATGTGCAAATGCACACACAGCTCGTCGAGTCCCTGTAGAGAAGTACTGCCAATAGAATCAGACTCTCTGGAGCAGATAAACAAATATGAACCTATGGTCACCATGTCTAATGCCAGGTGTGCTAGAGGATGCTGAATACAATCAAATCTTCACAGCAATGCTCCAATGTCAGGAGAAAAGTATGCTTTGGGTAGTTTAGGCAACAAAAGCAGGATCAACTATTTGAATACCCTTGATGTCAGAAGTCCCAAAACTTTTGTCCATATAGTGTGATCTGAAAACAGGCCTCAAGAGGGTCATGAGGTCTAAGTGGAAAGCTGGAGAACCGAGTGTAACAATAGAACCCTTTTTGGTGCCATAAAGTAGCCCTTTTAAAATGGTTCTATATAGAACCCTCTACAGTGCTTTCCATGTCGATCTGAAGAACCCTCTGATCACCATGTTCACCATCATATTTTAGTGTGTATGGCAGCGTTAAACAGGAGTATTATTCAGCCAGGTGTGAAAATGATGGAGTGTCATGGAGTGATGTGAAGCATAAGATGCTGGGAGATCACACCTGACTGCCTCAGAGCAGATGATGGACACTAAGAGGCTCAGTGATGCCCAAGGATGACAGCAGACAGACAGAAATGATGATTGGAAATGGAGAAAGAACAGACGTGATCACTTACAAGCGGGGGGCCGGGGGGACGGCAAAGAAAAACACAGATGATCCTTTAAGAGGGAATAAAATACATGGTCAAGAAAAATTGTTGCACCCAGAAGGACGTGTGGGACTGCTGTGCTGTTTGAAAGGAAGATCAGGTGATCAGGATCAATAACTGATCATAAATATGATCAGTATTTATTGATCTACTCATACAGAAGTGGTGTCTCTCAGTACGGCGTCGGGTTTAACGCAACACGCCAGACGTCTCTGCATGGAGTTGTAGAGGTTCCTAATGGTGTCCTGTGATGTTCCATCCCATGCAGCTTGAATGTTCTCACTCAGTTCTGCAGATGGTGTGGTAGGGGTGGAGTGTTGATAGAGCGTCCAATAGCATCCACACATTTTCATTCAGGGACAGGTCTGGAGATGAGACCGACTACGCCGTAGTATCTGTGTCTTCAAGACGAGAACTTGAGACGGCAGCAGTGTGTGGACGAGTGTCGTCCTGTTGGAATAGAGCACCGGAGTGTGTTCAGAAAAGGTAGAACCACTGGTTACAGAACCTCATTAATGTAACTTTGGGCTCAAAGTTCCTGTAATGAAGACCGAAGCTGATTTACAAAATTGCATCCAACCATGACACCGGGCCTTCTGGACGTGGAACATGTGACATCAAACTGTTGATCTTGGCACTGACCACGGTGCCTCCACAGATGGACCAAGACAAAGCAAGAACAAGCAAACAAAAATTTTGAAAATTCAAAAAAGAAATTCATAAAATGAAACAAAAATGTAAAAATAAAAGGAGAGATGGTCCAGAATGAGGACTGAGAATGGGTGGGAAATAAACCCTAAAGAGAGAGAAAGAGAGAGAGAGAGAGAGAGAGAGAGAGAGAGAGAGAGAGAGAGAGAGGGGGGTGAGTCATTACGATGCTGAGGAAGCGGAGAGATGAGGGGGGATAAAGGGCGGCTGCTGACGACAGAGCGATCCGAGCTGTCAGCGGGCGGCGAGCGCGACTAACAGACGCCCTCGGACAACATCTGACAAACTAAATTGCAAGTAAGACAACAAAAAAAGCCCGAACCCCCCCATGAGCCTGATCAGGGACGTGTTCCATCAACAGCAACCATTTGCAGGATGAAAGGCAGCAGAGCGGCTCTTTTGTCTTAAATGGCGAACACCTGCTGCTGTGTGCTGGAGGAGGCACTAAATGTCAAACCTGAGGATAAAGACTGGCCCATTGTGTGTGAGTGTGTGTGTGTGTGTGTGTGTGTGTGTGTGTGTGTGTGTGTGTGTGTGGATATCTGTTCCTCTGTCAGAGAAAGTTAATTACACTTTATTGTTTCAGCTCTGACAGTCGGTGTATGATCTGTAGTTTTTCCTAAAGCTGAGAAGAGAATCCAACATTTGTTCCTTCAGAAACATAAAAAAGTAAAGTCTTACTCTGCCAAAGATGGGAACCAGATGGTGTTCACACATGGAGAACATGTCAATGTCCTTCACGATCACCATCTCATCGTGATCTTCATCAAAAATGGCATCATTCAGCACATCTGCAGAAGAAACAAACAACAAACCTACAGTTAATTCTTAGCCATTAAACAGTCCTATGTACAGTCGACCTGTAGAACATTTTTAATGGTAGCAGATGGGGAGGACCATGGGTGCTTGGTCAGTGGTGCTGGGGTACATTATGGTGCACACAGTGGTGATCTCAAGTCAAAGTCACTCTTTGGGGGGACAAACCTTGACGACTGCCAAGGGATGAGGGTCAATGGGTGGGAGGAAGGGGAGGCCACAGGTCCAGGTACATTCTCCATAGCTGGAGAAACCCTCATCCTCCGAGCCAACCTAGAAGGTGCAACAACATCAGTAGCCCAGTTCAACATTACCACAGGTCACTGTGCTCCTTCTCTGTTCTGGAATCAGGCAGAGCAACAACTCCTCCCAATCAGTCTTCTGTGTTATCACCTGAGGGATGTGTTTTGCTTCTCCAAGCTCAGTAGAAGTTAAGAGGAGCTCCAGGAGCACAGAGATGAGTAAACAGCTCTTCCTTTGGTCTTCCTTGGTCTTCATTCATCACCGCTGAAGGTAAGTGTGTGAACTGATCACTCTGAGGCCTCAGATGTTCAATGCCACTAGGGGGCTGCCTGCATTCACCACCAGCTGTAGCACTGACCTCGGGCTGACCACGCAGACTGGATAACCCGACAATGTCTCAAAAACACACCGAGAGTAATGGTTGGCATGGTTTCAATGATACATACTGTCCTCACTGTGTGTTTCTGAACTGTCCCCTTAAAAACTACTGTGTGTGCAGCCACAGGACTCCGACCCATCCAGTTTGGAAGCAACATAAACGAATAAATGAATTAAATAACAGTTCATTAATCATAATGAAGGCAATATATTAGGTTCATCGTAATATCGATGTAAGATCATATCACTCAGCAGTAGCAACAAGTGGAGAGAAGGAGAAGACAAGGAGAAGAAGGACGCGTCTCTCAGGGAGGATGGATAAGATTCATCTGCTTTAGTGGTCATTATAGTGGTCAGTCTTCCTTATGAAGCGCAGTTAGTGCCACTTTTTACTTCTACAACAGCATGATTTTGTATTAATCATTTAATTTAATATATGATGTGCATAAAATTTTATAATCTAATGCACATCATTTATGTCCATCCTAATCCTGCTGTCAAAGCCAGAGTTCTGGTCCTGGGGCAAACCCACACTAAAGAAAAGTAATTACACCCCGACTAATACTCCACCGTGTTTCCCCGACTTCATATCACTGTTCAAATACGTCCCGGTTTATCTAGTTTGTGGCGGGACGCTCTCCTTTCTCTCTTGCGCATTTTAATTTCCTGACTCCCTATCGCTCCATCTGTCCGCCGGAGGTAAGTTTCCGTGGAAACAGGACGAGTGGAGCGTACGACTTGTTGCTCGAAGGCTGTTTGTGTCTGTGGGTGTCATTTGCCGCCACCGATGTGGACGCCGCAAACATATTGATTTACAGGTCCATTATCACCACGGTGATCAATACGGCATCAAGTGCATCCAATAAAGAGCAGAAAATAAACCTTAATATTAAACCAACACGTCCTGATAAGCAGACGGAATCGCAACCCCTGATGAAGGACGGTGAGAGTGGACTCACAGGTTATTAAGAAGCTAAACATCATATATATATATATAAAATATAACTTATATAGATGCATGTAAGGACCTTGACCTGATTGGTTGGGTCTACACTCCCTCTTAGGGGTAAAGGTGAGGCATTCACCCCTGAGAACACTGTTCCAGCTGTAAAGCATGGTGGTAGGAGCGTCATGCACTGGGGCCTGTTTTGTTCCCAGTGAAACTGGTACATTATATACAGTGGACGGAATAATGACGAATGAGGATGACCTTCTTCAGCAGGACCTTAAACCCTCGGCTAGATCAGGGGTGTCAAATCGGGTCAGAAATGGACAGAAATGTCTTCAATCTTCAGACAACTGACCACATGAGCTTTCCGAACGAAAACCTGCAGCCAAACCGGCCCATTTCTGACTCGGTTTGAGAACCCTGGGCTAGATGGTTGGACAAAGTAAAAAGATAAACCCAGCTTTTGGAATGGTCTTCACAAAGTGCGAACTGTGATTAGATGTCAAGTGTCCGAGAACCGAGATTTCTTTATTAATCATCAGTTCAACTCCATCAACTCTGTCAAGAAGAGTCAAACATCCAACCAGAATTCCGCAGAAGCTTGCTGATGGCTACCAAAACGGGTCAAGGTGGAACTGCTGGACCCGTATTTCTGACCCTGCTTTTCAGAAAATCTCACAAATTTAGATTTGGGACCTTTTCTTTTTGTTTCTAGAACAGATGTATGATGCAGCTGTAGGTTAAATACTCTCATGGTCTTCGTGTCCATGTTGAGCAGAGATGAGAAATCTGGGCCCATAAAGTGAAAATCCACTCCAGTATTTTGTTCTGGACTTTTATCTTCTGTTCTGCTGTTCGAGAGCAGCTCCAGATAAATGTAAGAGTCTCCTCACTTTAACCCAACCTGAGGGCAGCAGCTGTTCACCGGGAAAGCTGTCAACATTCAGGTCCTCCTACACACGCGCACACACACACACACACACACACACGCGCGCGCGCACACACACACACACAAAGAACAGGAAATCAAATCAGCTTCTCCCTGAAGTCCTCTCTCGGCCCTGCCACCATCGCCACAAACACAGCTCACACTCATTTACACTGGACCGCCTCAAACACGACAGCAAACTCATGCAGGTCGCCATGGAAACCCTTCAAATTGTAGGGATCTCAACAAGTGGGTCCTCAGACCCATCCAGCTCAACACACAACACTCAATATCCGTGCATCCGTCCGCCCATCGGTCCTCGGACGGCCTTTCTGACATGACACTCGGTCAACACTGCAAACAGACGTATGATCTTAATAACAGAGGGAGTGATTTATTACTCAGATTACAAATTATTATTATTATTATTATTATTATCATGTTGTTCTAATTCTACTATTATTAAAGGCATAACATAGTTTAAGTGAGTGTCTACCTGTAATTAACTCTATATAATATTAGAATAAACCCAAATAAACATAAAGTCAGTGGTCAGTGAGAGCGTCTTACCTGTAATTAACTCTATATAACATTAGAATAAACCCAAATAAACATAAAGTCAGTGGTCAGTGAGAGCGTCTACCTGTAATTAACTCTATATAACATTAGAATAAACCCAAATAAACATAAAGTCAGTGGTCAGTGAGAGCGTCAGCAGGGTCATTGTAGGAAGCCCACAGAGCCGTCTACGGTTCTGATTCAGGATACAGCAGAGATTGATAGGAAACATCCATCCAATTTGCCATTAACTGGACGTTCACAGCATCTCAGACGGTTCTCCCAAGGCTGATGGAGCCATTCTGCAGGAGCACGGATCACAAATCCAAATGTGGTTTAGAGACTCCATCATTTGGCCTGGTGTTCCTGGTGAACGTCTGACATCATTGATTATGTACTAATGAAGCACTTCCTGTGCACCAACTCACCTTCTGAATCACCAAACCATTAACAGACAATCACATCCAGACACACACTTTTATGGGTTCCTTACTAATCGTCCTCTAGAAGTTTATATGGTTCTGCATTCTGAGCTGTTCTGAGCTGTCGAGTCTTTATAGTCACACTGAAATATATGGAGATCAATGTTCTGTCTTCTAGATAAAGAGTCTAAAATGCAGAAGAACACAAAGAACCATTGAAATATTGGGTTAAATGATAGGAATGATGTACATCTTCTATGGTTATTTTTGGAAAATTAAAAATGATTTGATACAACAACAAGAAGGGTTCTATTGAACCTTTTGTTCTGTCCTATTAATGTTAACTAATACCTAACTAATGCTATTTGGGTGCTGGGTTCCATAGTCCGGGTTCCCAGGTTCCTGCTCATGATTACATCACAATGTTGAATGGTCATTCCCACAGAGGCCAGCAGACCACAGACAAAGGAGGCTGGTGTTGCTCTTTGATTTTTTGTTGAGGCTCCCATATTTGGGACCGGTGTTCCTGCTCTGCACACATGGAACTCTAGAACCAGCATTGAGAAACAGTGCTCCATTCAATGCATGGCTGCTCTAAGACTGGAGTTCTACAACACAGCACTTGGGGGTCTCCATAGTCTCCCATCTTCCCAGACTTTTCATGCATCATGCAGGTGAATCATCAGATGGACCACTTATTATGAAGGTCTTGGTTTTCTGTTAACCCTTCATGAACCAACCAAAATGTCAGGGACTATGTAGTATGACATCACATGAAACACGAGGATAAAAATCCATGTCGGTGCTAGAAGTGTGAAGAACCTTTAAATTGCTAAAGTCTTTAAATCAAGGGTTTTTCAGATCTTTAAAAGGTTCTTCACTCTCACACAGAAACATCTCAGGAGCCCCTGTATGAACCCAATAGTGGTTCTTCTATGGCATCCCTCAAAGAACCTTCTAAAGCTTAATAAGGGTGTGTATAGAACACCTTTCTGAGCACAGATCCATCTATACAACACAAAAGCCCATACCATCGACGTTCCTGATCAACAATTAAAAAATTGATATGAAATAAGTAATTTTACATGTAATAAATATAAAATCGGACACTAACATTTTGTACAAAATTGTGAAAACATTTTCACAATGTTCTAGATAGTATAGAAAGGTCGATAGGGTTCATAAACTTTTAAGCACCACTGTGTCCACAGTATATACACACTTAATATACATCTTGTCGTTCTTATGAAACCCGTTCATGTCTCTCGGACTGTTCTTCAGTCCAGCTCCCACCGAAGGGGTGGTGAACATGACGACCAATCGCTGGAGGGATCTGGAACTTTAGAACGCACCCATTTCATCACGACATCACTGCGATGATGTGCGCTGTACATCTGTAATGTCATACGTGTCTTCAAAGGGTAAAGGTCAGTGAGAACGACGGTTCCACACACAGCAAACATCTGATTTTATAGTTTTATTTATTTTGTCGTTGTTTTGAAGAAAGCAGACCAGCACTGCTTTGCAAAGACTCTTAAAATCCTGCCCAAACCAGGTCCAGATGTGGTGTTTTAGGGGAATCTGGGGTAAAACTGAAAAGGGGGCAGCACCCTGCCTCCACCACTTACAGTACAGCCTGATGGAGCAATTACACTGCCCCCTCCCTCCTCCTCCCACCTCCTCCCTCCTCACAACCGCGCACAATGTTCTTTGGCCTGGGCCGCCGAACAGGCCGACTAAGGGGCAGTTTATGATGAAGTTGGGTCAACAACTGGAACGTAATGAGAAGTGTAGCCATCACGCTGGAGAAGACAAGGCTTTACAAATGAAAATCAAAAGCACGCAGGGAAGGAAATGATGAGCACAACAGAGGGAGAGTACATGCAAATGGAATGAGGAAGATCGTAGGGTTTTCCCGTCCTTACATTGGAAGTGTGTTCCTGTAACTGCCAAAGTGGAGCAACGATGAGACGGAAATTTCGTTGAAAAATGAAAGTATGTGTCTTCAGACAAGAGAAACCTCACTCTACCAGATGTTCCTCTCTGATTCTCTCCTCGTTCCTAGAAAGCCCCTCAGCCGGACTCCGTGTACACATGCACCCCATTTCCTCACCTCCACACACTGAACTCTTCATTTAAAGGGACTCGAGTGAACACGAGACTCAAAAATAAGGGTTCTATATTGTATCAAGACAGTGGAACCCCTATTTGGTGCTATATAACATTATATAACATACAATAACATATGCAAAACGTTTTCCATCATAGTGAAGAACCCTTTAATAGGCATTCTCCCTTGAAGAACCCAAGGGTGTGGGGACGGGAGAAATGGAGACACCATTAAAATACCGAAATACGGTTTCAGATGCTTTCGATATTTTGAGACACGGGTGGGCGATATGATAATAAATGATATACGATATATTTTCACAATATTTTCACGATTTTGACCCAAATACTCTGACATACTGAATACAGTGCTGTATATCGAGAAGCTGTATCAGAAAAACGATTAATTTTATTTCCATTAAATATCATATTGCCCAGCCCTCGATATTCAAATGTGAAACCGTACACCGTCCTGTTCACCAGCGGTGGCAATATCAGGTCAAAGGTCAAGTCAAAATCGGGCCCAGCAAAATCAACTCAGCATGGAGTTACGAATAACCGAACCCGATAAACGTACTGGACCTGAAAAACCCACCTCTGCTCTTCACATCTGACGAATCAGAGGGAAAAGTGTTTTATCGTCAATTGAGGCGGCGTTCCCGTCACCCCAGAAAGGAACTTTTATCCGTAAGGGGGGAACGCTTGCTAGATTTGGAAGAAAAAAGTGTCATTTTTTGAGGGTAAAAATGGTGAAGGATAAAAAAAAATCGTTATATTTAGAGTTTATTTACAGCAACTAACAAAGAATAATAACCACTTCACAGCAAACCAACATTAAACAACGAACAACGGGTGGCTTTTCCCTTCATTTCCTAATATTTTACAATTTTATAAAAACGAGTGTCTAATTTTTTGTCCAGCACTACTTCGTTTTACCCCGTGTTTCTCATATTTATGCTTTAATATCACCTCTTCTCCTTCAGAGTGGCTTTACTGAGCTTTTCATATCATCCATCCATCAGTGAGGAGGAGAATCTACTCTCTCCTCACCTCCACTTTAGATGTAGATGTGGATTCTGGGTTTGGGTTGGACCTCCTGGACCTGCTTACTGTAGATCACTCCAGTCTAACACTTCAGCTCCTGAGCTGAGAGATGCTGGCTGGACTCAGAAGCTCTGCTGCAGCTCTCTTCCTCTAGTGCAGGAACTTTTACACCTCAATTCTAACACTTCATGTTCCAGCCCCCCTCTACCCACCTATGATCTTCTCCTGGTAGCCTTTGGTGAAGAACTGCATGGCCGTGGCTGCTCTCCAGGGGGTTTTCAGTAAACCCTGTCTCTGGGGATCTTCTCCCAGACCCCTGAGGATGGTGGTGTAGGCAGCAGCTATGCTGGGCAGGCTCATCTCATTGTCCTCCACACTTCGAGTGCGCTCCTCCTTCCAGCTCTCCATGACTGAGGAGGTCTGGCTGGTCTTGCCACCAGTGCTGGAGGCTTCACCAGTTGCATCCTTCCACTTGGCCACCTTCGCCCTCCTTCCCTCACAGTGTCCATTCAGGGCAGGGTCGTCCTTCTCACCCTGCTTCACTTTAGAGCACTCCATCATGAGAAAGAGAGAGAGAGAGAGAGAGAGAGAGAGAGAGAGAGAGAGAGAGAGACACACAGGTGTGTGTGTGTGTGTGTGAGAGAGAGAGAGACAGAGAGGTAGAGAGAATGTGTGTGACAGAGAGTGAGTAGGTGAGTGAGTGAGAGAAAGTGTGTGTGAGAGAGAGAGAGAGAGAGAGAGAGAACAGAGAGAGAGAGAACACGGAGAGAGAGAGAGGTATAGACACACAGGCAGAGAGAGAGGTTCTGCCCTTCTTCTGCACTGAAGACAGAAACTCCTCGCGCACCTCGAGCACGTTGGGCTTTATAAACATACGACTAATTCCTCAATCCCCATTGGTCGAGGGGCATTGTGACGTCATCAGCAGGGGGGGCGCTAGTAAGAGGATGATGCTTTTCACGCCCGTATTCCAACAAGCCCCGCCCCCTCCACGATGGACTTGAATGTAATTGGCTGATTACCCCTCCTCCTTCGCTGGGATTGGTTGACCGTTAGTCATAAAGGCGGGTTGGCTCCGCCCTCGCTCCTGCTCTCCAGTAGAAACCAAACTTTGAGATATGAATAATATTAATGTAATAATAATAATAATAATAATAAATGGTTCTAATTATTCTAATTATTAATAATATATTAATAAATACATATTACACTTTAAAATAAATAAAATGCACATTATATATGAACATTTTTAGAAACCACACACTTTCATTTGAGATATGAATAAAATAATAATCATGATTAATAATATAATTATATTAATAATACATAATATTACATTAAATAAATAAAAAAACACATTATAAATGAAACATTTTTAATCATAGGGACATTAAATCTTCATATTAACTGCACTGAGACGGCCGATGCTTTTATAATGTAATATCTTTCTGTCGTGGGGCTTTTACAGGTTGGGACATGTGCATATTGATGTCTGGTGTGGTCATGTGTGTCTACCAGCAGAGGCAAAAATCCCAGTTTCCATACACCTGCAGATTCCGCTCCTTCCTTCACACAATCACTCCTTTCAGCCAATCATAAACATGCTTTGTAACCCCTTTACTATCACTGTACCACCTCTCCTTAATCTATACATCCTGTTGCACACCCCACAGGTATTTATATAGAATCAATCCTTGTGCAGCGCCATCTGCAGGAGCTTGAACTTACTACCACCTTAAACGTGCAAGGTGACCAATATTTTGTCCAGTCTGCTTATCTAAAGAAAGGGGTGCCACATCATTTCACTTGCTTTATGTCCAGGAAAGATCATCACACACTTTCATCAACAATGTCAGCTGATGGGAGAACGCCTGGACTTGGACTGGAACCCTGAAGCCGAACGTTCCCCATCCGTCAGTTGTGATTGTGAAAGAGTGCTTTCGACTGCTTTAAATGACACCAAATTGAGGAAAACTGAGGAACATTCTGAGCAGGGAACACGCTGCCCTTTAAAGACTATAAAGAACAAAATACATCAGTGAGTCGATTTACAGGCCAGACCTGTCGAGCCCCTGCGCTCGGATAAACTTCGTTTGGAAGACAGGTCAGGCTACTGCCCCACAGTTCACTGCCCTACAGCGACAACTGGAGCATGAACACTGGACTGGTTCTCCATTATATACTACATCTGGAGAAAGAAGAGCAGATTTAAGAAAAATAATCAAGATTTCTGTACGAAATTCACAAAGATTTTATTGGTTTTTGTTTACATACAGTCCACAAACATCTGTACAAACAACCCAAAGCAGACATTCAGAACAGAAAACTCAAAATCACCTCAACGTCAGTCTTAAATCCCAGTCAGGGAATATTCCCGTATGTGGAATTCCTGTATCTCACTGAGGAGGCTTTGTTCCGCTCCAGACCGATGTGATACCAGATCTTCAGCCTTGGTTATACAAGAACTTCTCCTGCTCCAACCCACCAACCACAGGGTCACGCTTATCTCACTGAGGAATCCTCACACACCAAACTAGACCAACCTGTTCCAACCTGAACACTAAACATCCTCCGAACATTAGAAAGCAGGTCAAAAACCCACGGATTAATTCTTGTTGAAGGCGAAAGCGGAGAGCTTGGCTGAAGTGTCCAGAGACTTTTTCTTCTTAGCACTGTTCTCGTCCACCTCCATCTCCCCATTCACCTCCTTATTCTCCTCCTCCTCCTCTCTCTTCCTTTTCTTCAGGTCTGCAGCTTCTCCCGACTTGCCCTTCGCTCGCTCTGTCCACTTCTGCAGATACACAAAACAATGAGAATGGTTATATAGGTTAAGTCTTGTCGTTTATGATGTACATCAGGTCTGTAGGTTACTCAGATCCTGAGTTCTGAAGCCTAGAAAACAGCACGTAACTGCTGCGAACTGCGGATCTTGGGTTCTAGGAGTAATACCAGGTTATTCCATTTTATTCTTCATGAAGCTAGAACGTGAGATTTTCCCTCTGGGATCAAGAAAGTGATCTATTCGTCTAATGTTGCCGTTTCAAACAGGTTTTCTTACAGCTGTGACATTTAGATCAGGTCACGTGACCATGGTCGGCGCAGGTCCAGCTGTCCGAGCGTAATCAGTATTGACACAGAGCAGCTCCGGCCCGTCCAGACGCAGCCGCTGCTTCAGTGAGCAGACCGAGCAGGTGGACATTACGGAGGCTGGGAGATGACTCACCAAACACATTGCACTTATGAGGACCTGAGCCCACTCCACACGTTCTCCATCCATCCAGCCATCTCTCCATCTCTATTCATTCAGCCTGGAAACACACACTCAGAGCCCCCTTCCTCCTCAGCATTAACATAAGATCAATGAGCCCAGCACTGCCCCCCCAGGCCATGTTTCCAGAGCAACACGGCGGATAAGCCGGAACACCCCAACACACACACCCACACACACCTAAAACGGCATGCTAATTCAGGGGTGAATTAACTGTAACTATAGATGACCTAATGATGCTGGACAGGGCCGGACGGGGACAGTGGACGTTCTGGCCTTTCATATCGGTTTCAGAATCACCTTGAGTCGAGTCCTGCACTTTGTGAGCAGCTACTTTCTGTTTCCCAGGCTTCAAAACAGCCACGCGGTGCATGTTTACTGCTCTGTGTGTGTGTAAACCCAACCTGCACGCAGCTGGGGTCTGACTCTGACCCATCAGAGAGGGGTTACAGAACACACACTGTTCAATTTCAGACATTCCGAGGGAGCATTATAAACATCATCAATCTAGTCGTGACTAATTAACCCATGAATGACTGCCTAAAAACACTCCGGATCATCGATTTGAACAGAATTCAACAGAATTCCTGAGATGTTAAATGTTTTCTAGTTCTTTTAAGCAAAAAACTGAAACTGTTGGTATGAAGTACAAAACTGGCCTAGGGTCCTAAAGGTCAAACGGAAAATGAACAACGACCTGTTATCTGCTTTCTGACAGCCTACGAAATTGAAATTGGTCTTGTTCATTTGACAGAAGGTGCAGGAAAAACCTGTCTTGCAGAAAGGGGACAAAAGGACACAAAATATGCGGAACAGTTTAGGGGCTTTTATTGTTTAATTTCAGCTGATTTATGCTTTAACAGCTGCTGTGATGAATTCCATTATCCCCCCCATTGTCATGCACATGCAGGTCCTGTTTCTGTATAGAATTAACTCTTGATCTTGGATTTGTCTTCACAGCAAACTGCAGAACTTCGTCTAAAGCGTCATTATTATTATTTTTTTATTTTTATTATAGAAATAATCATTGATCCCACATTTTTTTGCATCTTACCAGTCTGTCGTCGGCTGAGAGCGTGCGGAAGCGGCCCATGGCCTCTTTAATGATCTCCGTCTCTTCCAGATCAGGATTGTCGGCAAGAATGTTTTTCCTGTTCTCCTCGAGCCACAGCTGGAAACCTGTCTTCGGCCTGAGTGACACACACACACACACACACACACACACACACACACACACACACAGGTAAATAATGGCTGTGGCTGCAGAGCTGGCTCAGCTGTATGATCAGCATGCAGGTACATGTCGTACAGTTTCACAGTTTTCAGAAGTGATCTGTTTACACCCTCAACCCCAACACACCACCAACACGAGAGGTTCCAGCCTGAGGACGGAAGACTTCAGAAGCCATGGAAGAGCACGACTGACAACACAATCAACTTATAAATGTACTTTTTGATGATAAAACAGCTCTTGGTTATATTGTTTCAGGGGTTCGTGAGGAACGGACCAACAGAAATCCACACATTAACTTCCACTGAAAGTTAAGAAGGTTTGTTTTTCTTTGCCTATAAAGTTGCAAACCAGCCTATTGAAGAACGAGGGATGAAGAGAAAACGGTAACAATGAAGTGTGACATTAAATCCCAAAACAGGGGGGACAGATGTAGGACAGAGAGATAGTATTCCCAGTTCCCAAACTGATCCCATCAGTCCTTCATTAACGTAACCGAGGTCCGCTGCTGGTTTTCACCAAACCTTCCTCACTCCTACCTCGCGTTCGCCACCTTGTCTTCTGCCGGGGGTGTCTGTACTGCCTGTTTCTCCGTTTCTTTCTCTTCCACCTTCTCCGCTGCTTTCTCTTCCAGCTTCTTACTGGATCCTTTACTCGCGCTCATCTGTAGCAGAGTGGACTGGGTCTAAAACGGACAGAACACACATTTCGGGCTGAATAAATTAAAGATATTAGACTTTCAACTTCAACAAGGAAGCACATTTGATTGCCTTTCAAAGAAAATCACCTAAAATCCAGACGAGGAAAGAAAAAGATGAAAAAAAAATCAGGAAATGGAATTTGAGAAGAAAGAAAAGGGATTTGACGGGGACCTATCGGTTTCATTAGCAGTCACAATGTGTCAATGATCCACCAAGAGAGCAAATAAAGCACTCGGTTCTGCAAAGTGGAGTAAAATAAATGGTATGTGACCGACAGAAACTGCCTCTGGCAGATATGTCATGAAAACGAAAACAGGGGGAATAGACGTGAGTCCTGCAGATCAATTATGAGAGGACATATTGTGAAGCCCTAACATTATATCTGTCAAATTTTATAATAAAGAGAGTAGATTTTGGTCCAAACCTCAGAGGATTCGGTTTTTCAGGTTTTCCTGCTTCTAAAATTCAGCGTCACGAACTTTAAAGATTTATTGATTTAACGATGATTTAAACAGTGAATCTGATTTGGTGGTGAGTTAATTTCACTACGTTTCATTTGTTAAAAGTGTGTATTAATCATTAATAAGCACTTACAGAAACAGACCTGCTGATTTATAAAGGGTTTCTAATAAATAAAGGTTTGATAAAGAAATAAAGTCAGTTGGTCAATTTTACTGTGATGTGATTACTAACCAGGAAATTGTGACACAGCAATAATAATATTTAAATAATTATAATAATAATAATAATAATAATAATATTCATATTTCTGGTCATACAGCCGCACCGCAGATCAACCAGAGACACAAGCAGGACGTCAAGCGTGAACGTCTCTTCACTGTCAGACGGGTTTCAGACAACAGCAGCGTTGCTGTCTGACGGGTCAGAGGTGCGTTCATGAAAGCAGTGAGGCTCAGGAATGTGTGTGTGTGTGTGTGTGTGTGTGTGTGTGTGTGTGTGTGTGTGTTTGATCAGTAGACTGTACCTTGCTCCTGGGTTTGGGTGCCAGAGGTTTCAGCACCGGAGCTTTGCTCTGCTTCGAGGAGCTGGTCAGTGCAGACGGTTTCCTGCTGGACGTGGTCATGGTGTCCAAAATGTTAGCTGGTCTGAGCTGACCTGCAGGAGATCCAGATGACTTTCCTCCTCCGGAGACCTAGACGTAACGGTAGCACAACACATTTGTCAATAAATAATAAAGGAATAACAACGTAACTTGAAAATGTTTCATCTGTTTTCTGCTGAAAGTCAAAGCAGACGAATATCGGTCACCAAACCGTTTGCTGTTACAGTATTTTAATGGATTTTTGTCATTTATGTGATTTTGACATTAAGTCTGATTGTTGTTCTTTACAGTGTTGAAAGAAATGATGCTAAATTGATTTTACAAAAACACTTCAGTAAGAGTTTAACAATAAAACAGCAATAATCATTATTAATTATTATGAATTATTATTAATAATAATAATGATCAGTATTAGTAGTCGTAGAGTTTGCAATTATTATTATTATTATTATTATTATTATTATTATTGTTTGTTTATTGTTATGTCTTTCTGCCTGCTGTACTTGCAGCACTAGAGCCATTCACTGTAACAGGTAGTTATGTTTATTATTTATATGTAATAAACATCATAATATTATTGAATCTAAATGACTGTAAACGAACTTCAAAGCAGGTTATATCATGGAAATCCATAACTCGATACACACAGTGCAGCATCTCACCTTAAAAGGGTTCACACGGCCTTCTTTACTGACTGCAGACAGAAACGGCAAGAATTCATTAACAAAGATTCATAAATAATTCATAAATAATAACCGTGTGTGAGACGTCATTAATAAACATTCGAATAGTTTCCTGACGGTTCCCTCACCTGCTTTTGGGAAAGTCCTCTCAGGTGACGCCTTCGGGCCTTTACTGAACGGGTTCATACCTGCAATGTTCGTCACACGAAACAGGACGATTCAAGGTTTCACCGAGGTGGACGTGCCATAACATTACAACCGCCAGCCTCATACAGTGTATGTTCTCCCCAGTCCACTAGAACAGGGGTTCCCATCTCGAGAAAGCATGAGCTCAACTTTCAATGTAAAACTGCTATCAGGGTCTTATCAACTTAAAAACATCTGTCCCAAACGTCCCTCACAAAGACGGGCAGCATCCTGGCCCACCGTTGGTCCCCAGCCCACTGGTTGAGAAACCCTGGTCTAGAACGTCAAAGTTTAGTTCTTGTCAAAGTGTCTCAAATTTTTACGCTTGTCCATTTTTCCTGCTTAAAGGTCTTCGAGTGTGGACATCAACTTCAATACCTGACTGCTCACTTGCTATTCAATATATCCACCCCGATAAGAACCACCATCGGCAATGTTCCGGATACACTCAGCACATATAAACAGCACTCTTACGAGGTCTCCTGCTCTCCATTTCTTCTTCTGCTTCCATTGATTCCTCCGGTATGATCTCTTCGTCTTCCTCGCAGTTCTCCTGCGCTGCTCTGCTGCTGGACAGTCTGGCTTGGTTGGACCTGTGAACAACGGTGTACTAATGTTTTACAGAGAAACCAGCAATTGAGGTTGCAACAATGCAAAACACTGATGACGACACACCCATCGTGCAAAATGGTTGCAACCCGAAGGAATCAACCAATCGCTGTTCCTGCCTGACTGACTATATAAGGTCCTGTTCTGACTCGTGCTGTTGTGTTGGTAGCAACATTCCCGAAACCATGCGCTGAGAAGGGAAAATGGATGACAGCAGTAAGGAAAGGCTTTGTCCACCTTCCAGCTTCTGGACTTGTACTAGTTTCCCACCCTGCCTTCTACTAGCTGCCCTTCCATCACTGTTACTAGTAAGACCACCATCAGTACACCTGAACATTACAGCTGACGTGGTGGTCCATGGTCATTAATGTAGGATTAGTTTGTCCAGAGGAGGAGGGGTCCCCCCTTATGGGCCTGGTTCCTCCCAAGGTTCCTTGCTCCAGCTCTGAGGGAGTTTTTCCTGCACTGAGGTCCTTTGGCTCAGCAGAGGGAAATTAAAACTCGGAAAAACAAGGTTTAAAGAAACAAATAAACAACAAAAAAAGTAAACGAGTAACACCACCACCTGAAATCGGCCGTGCGAAAGGTATGGAACAAGCAGGCTGGAGTTCCAGCTTCTGCTCTGTGGTCTGAGATCATCTGCGTTGGTAGGACTACAAAATATTAAATAAACATTCTTTTTTTATGTCCAGTTTATCCCTCTGACGTTTTCCCCAGGAACGTTCTTCATGATGCACACCAGGGAAAACATGATTCATCTAATCCAGACCATTAATTGGCTCTTCAGGGCCAACAAGAGCACCGGGTTCCTCTGTAAAGCAGCCTGAAATCGAGTTTCCTCTGAAATAAAGGGTATTAATAGGTCGTCTGTCTCCCTTTATTGGATGCATTCAGAGGTTTAGAGAGGTCTACAGATGTTTACAGATGTTCCTCAAATATAACGGTAGGTTCCACAGTGGTGACTATTGGAATGCAGGCCATATCGTAATGTGTAGAATTTCAAGACCAAGCCCCAACTCACCCTGTGCTCTGTGCCGTGCTGTGATAGGCTGGCTCCTCCTCAGGCTCCTCCTCCTCCTCCTCTTGCAGCTGACTGGCCTTCTCCAGAGCCAGTTCGTTGAGTCTTTGAGCCAGAAGCATGCGTCTGGAGCGCGAGGCATAACGGATGGCCAAAGTGACCACACTCTGGGTCATCATCTCAGCCAGCTCCACACAACGGAACTCGCGCTCCAACTTACATGAGAGCTAACAGAGAGAGAGAGAGAGAGAGAGAGAGAGAGAGAGAGAGAGAGAGAGAGAGAGAGAGAGAGGGTTAACTTAATGTAGCCTAATTCAGTGTATATCACGATAAGATCAGAGACCCTCGATTTAGAGTGTTATTAATATTTTAAACAGTCATAAATTTTCTACGCATACGTAGGATTTCTGTAAATATTATCCAGCACATGACAGGAAGCAGATCACGGTTGGTACGCTGGTCCAAGGTCCAAGATTAAAGCTCAAGTTCAGCAGAGACAGGCCACCGTTTCCTTCCTGCTCTGATCAGCTGAAGATGACTTACAGCGAACATCTTCATCAGCGCTTCCTGCTGCTCTTTCTGCTGCTGCCGCTGGTTCTCCTCATCTACGTCATAACCACAGGAGGACAGGAAGCTGAAGTGGTTGTGGAAAAGCACTGAGCGCCAGTATTGCTCCTGAAACAACAAAGAGAAATGACAATGTTAAACAAGCGTTTCATATCCACAAGAATATGCAGTGACGGGTCACATCTGGATTAAATGCAAAGACTAATATGTAACTGTAATATTGTAGTATTGTACACAGGCCTGGACGATATGGATCAAAAATCATATATCGCTAAATTTTAGCTGAAAGGCCATTTGATAGATAGATAGATAGATAGAGATAGATAGATAGAGATAGATAGAGATAGATAGATAGATAGATAGATAGATAGATAGATAGATAGATAGATAGATAGATACGCAACTCTTGTTCTGTTTCCGACTAACAGGAAGTACTTGAGAAAGCTTGGAATTAGTCGGTGTGTCGTCACACTGAAGTTACATAACAACACTGTCATAATCAAACCTCCAGTTTCAGAAACCGCTCTTTAGAAGACAGACCGGTGTGCGGACTGTGACGTAACGTAGAACAACATGAGAATCAACAGTGTAAAAACAGAAACAGACGGAAAAACGAGTCTCATAATGGATTTACTATAAATAATACTGATTGATTATGGTGTGTGTGTGTGTGTGTGTGTGTGTGTGTGTGTGTGTGTGTGTGTGTAGGGGGGGTTATGCTTTATGAACCCTCACCTCCATCTGGCCTTTCTCTGTGCTGGTCTGACAGAGGGGCAGTGAGAAGGGCAGGATGGACACAGCAGGACGGGGCAGAGTTGGTGGGAAGCGAGAACCTTTGCAGGGGATACACCTGAAGAAAAACAAAGATATCATCCTCACGTATTTATTATATCACGTATAATCATTTTCATTTGTATTCATGTGTCGTCTTTAACAGTAAGGGTTTCTGATGGTCAGCTGTGGCGAGAGCTACCTGTAGATCCTGCGCTAACATTTTAGGATTGCTGGAGACGTCTTCATACATCGTGGTTCTGCTCCCGCCAAGAAGGACTAACCTGGCCATCGGTTTTAAATCCCTTCCCAGACTCATCTGCACCTACAACCCTCTTCCTTCATGTGGATACCACTCACTTCAACCATCAAGAGCAAACCAAACTAATGTCTGAGGTTTAAATACGTCAAATCTTCTAGTTCTAACCATCTGCAGATGATGTGCTTCACCCATCTGAGACATTTAAACATTTATCAGACTTTTCATCAAACCTCCACTATAAGGTTGTCTCACCTGAGCTGCTGGGGATTCTCATGGACGCCGACCACCCAGTAATGGTCAGACTTGCCCTTACAGCTCTCCCTGGTGTTGCACACAGGAGTCCACGTGTTTCCCATGGAGCGATTCAGCATCCGGACCACACCCTCTGAGTCCACCGAACACGGGGTGCCTGAGGCACAACAACGTATTATGATGCAAATCTGAAGTGTGGTCCGGTCTCTGCTTCACACAAGCCTTTCAAAGAGCGAAGATGAAAGGTTTCAGGGGGAGGGGAAATGAGGGGGTGGATGACTCACCCTCTGCACTGAAGCCCACCCAGGCCAGGTAGGATTTGCGGGACAGAGGCAGCGGCTCTCCGTGGATGATCTGCCGTTTCTTTCTCCCAAGCTGCAACAGCTGGACCCCCAGTGCCTGATCTCCATCGAAACCAGTACCTGACCAGCAAGAGCAAAGGTTACTATAGCTAACAGAAGAGCAGCTCATGGATGCTAGAGAAATTAGAGGACATCTAGAAGGATTTCATTACAAAGTTCCAAAAGAATAAGATGGAGAAGAAATGGTAACACAAAGTGTTTGGCTAGTCATACTGTCAGACACTCTACACGTTTCTCTGTAAAGTGAACCTGGCAGATGTTCTTCACACTGTTTCAGAAGTTCATTATGAATGGACCAATAGAGATGCTCCAAAATGCAGTGGAATAAAATCGTCCAATCGTCCATGGAGCAGCTGTGGTCTGGTGGTTAGGGAACCAACCTTGTGACTGGAAGGTTGAATCCTTAAACTGGCACTTGAGCTCCACTTGAGCAAGCAAACATCAGACCACGTCTAATTACAGAGTGTGGACGTCTTAAAATCTTAAAGCCTCTACATGTCCAAGTCAAATTCATATACTTCTGCCATCACGTCATATCTGATGTGTCCCGGGACGTCCTGGCGGGTGAAACAGTGTCACCATTCTTTCTTCATCACAGCTGTGTCAGCTCACTGTGTGTGTATGTGTGTATGTGTGTGTTGCTCACTAGTCTACAGTGTTTCTGATACCTCTGTGATAAACTATGAGGAGCTGCTCTCCATGTCCTGCCAAGCACACCACTGATCCCGGAAGGCTGAAGATCTCCCTCTGAACTCCACCAATAGAGAACAGGCGTAGGAGCATGGCGCTGGTGGCCACCGCCACCCAGCCATGCCCCAAACACACGGCCTGAACATCCTCGCCTTTGGGCAGGTCCACTATCCACTCTTTATTGGTGTCCCAGGAGGAGAAGTGCAGGCACTGGAGCTTACTGTGTACACACACACAAACACACACACACACACGATTAGAAATGCCCGATCTGCCAGATTAAACAGATGCTGGAGAAGAACATTGATGTGCTGAGAAAGCATCACAGCTCAGGAAGGAGCTCGTAAGGAAAGGGGGACATACCTGCTCCCCAAACATGGAAAAAAATGCTTTCTACCATCCTCGCTCATAACTCAAATGTCTCACGCAATCCTGACCACCTCACACACCTTTTCAAATGTGCTGAGAGGGCGGAGACTTGAGGACATCGAGGGTGGAGCTACTCTTTCAGGACATTAATACATAATGCAGGGGTTCTGTGACCTTTTACCTCGCAAGCTCATCTGTTGCTTTGCAGGCCAGCAGAACGGCCTCCTGGGACAGATCGGCAATGCAGTGGTCCAGCGAGTTTGTGAGGTGCATGGCGTGATGGATAGCCGTGTCGTGAAACTCCACGTCGATGGCATTGTCCTGCTCATCGTTATAGCAGCGCACGATGCCCACAGAGTTCCACACCTGAAAAGACACCCGGAACGCCGTTTATGAAGTCGCAAAGTCGCTGTGTGCACAATCCGACTGGACAGGGGCAGCACAGGTCACTTTTGAACAATAGAACTGTAATCAGAAGCAGGTATAAAGGTTTTTACTGCACTGAAGTGAACTCGGGTTGGTACTGAAGACGTACACGATTACACTCGTAACACACAAGTGTAAAAGTCAGCAGGTTCAGCTCCGTAAAGCAGCTTTAACTAATTAAAGTAAAAGTGCGGCAGAGATTAGAGCAGCTCGGGATCCACGTTAATCTCTGAACCCAGAAACCTTGTTAGGACACTCCTCAAACTGTCTTCTGCAAAGGTACCAGCGCAACACACACTAACACACCACCACCGTGTCAGTGTGACTGCAGAGCTGAGACTGACCCACCACCCACATAATAGCTGCTCTGTGGTGGTGATCACTGAAGATCAGGGTGAAAGAAGTATACGTATGTGTGTGTGTGTATACGTACTGACGCTCACCATAAAGCGATGCATGAGGTGTGACGGTGTAGAGCCAGGCTGGAAGGCTTTCTGCGGTGGAGTGGGCATCGGCCCGTCGTAGACTGGCCGGGTCACTGCTGGTGCTACAGCAGGGAGGACGGCACTGTCTCCATCATCCTCACCCAACTTATCCAACTTCACTGACCCTGGGTCTGTACGGAAACAATGCAGTCGTGTCTCGGATCGTGGTTTTATCTATACCGTACCACGTCTATACGAGATGGAGGTGATCTAAATAAACACGTGAAACTGATCTTTTCAAAATAAAAAGAATTATTAGAAATGAAAAATGAGGCCTTCAGAAAGAATGTGGATGCAGATGATCCTGGGAAGGGATTCAGAAGATCTTTAAACATGTAGAAATGAGCTGCTCTACTGTCCAGTCTGACAAACTGTAATACACAACAGGAAGCATAGGGAGCGCTCTACAGTGTTCAAATGATTCACACTCGTTTTCACAGTCCTACAGTGTAATACAGTGTAAAGTGGGAAGCATTTGAGCACAAGAACCTCATAGCAGCTGTGAAGCATGGTGGTGGGTGTGTGATGGTTTGGAGCTGCTCTGCTGCAGCAGGGTGTGGAGATGTCTCCATCATAGAAACCACTATGAGATCTTTATTGTATCAGAGGGGGTTTGAGGAGAACGGAAGAGAGTCTGTACAAAGGCTGATGCTGAAACAGAGACATCACAGAGCTGAAAGAATTCCGCATGGAGGAGTGGGAACGCCGTTCTTCCAGTCGGTGTCAGACTGTCGAAATGAGTGTGTGAATCATATGAACTTTATAGAGCATTATAGAGCGCCCCTTAGGTTCTTGTGGTATATTACAGTCTGTCAGAATGAGCGTGTGGGTCAGATGAACGTTACAGTATGACCTCTATGCTTTCTGCACTGTCGATGGGGTTCAGCCTCAGAACGAACAAGGGATGGGACACACCTTGGGAATTCTCATCATCATCATCCTCAAAGAAGCTCCCTCTGTTCCGTGGTTTTCCGGTAGCCGGCATGAGGTCATCGTCGTCGTCATCTTCCTCCACAGCATTCTTCGCTGGAGAGCCGGAGTCACTCACACACTGATCCAACAGCCCATAACCATCGTCTTCATCAAACAGATCATCATAGTCCTTTGGCTCTTTGTTTGCAGCCTGAAGATCACACAGAAACACAACACAGATCACCACACCGGTCATCGTAACCTACTGGACATATAGGCTTCTACAGGATGGTTCCTCCATGTTTAAGCCGGAGGGTGAACCTTAGTGGTCTTAGTTGTGGTAGAAGATGAGGAGGATGAAGATGCACACAACCCATCCAGCAGACCCAGGCAGCCCTCAGTGTCTGTGTAAGCAATCTGTCCTCCAGAAGGGTGCCAGGCCATCCCACACACTGTGTAACCCCTCTCATGCTTCTGCCTGAGGGCGAAAATACAGAAAAGGCTCAACGTTATTCTCATTATTCTGGACATAAGGAATTCTCTGACCACCGAACACTCACTTGCAGTAGGGCTGGGCGATACATCATTATTTATATCTATATTGGGATATAAACAGAGCGGGATACGGGCTGAGCGTTACATCATTATTTATATCTATATCGGGATATAAACAGAGCGGGATACGGGCTGAGCGATATATCGATATTTATATCTATATCAGGATATAAACAGAGCGGGATACGGGCTGAGCGATATATCGATATTTATATCTATATCAGGATATAAACAGAGCGGGTATAAATATCGATATATCGCTCAGCCCGTCTGAGCGATATATCGATATTTATATATATGTCAGGATATAAACAGAGCGGGATATGGGCTGAGCGATATATCGATATTTATTTTGTTCCAACCTCTGGAATGAACATGACTTAGTGTGTATAAAGAAGAAATGAAGACATGTTCTCATTTGCAAATGTCCACTTCAGAAGCTGGAGTGGTCCGAGAGTGGAGTGGTCTCTGAATACCTCTCAATACACAGCTTGGCTTCTACGTCCCACACGGAGAGAACTCCTCCCACCGTCCCAGCTGCCAGAAACTTCCCACACGGGGACCAAACCACCACGTTAATGACCTGCTGATTCAGAGAGCAAAGGAAAACCTGATTAAGAGTTTGAGCACCAAACACCACTTTCCCCTCATCAGAAAGCTTCCACAGCGGTCAGAAACGAGGGGATGTGAAAGGGGACTCGATCTAGAGCAGCCAAAACACTCCGTCAGAGTTTATGAGCCATTTCCACCCTCACACCCATGTTCATTCTCACAGTATGGATACAGAAGAAGTGTTTCCACAGTAAATCAGGAGGCAGAGGTGGACTCAGCCTTTACTGACCTGAGTTAAAAGATCATCGGAGAGCGTTCCGACATGAGTCCAAGAGTTCTTCTCATAGAGCTGAACAGTCGTGTCCACGGGAACCGCAAGCAGCTATAAAAACAACACAGAGACTGAGACCCCGCATCCACTTTCTCCTGGATGTGTTCAGTTCCATCAGCAGCACACCTGATTTAACATCACAAAGCACTGATCTTTGCAGGTTTTTGATGAGCACTATGAATAACACTAGAGGAGAACTTTGGAGGTGTTTAACGAACACAGTGATGGAAAAGCACTGACCAATAGAAAACGATGATCTGAAAATGTGGTTTCAGAAGCATCCAGGTACATGTAGACATGCCTGGAAGGAGGCTGGATGGGGTACGTTATTTTCCAGGCTCTTCAGGGCTGGATTTATGAACCAGGGCAGATGATTCGTCATCCAAGATTATGTATTATATGTAAAGGTCACTGTCGTTACTGAGGGCATATATAAGCAGCACGCAGGGCTTTAAGGACTGCTATGGAAATGCTGAACTACACGACTGAAGAAGAAGAAGAAGAAGAAGCAGCAGCAGAAGAAGAAGAACTCCAAGTGCTCTGAGGAACGCAAGTTGGAATCCGAGGTCACACTGCTTGCCATCAACAGCCAGTCTTAGAGAGAACGAAAGGTCACTCTCTCCCCACATCGGAGTTATTACATCCCCACACGTGAGAAGGTCTTCAGTTACTTAAAAGCTCCCTTGGGTTCCTTTGTGAAGCACTCCTGGGGAGAGTAATAATGGTCTCGAATCTCCTCCGTTCGTACACGATCCGTCTGACTGTGGATCGGTGGAGTCCAAACTCATTAGAGATGGTTTTGGAACCTTTTCAATCCTGATGAGCATCAACAGCTCTTCTTCTGAGCTCCTCAGAAACGTCCTTTGTTTCTGATCCGTGATCTGCTGATCCTAAAAGGTTCGGCGATATGTGACAATGGATCATTTTCCTGAACAAATAAGCGAGTAAGTGTAATATATCTGTCTTGTTTGTATGCGTTGGTTCTCCTGACCTACGTTTAGATAATTTCAAGCAGCACTAAATTACAAAACAATAATAGGATTAATAACATCGAATACGAATAATAAGAAAGAAATACGTTATTAATCAGCAAGCCGTCAGTACCTTTCCGGAGCGAGGCTGCCAGGCGAGCCTGCACAGGGATCTAGCGTTGCTGACGTCACTGGACTTCTGCAGCACCTTCCAGTTCACCACCTGAGTCTATCAGACACCTTCATCACCTTCTCAGAACCACTCAGAACCGGCAGTACAGTTTACCGTCTACCTGTAATTAACTCTATATAACATTAGAAAAAGGACTGACACACACAAAAACGACAAAATAGACCCTCACCTGATCTTCTACAGACCACACCGCTACTGAACCGTCACAGCTGGAGGAGGCCTGCAGAGATATCAACGTATGACCTTTAACAGCAGAGCAGGAGCCCCGACTGACCGCCGTATGAACACCATTACTGACTGAATTGTTCAGAAGTGAGTTTGTCAGAGCAGTGATATTAAACATGGAAACAAATGAAGAGTCATTGTTTACATAAATCAAAACACTGGCATTAAAAAAACCAAACAATTCATCAGAGCTGACATGAAGGAGCCATAATCTACACTGATTGGTCGGCTGTAAATTCACCCAAACGTCTTCATAAACCCACCCAGAGCCATAAAGTGACCGGCCCACCACTGAAGTTGTCAGTCTAGACTGTATTTGGGTCAGAGGTTCGTCTGAATATCAGACTCGCATACATTCAGAGATCAACGGTCAGTACGTGTTATTGATCCCATTTACAGCCACGAGAACATTAACAGGTCTGAGCTTAAACCAACAGAACGGGCAGAGCTGGGCGCCGGACGCTGTTCTGTTCTAGATTAAGTGGATCAAGGCCTTCGAGTCACTCTGTGCTCCTTTACATAAACTCTTATCAGCCAAAGCAAACGTCCTTAAACTCAACGGACCGACAGTCCTTTAACCTACAGAGGGTCTAGAAACTGTACTTTCACAGTCTGACATCTAAGTGATCTTAATCCAGTATGAATCTGCAGGGTGTAGTTTTACACTCTGACAGTAATAACTGTGGAGTGACTTTAATCCAGTATGAATCTGCAGGGTGTAGTTTTACACTCTGACAGTAATAACTGTGGAGTGACTTTAATCCAGTATGAATCTGCAGTGTGTAGTTTTACAGTCTGACAGTAATAACAGTGGAGTGATTTTAATCCAGTATGAATCTGCACCTCATTAGTGCTGAGCTTACAATCAGAGCTCTACGGGGGAAACACAGAAGCCTCATGCTCTCCTGAAACAAATTCAGCACTAAAAGTGTGTTAATTGTCTGCAAAAAGATGAACAAACAAACAAACAAACACTATACTGTTATATTTCTCACTTACAAGAAACTCATCAGTGGGGTCAAAGGCCACACTCAGTACAGGGGCGTCGTGACCACGAAGGGTTTTCTGTTTGCTGCTGTCCGTCACATCAACCACCTTCACCAAGAAATCACTGAGAACACACACACACACACACACACACACACACACTGAAGCTACAGATCTCTCCATCCACAGGTGCGGGAAATGAAGGAAAGCTCATTTCCGAACTCTACCGGAAGAAAAATCAAATAACCTGTTTGGGCCTCAGCTGTCAAAGCACGTCCAGTCAATATTCAGAACAATGCAGAAGCTTGAGGAACAGCTCAATCGATGGAGCCACATGGTCCACACACTCATTTCTATCATTTTTCCCCATTTAAAAAATCTATACCCCCCAACCCCCCCCCCCCCCACCCCCCCCACCCACCCACTCACTCCCACCCACTCACCCCCACCCACTCACTCCCAGTCTGCATAATCGGAAAACAATCAACGGCTTTCCTCTGTGTGTTGACACGGATCATAATGACACCACGTCCAAACACTAAATAAACTGTGAGCAATCCACCACTAGAGGGAGCTGTAGAGCAGCTGCACCAACATAAGCAGAGCTTTTCCAACGGCTCATCAGGGACCTCACATCAAGTCTTTCTTAGGGTGAGTGATCCGTCTCCACAGATTTTCACATCAACTCAACCCTGACAGTGCATTTCTAATATTCCTCCCTATTAGCCTTTTCTTCTTTTACATGTAACGAACGGGTTCTATTTACCTGGATCCAGCAGCTACTTTTGTGCCACTGGCACTGAAAGTGACGTGATTGGCGTTGGTGGTGAAGCGGGTGAGAATCCCATCAGGATCTCCATCAGGAAACGTGTGAATCTGAACAGTGTTATTGGAAACTGCTGTAACCAATTTACCGTTCTGCAGAGAGAGAGAGAGAGAGAGAGAGAGAGAGAGAGAGAGAGAGAGAGAGAGAGACAGAGAGAGAGTGAGAGACAGAGAGTGAGAGACAGAGAGAGACAGAGAGAGAGACAGAGACAGAGAGAGATTTATTAATACAGTACTGCAGAACATCATATTGTATATGTGAAAAATAGTTGCACAAATAGTTGCACCGAGAAGGAAGTGCTGTTGGGACAGAAGGTTCTCAGGGTCAATAAATGATAGATTTAGACTGATATGATCAATATTTATTGAGCTACACAAACAGAAGTCATGTCTCTCAGTACGGCACAGGGTTTAACTTAAGACCAGAACTTCTGGAGGTGTGACAACAAACCGCTGCATTGCAATTAGCTGATTCCTTCTGGGTGCTGCTGTGTTTTGGATGATGAATGTATTTACTGGTGTAAAACATTTCTGGACTGGTTTTTATGGGACCAAGTGTCATTTAGTTCACTTACTGCATTCACTTAACTTACTCTTAGTGCCACAGAGAAGGCCTTCTCTCCAACATTTATGGATTTAGGATCATCATCATCTAAACTCTCCCAAATACGGACATCGCCGTCACTTCCACAGGTAATAATACAGCTGCAGAAAATGGTCACATAATTGTTACATACACTCAATAAAAATACAGTATACACACTTTAACACACACACACACACACACACACACACACACACACACACACACACATTAAAAAGATATTAATCTTTAAACTATGAAATATGATTCTATTATATTCTATTCTATGAGATGTGGAATTAGGAGTCTTTCCTGCAGAGCTGCAGTGGAGGTGGCAGATGATTAACCTGCCAATGAGCAACAAATGTGGGTATGATCAATAATCTCTTGGCTGGTGTTTATACTCACTTGCCGTCTTCATGAAAGCAGACGTCGGTGTGGCCTTCTGAGTGACCATAGCGAATTGGCTTCCTCTCACAGGGCATCTTAACTTAGTCCACTCAGACTACAGTGCTGACCTGCAAAGGACAGACAGGTTAATTACTCCTGTTTCATTATATATGTGTGTGTGTGTGTGTTTAGATTATATTTTACTTTATAAGTCAGTTTACTGTATTTTAAGA
The DNA here is from genome assembly GCA_034509495.1 of Acestrorhynchus altus. Classification (NCBI taxonomy): domain Eukaryota; kingdom Metazoa; phylum Chordata; class Actinopteri; order Characiformes; family Acestrorhynchidae; genus Acestrorhynchus; species Acestrorhynchus altus. The sequence goes on along the minus strand of CM067513.1, from coordinate 31,867,230 downwards.
AGTATATATATTATGTCAGGGACAATGTGATGTTTGGCATTTTTGACAGATTTATAAATAATCAATTATTGAATTGACTTAAAGAACATTGACGAGCCGCATGTTAAAGAGAGAACCTCATATGAACCTCATAATATACAATATACATAATAAAAGCCTCTAATTTATCATATATATAATTTATTAAATATTCATTTATTGTGCTTATCATCCAGCATGTCTGGGAATTAGGGATACACATACCTCATTAAACAGCTTAAAGCAGCAATTTCACATATTGTAAACTCCAACTTTTATCAATTATAAAGTAAACTAAGACAATAATAAACTCACTCATTTACAGGAAATAAGAACTAAAAATAAAAACTAAATAATGAGGTTTAAATTAATTTTGAATGGATGAGCTGTTAATATAATACACTAATTATTATTAGTATTATTATTATAACTGATATTATAAATTCTGCATATGAAACTGCAGCGCTAAAGTATAAAACGTCAAAATAAAGAATAAAAGTCCGGATTTAAGTGATCAAACAAGCAGAACAAACTCTTCAATACAAATTAAACCCCAGTGAACTTCAGACACATCACAAACACTTTATATAAAGTTTAAAAACTCCAATAATCCGCTTTAATAAGTGGGATTCCTGACCTTTTCTGCAACCGAGTCTTCAGAACTGCACCACTTTCTCCCGCGCTGTGGACAATGACGTCAAAACGGGGCGTGTCCTTCCGGCATTTCGCGTTTCTATTGGGCAAAGCTTAAACCCAGGCCCCGCCCCAAGAGTGACGTATGGTTGGCGGGCTCCTTTTTGCGTCAAAATAAAGAATAAAAGTCCTGTTTATTTATTATTGTTATTTGTGTTACAGTTATAATGATATTTGATTCATTATATTTTTATTAAACGCTCGCCCGCTCTTTGTTTAAAAGTACACTTTAATAATCAGTGCTTTAAGTGACTATTTAAGTGACTAATTAACTTGTATTAATAAACAATATAAATAAATAAGTAACCTACATTTCCAAATCAACCAGAATATGTGTTGTTCCATTTATTAAGGCTATATTCGTATATATGTGTCCTGTTCATAATAGCAAATATTATACGCGCGAATGCCGATTGTCTAATGTGCCATTTAAACACGAATAATGTAATTTAAATAATATAAAATAAATATTTTAATCATATAAAATATATAAAATGATAAATGCACAAGCAATGTAAACAGACGTTTTAATTGTGTGTGTGTTCTGTTGTACATGTGTATACTGAAACATCACATCTACTATATTTGAAACGACAAAATATTTTATATTTTAATGTATTTTATATTGTCATTTTATCATTTAACGTACATGAAATATGACATTTGTATAAACTGCCTTTTCCATATTTTGCCAACATTTCTAGCGGCTCCAGCTCAGCTCAATGCAATTGAGCGAAATGCAATTTTACGTTCTAATAACAGACCATCATTGAGAAAAGTGTCTCAAATCCAGCAAATACAAATCTGACAACTCTATAAAGCTTCATATCTTTGAGATAATGTGTTAATAAATCATCTGAAATGGGTGGTCTTAAACAGAAACAAACATCCCAACATGTTTTAATGGCCAAACACAAAGAAAAACAACTATACAGTCTGTGAACGTTAATCTCTGAGATCTGGTTTGGGTCATACAGCGTTTTGTGTAACAAGCTGCTCAATAATTTGGTTTATTATTAATAACAATCTAATTAGAATTATGAGAAGTTGCCCGGACCAATATGGCGGCAATGTTTATGCATGTTCCAGCGGCCTGCGTGTTTCAAAGTAACCATGGTCTCTTGCGCCTCATCGTGGCAAAATAAAAGTATTGCCACTGAGATAAAGAAATTAATTAAATATTGTATATTAGTGAATATTTGACTCCCGAGACCCGAAACCGTCTCACACGCCATTTTTCACAGCAGAAGAGGCAATTTCGTTAAAATTATTTCCTGCACAAAAATACAGATATTTGAATTTAATGAACAGCGGGATATTTGCTCATCTGAACCCTGACATACTCTCTGAATTCACGGTGTTGAAACTACAGATTGATTCAGATTTATTTGAGTTTATATTGAGTTTATGACTTCATTCCTCAGGACTCTTAAGTCACGTAGTTCACGTAGTTCGCGTCGCTGCGTGGGAAACCGGAAGTAGATATAAGAGTCAACTCTTAACAACACATCAGTTTAACAGCAGGACCTAGAGCTGCTGGCCACATCTGTACTGAGGACCAGCTGACCCCTCACATCTTTACTGAGGACCTGCTGACCCCTCACATCTTTACTGAGGACCTGCTGACCCCCTCACATCTTTACTGAGGACGAGCTGACCCCCTCACATCTTTACTGAGGACCAGCTTACCCCCTCACATCTTTACTGAGGACCAGCTGACCCCCTCACATCTTTACTGAGGACCAGCTGACCCCTCACATCTTTACTGAGGACCAGCTGTCCCCCTCACATCTTTACTGAGGACCAGCTGACCCCCTCACATCTTTACTGAGGACCAGCTGACCCCCTCACATCTGTTCTGAGGACCAGCTGACCCCCTCACATCTGTTCTGAGGACCAGCTGACCCCCTCACATCTGTTCTGAGGACCAGCTGACCCCTCACATCTGTTCTGAGGACCACCAGCACTGAGGACTGAGCTGAGGGCATCACTCTTCACTGGGGTGAAATGAAGGTGTTCACTCTTCTCGTGCTCGTGTTCACCTTCCCCCCGGGCAGTGTGGCCTCCTGCTTCTGCACAGTAAGCTCATCTCCATCCATACCCTTTTAGGGGTCTCAGCCCCCAAACAGATTAAAAGTTATTTATGAATTTCTAAAAATAATTTTTAAGATGTACTGGTCCACCAGTATGACAGGTATGACCATAACTGGTTTGACCACACTGGAGCTGGATTTGGGTGATTTAATGCTGTTAATGCCGTCAGGTTACGGGAAGTCTGGATGACTGTGCCTGCGATGTGGAGACTATCGACAACTTCAACAATCAGAGACTCTTCTCCAAACTGCAGAAACTGCTCTCCTCCGAATACTTCAGGTTCTATAAGGTAAGAACGTGTACTGAACTCTATTCCACATGCAGAAGAGTTGATCACCTTTGTTGATCCTGATTATTGATATTGTTAAAGTTGGGGTTGCACTACGTGATGTTTTCAGAGTCGGCATCGACAGCTGAGCAGTGTGTGAGGGGTGTAGCCTGGTCTTTCCATCCATACGAGAGCGCTGATCAAATCCATGCTTTATTACAAAAGTCGCAAATCTGGGTTCGGTGATCAATTGCTGAGATTTTCTGCTGAACTGCTCCTTAAATTGTTGACGTTGGACGTCTTGAACAGTCTCTCCTCTTTTCCTCTTTCGCTGCTGATCTGCTGTTCTCCAGGTGAACCTGAACAACCCGTGCCCGTTCTGGACAGACAGTGGACACTGTGGACTCAGGGACTGTGCAGTTAAACCGTGCAGTGCTGTGAGTCCTTCCCTTCTTCCCCTCGCTTGAGGGTTTTAATGTGGGTTAGAGCAGTGTTTGTTCTGCTGTTTGAGGTGTGTAGAAGATTCAGAACCAATGAAACTGTTGAGAAGGAGCACAAACGCTGTAGCTCACAAGTCTACTGAAGTTCTGAGTTACTTGTAGAGCTTCTGGGGCCATCCAGCATCTCTCAGCGCAGGAGCTGCAGTGAGGATCAGTTTGGATCTTTTGGTGTGAGAGGAGTGATCTACAGTAAAGCAGTGCAGAGTGAGAGGAGTGATCTACAGTAAAGCAGTACAGATGTTGCACCAACACAATCAAAACACAAATAAAGCTCACTGATCGACTGGAGAAGTGAATCTATATATTTATCTATTTACAATAAAGTACAAAAAAAATCACTATTTATGCAAAATCAAATTAAAAAAATGCAAAATAAAAAAAATAGAAATTCACTACGTGCATGAATTAATTCATCATTCTCTTGTGTTTGACCGCCTACTATTAAAATATAAACTTATTATACTTATCATAGTCATCTAGCTAATATATGAGGGTTTCTGAAATGCAACGCAGAACAGGGAAATGAGTGCCATTCTGCTCGTCTGCAGATAAACCCTAATGACCTAATGACCTGTTCACCTACCTACCACTCTAATGACCCAGCCACTTACACATCCACCTTACCTACAGACGTCTGAGATGCTCAAGAAGAAATTGATCACTAGTTCACACAAATACATTAGATCATCCACCTCTGCGGTGCATCATGTTCACTAATTCTCGTACGTTTTGCAGAATGAAGTTCCAGAGGGGCTGAAAAACGGCGGTTATAAGGTAGGAACTGGTAGAACTGTATGGTTTTCAGGTTGTGTTCTGGAGGTACTGTTCCAAAAGTACTGGAAGAGCTGGTTAATGATTGAATGTGTGTGTGTGTGTGTGTGTGTGTGTGTGTGTGTGTGTGTGTGTGTGTGTGTGTGTGTCTAGTATTCACTAGAGGCCAGCAAACGCACAGAGGAGGCAGAAAATGGCAGAGAAGCTGGCGTCAGAACGGCTCTCTAAGGTAAAGGAAGTTACGCTGCTGAGGAGCGAAGAACCACAAACACGCTCACTTTTCTGCAGATTTTAACCCCCTAAGACCTGCCCACCTTCAAGATTTCCTCCTGATCAGAAGGGAAGCTTTTCTCACCCTGAAATCCTGAGGACATTGCCTGTGCAGCACAAAGGGGTATATCCAATCAGTCATCAGTAGACGCAGCCTCCTCAGTGCTTTTATTCCCAAGAGCAGGCAGGGTGGGATCTGACCAATCAGAGGCTTTTCTAATTCCTATTTGCCCAGCACCAGTCACCTCTTACTGGTGTAGGTAGAGCTGGAAGTCGAACCCTAGCTTGGCACAGGAAGGTGGTGTTTTATCCCACTACAGTTGAATCCTAAGAGTTTGACTGCCTAGCAGGTGATTGATAGTGTGTGTGTGTGTGTGTGTGTGTGTGTGTGTGTGTGTGTGTGTGTGTGTGTGTGTGTGTGTGTTCAGCGATGAAACCCGGCAGGCTCTTCGAGATTGGAACAGGCACGATGACGAGGCTGACCGCTTCTGCATGCTTGACGGTAAATGTTCTTAGTGTTTTATTATTATATACATGGTGTGATTTTAATACGCTGGTCAAAACAATAGTTGCACCCCGAAGGACGTGTGGGATTGCAGTTCTGTTGGGAAGGAAGATAAAGGTGATCAAGGATCTATAACTGATTATATATCTAGACTGATATGATCAATATTTATTGATCGACACATACGGAAGTCGTGTCAAATCAAAGAGGGATTGTGTATCTTCTCTGTCAGTTTGTATTATTATTATAAATTATAAATAATAATAATAATAATACAGATGTTTAATGTCTTATTCCTCTTAGATGAGGACTCACCTCAGGCTCAGTATGTGGACCTGCTGCTGAACCCTGAGAGATACACTGGATATAAGGGTCAGGAGGCGTGGCAGATCTGGAACAGCATCTACGAAGAGAACTGTTTCAAGTAAGATCAGTGTATTATGTTTACTGGTGTGTTGAAATTGTAGTTAGTGGTTATCAAGGCTGATGTTTAATACGCTGTATGGACAGAAGCATTTTGTAAGTATCTTCTGAAATCAAGGGTATTAAAGAGTTTGTCCTTGTTGGAGTAGCTGTCTCTACTGTCCAGGGCAGACTTTTTTACTATACTTTGGAGAATTGCTGTAAGGATTTGATTCCATTCAGCAACAAGAGCGTTAGTGAGGTCAGGATGTTGGATGATCACCACCCCAGCTCCTCCCCAACTCCCCAGCTCACCCCAGAAGTACCGCTTGCTCCACAGCTCAGTACTGCGGGGCATGTGTGCATTTGCACATCTATGTCAGCAATGTGTACAACTTCAAGTAGTGGAATGCACTCTTTCAGTGTAGCAAATTAAAATCTGTGTTGCACTTTCAGACCTTACACAGTTAAAAGACCACTCAACCCTCTGGTGTCCAGCACTGGTGAGTAGAGTTAAAAATATAACACTATAATAAAGTGTTGTTGAGTACAAGCAGTGTGTCGCTGAACAGAAGTGCTGACGGTGTGAAAAAGTGTGATTAGTGATCTCTTATCTGTTCCTGCCTCCTCTCTGTTACAGGTGATGGTGAAGGTGAGTGAGACCTTTTATAAAAGTCCTGTCTCGTACATTAATGAGTGAGCAATCATAACAAAAACTCTTGTTTACTGCAGGACGGGGGTTCTATAGGTGGTTGGAGGGTGAGTATCTCCTCACTGGTATTGGTTTGAATCCAGTATGTATTTGCAGTGTGTAGTTCTACAGTCTGACAGTAATAACTGTGGATTTTAATCCAGTATGAATTTGTCTGCCTCCACTGAAAGGTAAACCAGCTCATATAGGCTTTCGGTGTCTAACACAGCAATGTGTTCCGTTCAGGTCTGTGTGTGGAGAAGAGAGCTTTCTTCAGGCTGGTTTCAGGACTACACGCCAGCATTAACGTCCACCTGAGCGCCAGGTACCTCCTGGAGGGTGAGTCACCTCAGACACCTTCTGAAACAGAGGTCAGATCAACAGCCAGACTCGGACTGAAGCAGGAGCTGCTTTAAAGTCACCGTTTTAGCAGCTTTCACTTTTTGCACTTTCTGACCCCTCAGATAACTGGTTTGAGAGGAAGTGGGGTCATAACATCTCCGAGTTCCAGCTGCGATTTGATGACAAGCTGACGAAAGGGGAGGGGCCTAAGCGGCTGCGTAATCTCTACTTCCTCTACCTGATTGAGCTCCGAGCTCTGGCAAAAGTCCTTCCTTTCTTCCAGCAGCCCTCTTTCAGCCTGTACACTGGCCAGCCCGAGCAGGACCAGGAAAATAAACAACTGCTGCTGGAGCTCCTCCACCTGGCCAAGTAAGAGCACTGCACTCCTTTTGAGTGTGAATTTACAACACATTATTACAGATTTACTCTTCTTATACCCTCCTTATCTTAACAATATTGTTCCTAAAGGGGTGAAATTAGCATTAATGCAAATCCAACCTCCACACTGGACAATGTTACCTGTCACTACCATCATTAAGACTGTATTACCAGGCAACACAGATCAGAGCAACAGTCCTCCATCCAGGAATATCCAACAGATGAGCTTCTGTCTCTGACTTTGCATGTACAAGGTGGAGCAACTCGGTAAGAGTGTGTAATAGGGTGGACAGTGAGTGGACACAGTGTTTAAACACTCCAGCAGCACTGCTGCGTCTGATCCACTCGTACCAGAACACACACTGACACACCACCACCATGTCAGTGTGACTGCAGTGCTGAGAATGACCCACCACCCACATCATAGCTGCTCTGTGGTGGTCCTGATCATTGAAGATCAGGGTGAAAGGAGGAGAATAAAGTCTGCAGAGAAACAGGTGAACTACAGTCTGGAATTATAGAACCACAAAGTGCTGCTGTGTGGTCAGAGGAGCCGATAGAGTGGACAGTGAGTGTAGAAACAAGGATTGTCATAAGGTTGATCGGTGTCATTTCATGTCACTGTCAACACTGACCACTTTAAAACTGTTTATGTAACTGAATGAACTGCTGGTGTCCTTCTTCTTCTAACTTCTATATCGACGTCTCTTGATCATTTCCAGGTCGTTCCCGCTGCACTTCGATGAGACCACTCTGTTCACTGGTGACATAAAAGAAACAGCTGAACTAAAGGTCAGCAGATTTGATGATTTGTGTTCTTTATCCTCCACAATGATCCTGTAATTAGTATCACAGATGTTCAGTCAGATGTTTGCACTCATCTTTCTCCTGTTCTGTCCATCAGAACGACTTCAGACTGACGTTTAAGAACATCTCCCGGATCATGGACTGCGTCGGATGCTTTAAGTGTCGGCTCTGGGGTAAGCTGCAGGTGAGGCGACTGAAATCTCGTCACAGACACCTCTGTTTCCTGACTGTGTTAGGAGTGATGGTGGTCTCTGATGGTTGGATGGTGTTTCTCCTGTAGACACAGGGTTTGGGTACAGCTCTGAAGATTCTGTTCTCTGAGAAGCAGATCGAGACTCTGCCTCAGTCCAGCAGCTCCAGACCCTCATTCCAGCTCAGCCGGCAGGAGATCGTGTCCCTCTTTAACGCTTTTGGGAGGTACAGAACCTCATTTATCCTTCTGTTAACTGTTTAATATTCTAGAACATAGAACTTCGCCACACTTACGGCGGAATGCAAAAGTTTGGGCACCCCTGCTCCAAATGACTGTTACTGTGAACAGTTCACTAGGCTCTGAAGATGAAATGATCTCCAAAAGACAAAGTCTTTGTATTTTCAGACTCATTCTGGATATTGATGTCGTCATAGCTTCATTGCGGCTCATATATGTATATGAAACACGGTTTAATATTTTTCTGGCCACTGTCTTTCAGAGTTTCAACAAGCATCAGAGAACTGGAGAACTTCAGGACACTGTTATCAGAGCATAAACACTGAGGATCAACCGGCAGCAGGTCCAGCTTCTGTTACTGAGCTGTTCCTCATTGTGGACTACTGACGGCCTACCAGGAGACAGAACTGCGTCACTGCAGGACTTCTCTGAGCTGCAGTTTTCATTGTTTATTTCGTCCAACCTGCAGTTGCACTAAAACGTAAAGCACCCTTAAAAGTCGAGCACTTTAATGAATCAATGAATAGTGGATTGGACCCAGTTTGCTTATCTTGTGTATTTGAATACATTTGATTCGTTAATAACTCCCACTTTAACTGGACAAGAATGGATCGAGAAGATCATGACTCAGGGATTCAACTTTAATAGCCAATTGTTTCCACCCTGTACAGGCTCCGCCCAAATGTTTGTTCTTTTGTGGCTACTGATAGTTCTAGATTGGACGAGGTTTACAGAACACTGATAGAATCTCAGTGTGTCTTCATACCTACGTTACACCCCTACAAAACTTTTGCCAAGCTTGTCCAACTTCACAACAGTAACTATATGAATTCCAAAGATGTGGATGGATTCAGTGTATTTTTGTAGGTGAATCTGGTTGTTCTTTACACTGTATCAGAATTTTTTTTTTTGAACCATGTTTTTGTACAATTGCCTTGTTTTGGTATCTTCATTAAACTGATATTAAAAATGGAGTGGTGAATGTCCTCCGTGTGTTTACGTCAAAACCCCTGAATATCGTACTTAATCCAGAATGCAGAATATAAACCAGGACTGTGCAGTCTTTGTTGACAAACAGACCCGAGTTTCAGAGAGTCCTGTGTCCACTCCGGGACGCAATCTGATTTAACCGCCACAAATTCAGTTGTGGCCAGAAGTTCAGCCAAGAAACAAAAACACAATTAGGCTGCTTGGACAAAGCTGTGTTGTGTGATATGTGGACGCTGGTATTCAGAATGAACAACACGTGGTTAACCCTTGCTGGACTGGACCTGTGGGTAAAAGACAGCTGTAGAACTAATTCAGCCTTATACTTTCAGCGTCCTAAGGTTTGTAGACACCTGTTGATCTGGTGTTTCTCCATGTCTGTCGGTGGTGAATGGACAAAAGTACCTCTGAAAGATCAATCACAGAAATATATTCCTTGTTCTTACGGATAAAGACACGGTTTCACACGAGTTCTAGGAGGATTTTTGATTCAAAACATTTTTCAAAGCACTCGTAACCGAGGGACACCTGCAGGGTCTGGACATTTTTCCAGATTTTCCCCAAATGTCATCACAGAGGATCACTTCCCTTTTCTAACCTGCACTGTGGATGTTCACTCAATGTGCTCCATAGATAGACATGAACAGTACAACTGTGGGTGTTTAGTTAGATTGTATTTGTCTGTAGCTGTGACTTCGATAACGATCAGACCACATTTTATTCATCGGTGTTGAAATTCATCTTCCAAAGAGTTCACCTTTATTTTTCTTGATCTCTTTATAAAATATTCATCAAAATTAGTATTTGCTTATTATAACGATAAATTCCGACACAAAGATGGATATTATCGGGACTTAATCTCTTCCCAAATCTCTCCCACATTTGGCATTTCTGATGGTGTCAAATCCAGCTCCCCAATGGTCCCAACACACACCGTAAACCAGATCCGGGTGTAGAATCCATCAGCAGAGCTTTCCGTGAGCTACCATGTTTTCACTGCTGTAAAGATGCACAAGGATTTAGTTCTTGTTGGATGCACTGTTTTTTTTTTGTTTTTCCAGGTCAGTGGAAGTTTTTGTTGTTTATTTTTTTATTAGTAACCAATACAGGAACCCAGGTACTTGCAAAGGGTTCTTGGAGAGATGCTGTGACTGTGTTCAAACCCTTTAACTGCGGCTATGACGTCCCACTCCGGGGGACACTCAATAAAAACAGACAAATCATCTTGGAACGTTTTCAAAAACAGTGCAGTAAAATTTTATTTTTCATTGTCTTGGTAGTGCTCGCATGATGAACTATGAAAATGGGTAAATGTGTTACATTCATTGGCCACAAACAGAACATTTAAAAATATTTTATAAAGGCTTTACTTGCTCTATGCAAAAGGAAAAAAAAAAAAGATATAGCAAAACACAGTTTGACAACGGAGAAAACAACAGATGAAAACCAACCGTCCAACCTTTCGGTCTGCGAGAAAAGTAACGTCCATCGGAACGAATTTTCATGCTGAACTGAATCCATTCCCGGATGAAACGGGAGTAAAACTGAAACGGCAACAAAGCGAGCGCATCTTTGTGCCAGTGATCATAGCTGCCTCCTTCCTTCAGCTTTCCGAGTTTCACACTTATGCTACACATCTGCTATCAGTGAGTAAGATTTCATGGCCCCAGGCTGGTTTAGCAAAGCGCAGAGTTGTCTTTACCAGTGCATCTCAAAAAAATTACCTATATATTCTATTTTTTTTAGACGCACCAATATACTCATCCAGGCCAACATGCTCATGTGGGACTCACAAGGGTGCAATGTGGGCCTAGTGGGCTCTGAGTGGGTCTGTACATGTACTGTTACTGGGACCCAGTTGGGCTTCTCAAATCATTCAAGTCATTACAGCCTACCTTAATCTCAAATGGGTCCCCTCTAGGCCCTGTGTGCTGTATGCAAGCCAGATGTGGCCCATGTTCATCCCCTCCTGGTCCCATCAGCAGCCCTGGTGGACATGTGGAGCCAACATAAACCCAGAGGACAAAATCTTCTGGTTCCCATGCAGGTCCCACATGGACATGTTATCTGAGATATGACTTCAAACAACCCTGCAGGATCCATTAAAAACAAGTAGGGACGTCCCGATCAAGCTTTTTGTCCCCCCCAGTCTGATCAGAGTCCCTCAACTCTGGCTGTCGGCCCAAACCAAACCAATCCTCGTGTTAAAGCCAAAGCACAATAACTACTGACTACTGATGTTATTAGGTTTCCAGGCTCCAGAGTAAAACAGTCCCTCACCACCGCAGCTCAGAATCACGTCTGTTAATGGCACCAACCAGACACCAGAGGGCGCTCTGCTATGAGAAAACTAAGGGTCAGGAATAGATTGTTAGACGATATCCAATCCATCCAAAGCGCCTGTGGACCAGTGACATCCCTAAAAACGAGCATAGAAACTAAAACAAACGAAACGTGACGATGTTAAAACTGAAGCAACAGGCAGGTCACTGCCGTCTCCTTGCCTTCAGCACACGACCGACAGCATGGAGAACAGAGACCAAACTTAACATCATTATCGTGATTGCTTTCGCCAAATAATTGCCAATATTTTATACCCAACCACAATTAATCTGAGACAAACCACACAACATAAAAAAAAAGCAACTGGACATTCAGGACAGTGATCGTTGGGAGGCTGGAGAATCCAGACTTTTAAGCGTTTGGATTCAATTCATAACCCACTGGGATTCGTCAGTTTTTCCACAGTTTCCTCACAGCTTTCTGTAGCTCTACAAGTAAACAAACTGATCTCAGGTCACCACATAGCCTGGAATTACAATTATAAACAGGAGGAATGATGCCATGGAGCGCAATGAGACAATTTCCAACTGTCTATATACATCATTTTGTGCAACAGGATGTTCTTGAGAAGATATGCCAGGTGGCACGGTTCACACTGTGTTCAGCAGAGGTTGATGATCCAAGTCCAGAAAGTAAAAATCCACCCAAGGGTTTTGTTCTGACGGTTGGTACTACGCAAACCCTAGCTGCAGCAGAGCCACCCAGTAGGGTTGCAGCAGTGTATTGGTGTTGGCTATATCGTGGTACTTAAGTTGATGGTCCTCAAACAGTGTACCAGAGGTCAGGATTTTAGGTCCAGCAATCCCACCCCGGGATTCTGTTCCAACTGCCTGCAGCCCAGCAGAGCAACCCAGGCAGTCGGAATATGCTGGATCTGAAATACCCACTTCTGTCGCATTCGCTTGGAAAATACCCATACAGGAAAAAACAACAACAGAAAAAAGAATCCCAACAATTTCTGAAAAAGTTCTGTTTAAAAAAACAAAATCATTAAAACAACCAATCAATCACTGGTGAAAAACACCTTATTCAACAAATCATCATTAACTGCTCACGAAACCGTTTGAACGATGTCCATTATTTGTGCAGCGTCCTTATTTATTTTTATTGCTTTAATTTAGATTAAACCCCGCCCCCCATTTAAACAATGTTTGACTATTGTACAGTGTTTGTTTAACCAAAACAACCAATATTTTGAATTCATTTAATGGTCAAATAAAATGCATAAGAAGAAAATGATGTGAAGTATCGTGTACTGTGACACCGTAAAACCGTGATATCTGTGACCGTGAAAATCGTACCGTTGTAACCCTACCGCCCCGTCCGTCGGAAACCAAATTAAGCCCAACTGTGGCAGAGCCACCCAGGCCGTCGGTACAAAATCCTGGGGTGGATTTTTTACTTTCTGGAACTGGATTCCCCTCCTCTGGTGTTGCGTGATGAGCTCCAATACCGTTAAATAGCTTTGAACAGAACCGAACTACTGACAGGATAGTAACTGTACACGGCTACTGAATATATAGTAGGAGAAGAAGCCCTCGCTAAAATCAGTGAGATGTTAGTACCTTAATATTGAACCACACACACACACACACACACACACACACACACACACACACACACAAACACACACACACACACACACACACACACACACACACACACACACACACACACACACACACACACACACACACACACACAAGCAGACCTCATCAAGAACAATCGACACAGTTGACCTGTTCAGGCTCTGCCATAACTCGGGCCCATAAAGCATTTCTACATGACCACTCTCTACCCTGTGCCTTCAAGATGGATCTACATAAATGAGCTGTTCTGATTGGCTGTTTGGCTACATATGCATTACAGACATCCAGGCCCAACTCTGATTGGACTATGCTGAAAACCTGCCCCCCATAACTTCAGCACGAACGGGTGGAGCTAAACCTGTCCCTGTGCCTTTAAGGCTGATCTATACAAATGAGCTCTGTTCTAATTGGCCGCCCTGTATTGCACCTCATTTTGTAATGAACGAGAGGAACTAAACTAAACTTCAAGACTAATATTCAAATGAGCCCCATTCTGATTGGTTGCTTTGTATTGCACCTCTTTCAGAAAGCAGCCTGGGCTATAACACCCCTTATAACGTGTATGAGGAGTTACGTACTGTCCTACATTATGCAAAATGCATTTAAGGTTATATGTAAATGAGCTCTGATCTGATTGGCTGCCCTGTATTGCACCTCTGTATTAAATAGGTAGGGCTAAGCTGCTGTAGTCTGAACAGGCCCGAGCTGAAACACCTAAAAGTACTGCGTTAAACTGATATGTAAATGAGATCCATCTCGATTGGCAGCTTTGTATTGCACCTCTTCCAAAAAAAGAAGCAGCCCAGGCTGCAGCACACCTTATAACGTCAGCATAAATGGGTGGAGCTGGGACTGATCTACATATACTAGCTCTGTTCCGATTGGCTGCCCTCTATTGCACTTCAGTTTGTAAGAAATGGGAGGGGCGGATTGAACAGACAGATTTATGTAAACACACATGGGCCCGTGCACGGTGAACAGCGACACTGCTAGGACAGATCAGATGATCCTGATTGGATTGAGAGAATGTATGGTGCGTGCATTTGTGGGCAGAGCCTGAAGAGGTCAATTACCACATCCAAGTTCTTCGATTCATTTGTAGGACACTCCGTTCCTCTCGTTAGAAGGTCCAGACTTGGCATTTTCTCTGAGCACAGTCGAGGCCCACTCCTTGCACCTTTGCTCTTTGGCAAAACGTGGCTGTTATTCTTTCGAACAGTTCCAGGGAGAAGCAGAGAGTCGTATTTACCCCCCACGTCACATGTGTCTGAATGCACATTAGGGTTACTGAGTACCAGAAGCACCACTGAGGCCCTGGAAAGTTCCAGGGGTTCAAGTCTCCAGCTTGTGGTAAAGTGAATGTCTGGTAGAGGAAAGCAAACAATAATAATAATAATAATAATAATAACAACAACAACAATAATAATCATAATGATGATCCCACCTCAAAATATTGTAGTCCATCCACTACATTCAGGCCTTTTCTCATTCGAATATGAGACACAGGCCTCTTTTAAGTGCAAATAAGGCAAAGAACCACCCACGGAGGAGAGTCTGTGCAGAGGGCTCATGTTGGACTTCTGTCCTGAGCCCATGGAAACTGAGGGGCCATTAGAAGAACGTGGTGTGGTTTCACTTTAGAGAACGACAACAACAACAACAATCAGGATGGGTCCATATCGTCACTCGGACCCGTCTGGGTGATCGGGGAAAGGTTAAAGGAAGTAGAGAACACAGATACAAACAAAATAAGGAACATTATGAGTTAAAAGCAGCACCAGCTGACCCCCCTCACCACTCCTCCTCTCATCTGGTCCCTTTTGAATGAATGGCTGCCTGCTGCAGTCATTGCCATGGCTACTGCCGGCTGGCTGGTTCGCAGAGGCTGGGAGGTGGGTGGGTGGATTAATTGGAATAGAAGGAGCGTGACCACACTAAAAATGGTCATTCGGTCCCTGCGAGGTCCTCAAATCGGCCTGGCTTGCTCACTGCCTGAGTGAAACTCAGACCCAGACTAGGAAAGAGAGTGAGAGAGAGAGAGAGAGAGAGAGGGAGAGAGAAAGAGAGATATGCAGCTCCAGGCTCAGATCTGTGGGGTGATGTAATGGCTCTGAGGTGTGGAGTAGTAGTCCTGGGGAGTGGAGTAGTAGTTGTGGTGCTGGCTGGTTTGGATGTTACCGTAGGCCAGGAGCAGTGGGGCAGTAGACGTCTGGGGGCCGCCGAACAGGTGGGATGCCCCAGTGAGGCTGCCCGTTCGCTGGATGGAGCCGTACCAACTGGCGCCCATCTGTGGTGTTGATGAAATCATTCCACTGAGGAAGAGACGAGGAAAAGCTTTACCGCACTGAATATGAAAGTGTGTATTATGTGCATTCGTACGAAACAACAATGGTGTTATATAGAGTTAATTACAGGTAGACGCTCTCACTGACACTGACTTTATGTTTATTTGGGTTTATTCTAATGTTATATAGAGTTAATTACAGGTAGACGCTCTCACTGACCACTGACTTTATGTTTATTTGGGTTTATTCTAATGTTATATAGAGTTAATTACAGGTAGACGCTCTCACTGACACTGACTATGTTTATTCTATGTTTTTTCTAATGTGTGTCAATAACACTAAGTAAATAATGGAGCAAATCGTAGTAATTAATCAGACCTTTAGTTATGACTTTCACTGCTTATGGAATAACTGATCTGAGCTGAAATATTAATTAAATTTCCATAATAGGTTGATTTACTGGAGCACATATTTTTGAAAGTCAAATTGTATAATATGTATTTACTTTATTTAGTGTCAATTTTTGGAAAAATGTAGGTTTTTGGTTTTCACATAAAGGCTATGAATTAAAAAGATGAAAAATGATTTTTTATAATATTATTATATTATTTTATATATGCTGAATATAAACATATTATTATTATTATTATTATTATTATTATTATTATTATTATTATTATTATTAATATATTTACACTGCTCTAGAAAGTCTGCACTCCCAGGTTGTTTTTCTGCTTGTTCACCAAAGAGAAAATATTTGCTTGACTTGTTTCATGTAAATCCAGGACCTGACAGGACGGGTGGGTCGGGGTGGAAGGACTCTAATCAGATTTTTCACAGAACTATTCAACTCATCCGCTGATTTTAAGCCCTTTTTGAGTCAAAGCCTGTAGATTTAAAGGTAGACGCTTAACTCAGTGCTATGAACCCTGCAGGATTCATGTTTAACAAGCAGAATCTGATCTGATTTATTAAATATAAGCTGCAGTTCTGGCTATAACTGGAAACTCGTGAGGCCTGTGAAGTGTGTTATAGTGAAAAGCCGTAATGAACTATACGAGACCATTAATGCCGTCTGTATCACTCATTTATTCGGCGGCCAATAATCTGATCTGGCGCTCATAAACCACCCTGATGCCTCATAAGCCCCTTTATAGACAGATGTCTTGACCAAATAAAAGCTGCTGAAGACCTGAGGTAAGCAGAACGACAGAGATATGGAAATGCAGAGCTTATCCGTCTTGTTAACCCAGCAGGTACTCACTTACTCGCTGCACGCACCATTTACATGCATAAAGGGTTCTCTGCATTGTGAAATGGATCTTCAGTGCACTGTAGAGGGTTCCATCCAGAACATTTTGGCCAAGGGTTGTCATGGTTTTGGCAAATATATTGGGCTCTACATGGTACCAGAACTCTTCCCACAATTACATCAAAACAATAGTGGAACCCTTTTGACACCCTATAGAACCCTTTTCATAAAGGTCTATAGTACATTCCCCCCATCAGTCACAAGATGCAAAGAAGCCTATTCATGCTTTTTCATTTTCTTTACTAAAGAACCATTAAAAGAACCCACACTTGGATTAAAATACAACCTGAGGTGTCTGTGCCACGTACAACGAAACGCCTCCTCACCTCCTCAGTACTGAGAAATCAGGCTAAGCACTCCTTTTCCAGAGGGTTTGAGGGAATATCTCGACGTGTATGGGACTAAAAATAACCCATGAGTGGATTTTGAACTGAGGGGGAAATGCACAGTTGGGAACATTTGGACGCGACTAAACTCACAGAGAACAGAAGTAAAAATAACTTCACCTTCTCCATGTTAAACCAATTTACACTTGCTGATTTATGTACTGATCTCCAGTCCAGCAGAGTATTTAGGCGGTGCTGGATTACGGCACTAAAATACCTACGTTTTATTTATCGTACTGCATTTCGAAACTCTTTACTAATCAATTTTCTATTTCTCTGTAAAGTGGAGTCCCAGTTTCTATAATTTAGAAATAGAAATTGCATTCTTAATATATGTATCAGCCCACAATTTCAATATCGGTGAACCTGTAATTTAAATATTATAAACACCTTAATTTCCCTGAGGGAACCCTCCCAAGGGATCAATAAAGCCCTGTCCAGCCCTGTCCAGCCCTGTCCAGACTCTCTTCTGTCCTGGCGAGGACCCCATTCTTGTATTTCTGAGTAAATGGTAAAGCTCGCCGGATGAGACCGTGTGCCAAATGCCGTAAATGTAAATTGTGATGTAGGGGTGGAGCGTGGAGAGCCGACCCAATAACGTTCAATCCACGGTCAGCAACAGCCTGTAACATCCACATGGCCGTTATCGCACAACGCTTCGCTACAATGCAACCTCTCCTGACTCTTCCAAGCTTGAATTCTCCGAGATACACTTCACTTGCTACCAACACAACAGCCCGAGTCAAAATGGAAGCCCACGTATCAGCATTAAGGTCCGTTTTTGCTTACGTACGAAAATGGACTCATTCGCAAGTCTCACGATGTCTTATACATTTAAATAAACTCAAAGCATCCAAGAAGTGAGAATATGGGCCCTTTAAGCTGTAGTTTTTTCGAGGTGAAGTTTAAGAAATCGGGGTATTAAGTACTGAACACAACCACAGGACACTTCTTATCAGTATCAGAGTCAAAAGTCCGGTTCTGTGATGACCTTAGTGCTGACTAACCTGCCCCGCTCACCCCTGGTGTTCACACTCCGGGACAGGTCATCATCGCTGTCGTAACGCCTGGGGTTGTCAAAAAAATACGCTCTGGAGTTGAAACTGTGACTAGTGATCATTCCACCGGGAGCCTGAGTAAACACACACACACACACACACACACACACACACACACACACACACACACACACACACACACACACACACACACACACACACACAGAGTGAAAAACAACATCCAGCTTCTCAGTAGTTTTCCACTGTACTGATTAGAGAGGGAGAGTGGGTCGAACATCCCCCTTATTAATTCTGTTAGGCAGGATGGCTGCTCTCCTGTAGGGCCACCAAACCAATTGGGGGGGTGTTCAGGCTGAACTCTCACCAGGTTCTGATTGGGCCGCTGTACTCTGAAGAACATCACGAGCAGGGTGGTCGGGACAAACTCCCAGAAAAACAGCACGATCCCAAAGACCACATATGCCTCCCCACTGATCTTCTCCACTTCAGCCTGTAAACACACACACACACACACACACACACACACACACACACACACACACACACACACACACACACACACGAGTGAGAGACTCTAGCAAAACAACCTAAACGTTTGTGGTGGACACCCCGTCTAATGAATGTATTTAGTTTCAAGTTGCTCCTATTGCTGACACAGGTGTGCAAATGCACACACAAAGCATCAACACTGATGACATTAATATAAAAAGCCTAATGAGACAGATTCTAATTTTAAAAGTACATTCACACACACACACACACACACACACACACACACACACACACACACACACACACACACACACACAAAAACAGACTATAAAACTAGAGTCTGGAGTCAGTTGCTAAGGTGTTGCTATGGTATAGGTGTTGGTTCTCTGTGCTGGTGCATACCTTTTCCTATCCACTGCCACCAGCAGCATGGTAATATCCACAAGAGCAGACTGGTGTGCATTCTGCTTCCCGGAACCCTACAATGTGACCTCTCTCAAACTCCTCCAACTGCTCCAACTGTTCTCTGAGGCATACGTCACAACGGATGACAACATCAGCACGAGTACGAATGGAAAGCACGCACAACGGGACAACCTTATATAGTCCATCAGGTACAGTGATGAGGCTCATCCGTGCTTATGTCACAAGTTTCATTCCCTCCGGCTGATTCCTTCTGCGTGCATCTATATTTGAACAACGATACTAGTCCAGTCTTAAACACAACACCTTCATAAACACACGACCACGAACTCTAAGCTGGCCCCGTCTGCAGGTCAGACACAGACAGAGACCAGCAAATGAGCAGAGAACAGGACAAATATGCAGACAGGAATGATGGACCACAAAACAGGCAGAGAGAAAAACACACTCTAAACAAACATTAACGAAACTGCAAACAGTCCAACGGAGCAGCGATATGAGGACTGACAGCCACCCAAACAGAAGCACCAGAGGAGCAGACAGAGCAGCCTGGTGCAGATCCGCTGCAGGCTGCCGTCTCAGAGGTGAGCCCAAACTAGGTCAGCATCAGCCGGACAGCCTTTGGCCCTAAACCGCAGCCCTGCTGAAACTATTTTTAGCCAAACTAAGACCTTTTACCCCCACGGAGCCCATCTTCAGCAGAAGCCCCTCAAAGCAAGACCACTGCATAACAGAACTCAGTACAAACTGACCACTCCCATTGGAGTGGTCACTTAAATAAGACCGAAACACCATCAAACAGCACTGAATAACCAACTACGTCCAACCCAAACATCTGTTTACCAGCCAGACCTCCAAGACAAACTGAACAAAACTGTTTTGTTTCTGCTTTAGAATCAACCCAAGTGGTCAGTCAGAGTGTCTACCTGTAATTAACTCTATATAACATTAGAATAAACACAAATAAACATAAAGTCAGCGTCAGTGAGAGCGTCTACCTGTAAAGCTCATTATAACCTGATTTATAATGAAGGACTGATTAGATATATAAAGGGGTTGGATAAAAACTGGAAATACTGATCTTCCTCCAGGAGAAGACTGCAATGGTTAACACACACACACACACACACACACACACACACACACTTCACAGAAATATAAATGTTCTGAATATATTATGAACACTGTATGTATGTGCACACAGATCAATGCACGTAAAACATACTAAAATATACATCAAAGGACGTTTTGTGCACAAGATCAAATGTAGAATGAACACACACACAGAAGTGGGATTAGATTATTAATGGAGTCGGCCACGTCTGTGTTCTGTTGACTGGCAGCACTGAGATGTGTTTATCTGGGACAGTGAAGGTTCATCAAGGATTAAGATCAATCAATACACACACACACACACACACACACACACACACACACACACACACACACACACACACACACACACACACACACACACACACTTTGCATTATTGCACGTCGCTCGATTCACGGTTTACGGTACAATGTTTGTTGTCATTGTTTACTGTAAACTTGCTGGAGGATCTGAGGGTTAGGAGTTGGAGTGTTTGAACAATGAATAAATAAGACACCCAGAGAGACACACAGGATCAGCATGCAGTTGTAAATAATTACAGGTACATCTTCACTGACTCCCATATAAAAGGCTCTCGGAGGCTACTTTTGGGTAGTGTACCTCTTGGTGAAACACTGCAGAATGTTAGACACGCCTTTGCAATGCACTAAAAGAAATTTGGCCCAGTTCATACACTCTGAGATGGGGTGCATCATTGGACTCTGAGAAGCCGGATGGTCATTTAGCCAAAATACCAACCATCTAGACCACCATCTAGACCTGCCACATGTGCTGCCCCTCAGTGAAGCTGCTGCCTCTCGCTTCCAAATGGCATTTTCCAGCAGGATGATGCTTGGCCACACACGTGACAACCAGTTGGGAAGCCAGCTTCTCCAACCTATGAGTGTGCAGGATCGACAACGTGCTGCTAATGATGTTCCAGGGTTCTTTAATCTTTACCACAAATGAATTATTTTAATTGATCTGAAGGTTTAATTTTTAATTAGATGGTTCTCAAAGTGTAGATATGCTCTACAGAATGTACAGATCTTAAGCAGAAACAATAAACACACCCGGTTCCTGAAACCTTGTATTAAAAAGGTTCACACTGTATATTATTACTATATAAATGCAACGTGTTATTGTTGTTTCATTGTTGCTTTAATTGTTACAATAGTACAGAAGCTTGCTGGTCTTACTTGGTCAGAGAAGCTGTACCAGCCATAGCTGAAAGGCGTAGCTTTGTCTTTGGGGGACACGGCCACCACGGCCAAGTTGTAGCAGGCTCTGGACGTGTAGAGGAGGACCACCACTGCTCCAGTGGTTGTGGCCTGGCACACTGACGTCCCCTAAATCAAACAAGCACAAATATTAAAACCCAAAGAGCAAACGTCTGGGACTAGAGCTGGAAGATGATTTGTTATTTTTAAGGTTTTTAAAAATGAATAAATAATAATCAAGCCATTTATAAACACACCCCTTATGTTTATTATTATGTAACATTTTTTTTATTTTGAAAATAAATCAGCAGAGACATGTTTGGTGCCTGATGTTTGGCTTTTACACAGTAGTTTTGAGTTGAATGTAGGCTCTTTAGAGGTGGAAAATTCCTGAAAGTCAGGTCAGAAACTAAAAATCCACACAAGAATTTTGTTCCATCAGCCGGAGCAGCTCAGCTGGAGCATAAGGTTTCTTTCTACACCTGAATTTTCCATCCCTGACAATGAGTCAGGACTCAGACCAGCCTGTGTGCGTCACTTATCGGCACAATGTTAATGGGCAATGGAGTGTTTATGATTGACCGGTTCAGTGGGCGGGGCTACAGATGTGCCAGTACCCCACAAAATAGCAGCACTCTTCGGCCCCACAGAGGAAAGTCTGCACAACACCAGCTGGTGGAGTAGTTCACGTCCAGATTTCCCCACTACTTCCACTTCCATTTTTTCCTGATTACCTCCAGAGTTAAACTGAACTTAGACGCCAAACATGGCTGACCGTTCGTCTGCAGTCCGCGCCGGTCCGTGTTCGCGCAGCTGTCGCGTCTGCAGTTCATTTGTGGGAGTTTATTTTAAAGCAGAAGGAAGTTCATTTTCATACGGAGTCAAAATCACAGAAGCATGAACATTCGTTACATATAATGTGACATTTTTTTGTTTCCTTTGGATCAGTATGGTCCTGTGTCTCAAACGATTAGGACACGATTAGACCAAACAGAAAAGGATGTCAAGTACAGAAAATGTCCAACTTCTGCCAAGTGTGCTCATTGGCTCTTCCACCATTGCATCAGTGGCATGAAGGCAATCAGCTTGCGGCACTCCAGTTGCTTTGATAGTGGCCTTCAGCTTCGTGGCCTTCTTTGTGGAAGGGGTCAATGATTATCTTCTGGACAACTGCCAGGTCAGCAGTCGCCCCTATGATTGTGGCCGTGTGTGCTGAACCAGACACGGTTCGCTGTTTGAACGGTAATTTACTCAAATGTACTCATGAGTACTGATCAGAAGATAAACATAAAGGACTTGAAATATTTCCTTTTAATTTATGTACAAAAATTAACTTGTGAAAATGCCTTTTGAGATGCACTAATATTTAAGTTGATATTATTGCATTTATTAAAACTATTCCAGACATTATGTCCTTACCTTGGACTCCAGGTAGACATTGGCGGAGGACAGTTTGGCCAGTTTGCAGATGCAGGTGGCAAGAGATATGGCACAGAGCACGAAGAGACTGTCGTTCACCAGCACTCGTGCAAGGGTGATGTGTCTGGCCTTGACCGCGTCCACGTTGGTGTCAATCTGCACCACCAGGGAGCATGTCACGTTCACCACCAAGAAGAAGATGCTGACCATCAGGAAGGCCAACTTTAGGGGCATCCTGCGCAGAGACAAACTGACCATTAACCCCAAAACTGTCCTACTGAACAAAATCTCTGACATAGCGGTCAGAGTGAAGAGTACAGCATCACTCACAGCAATTCTATTACGAGATACTTTTAAAGAAATAAACAACACAAAAGGTTTATACACATCTTGTAGCCTAAACCTGAAACTCCACCTTAAAACTGCGCCACAGTTCCATTTCACCTTCTGTAAGATCTGAACTATTTAAGGTGGAATGGCTCATTTCGGCTACGCGGGAGAATAAGTCCAGCCTTGTTGATTCAGCCATGATTGTGGAAGTTTTGACTTTTGTGGAAAATCCCCACTTTGGGGGAAAGACACCACAGGAGTGAGTTTTCACTAGAACACAGAGCTTAAACGAGCATGTGTGTGGCCAGTATGAACGTCAAGCAACAGCAGCGCTGCTGTGTTTTGGGTAAATGCTGTGTGCTGGGGAGCAGGTTGGGTGAACTAGTGAAATTCTGATAGGGAACTTGACTCTTTGGCCAATCTGTGGGTCCAAATTTAGTCCCGTCCATCTCAAATCCAAAAGTTGAACAGAACAGAAAAAGGACTAAACAAAAATCCTTTTTATCTACCATTTCACAGTAAATGAATCCCAAAAACTACAAGACAGCAGACAGAGCCTTTAAAGCACACTTGCTGACGACTGCTGTCTTTGTTTAACCAAGTTTGTCCAAGCTGTCCATATCCTCTCCTCAGTCCCCTCCGCTCCCCCATTACACAGACTAGATTCACATCTCAGCACACTCTAATCACCTGATCAAAGCCCACATTTGTACTGGTTGTTGCTCCAGTTCCCGCAGGAGGCTTCGTTAACGCGACAGATTTTTAATCACCTAATGATCAGACGTCTTTAGTGTCTGAAGTACGGCATAAACCTATCACACGTATCTTCACAATACCTTTACACGATTCTTTCTGACATGTTCAGACAATAAAGGCATATTATTTAAAATCCCATTAGAAACTGAGCTGAGATGATCTGTAATCCGTATTTCCTGCACTGCACTCCAGGGAATTCAGATCAACAGGAGCAATTATTCATCTACAGTCACTGAGAAGGTAGAAGTACAAGCCAATGGAATGCAGTCCCACACAGATGTGTTGGTCGATCTTCGAGACTTGTCTCTGAAGATGACCCCAGCCATTCTGAGTCACTCCACCACAATCTGGCACGTCGCCATTGCAGTCTTTGGCGATGCTGACGTGGCATTAAGGGCAGTTGTTGTAAACGTCTGAGTGAATGCAGTCCTACATCCTGCTGTTGTCTGCCATCACGCGCTCTCTGTGCATGTTGGACAATCCATCGGGTCAACCTGTTTGTGGTTCCCGTAGGTCTCCCAGATTCCTCACGTTGCTGGTTCTTGCCTTCTCCTATCCACTGTAAAACCTACCCACCAGGTTTCATTCCTGTCAGCTGATTCCTTCTGGGTTCAGCTATTTTTAGGGGCTTTTTTTTCTCTGTGCATATTTTACTTTTTTGACATCTTAGGAGTGTGTGTGTATGAGTGTGTGCATGACAAAGTTTTGGAACATGCTGAACTTCAAGGTGCAGTGACAAAGGAGTAAACGGTCACCACTGGGCAAAAAAATGAGCTAAAACCCTGGATCCCAATTTCCAAACCCTTTGTCTGTAAAAATGCAATGATGGAACCAACTGTGGTTCCAGATCTCTCTCCTGCAGTAATTACACAACACTGCACATCTGGATTGCTTCCATAATGACTAGAAACAGACACCGAAGACAGAAACACAGACGGGGCATTACAACTCCTAACAGCGGCACTCCAAACAAAGCCAGAGTGTGGAGTGTCCAGTTTCCTTCTCCACCAGAAGACTCTGAAACTGGAGGAGACTGAAGAAATGTGACGCACTGAAATCCACGGCACAATCAGATGATGAGTTTCTTAGAGTGATCAAAGGTGAAACTGAGATCTAGTGTGAAGCTGAGCTGAAGAGAAGACAGAGCTGCAGGTCTGACCGGTGGAGAGTCGGGGATAACTCTCAGGGCAAGCAGGCGGGTCTGGGCCGAGCAACACCGACAGCAGACTAGAAAACATACTTGGGGTGTTCTAAAACTTTTGACCAGTTCTGTATGTTTCCGGCTCAACTGCATTCTGTGAGAAAATGTCTTTAATTCTCTAAAAAGAAGAAGAACAGAAGTCCCTGTACTGAGACCTCAGCGCCGCAGAACCAGCGGGGGGTTCTGGGCTTCGCTCAGGCTGATCTGAAATCTTGCACAACCCTCTGTGGAGTGACAGCAGTTACAAGCGAATAAAGGATCCATTGTCAGAGCTCTCCTTCTCCCTTCTCTGACCTCCTAACCAGCACCTCCCCAGCTTGGTCAACAGTCAGAAAACAAGTCGCACGGCCCGGGAGAGAGAGCTGTGCTCATATTCCTTCAACCAATCAAATGATGAATGGAGAAGATCATCAGTAGAGTAGAGCGTAATGGTCACAGTCGTTTGACATTTCCATAAAAGATCTTCCAGGATTAATGTAGCAAAACATCTGCTCAACAAAAATCGGCATCACGAAAGCAACCATTAATAAGAAGACAAAGAAGAAAGGGAAGAAGAACCAACATGATGTGATATTTGAGATGGTCATCATACCGTGAAAATCTACACCACTGTAACTCTACAGGGTAAACCGAAGGACACCGTGTGGTAACGTGGCACGATCGTTAAAAACTGCACTATTACACACTTAAAATGTCACAAATATATAAAAAAAATAATAAACTGGGGAAAAGGGGCAAATACATTTGCACAGAACTCTATGCCAAACAGCCATAACATTAAAACTACCTTCCTAATCCTGAGTAGGTCCCCCTTGTGCTGCTGTGGTACCTGGCACCAGGAATAACGTTACTGCAGATCCTTTAAGCCTTGTCAGCTGTGAGGCTGGACCACCATGAGCATCAATGAGCCTTGGGTGTCCATTACCCTGACCACTGGTTGTACTTCCGTGGAGCACTTCCACTGTACACCTGAAAAACCCCCGTAAGACCTGCCTGATGTTCTGCAGATGTTCTGAACCATTTCGGTTGATATCAAAAGTGTCAAACTTTACATTTGTCCTGCTTCAACACATCAATGTTGAGACCTGCTGCCCCATTATATCCACCCCAGTTTACATTTGAACTGGCAGTGATTTTAATGGTATGGCTGGTTGGTGTGGAGCACTGCAGGAGGGGAAAATGAATCAAGGCACTTACTTGTATTTGCTGAGTTCTGGAGAATATTTAGCTTTGGCTTTACACATAATCTGGTGGGAGAGAGAGAGAGACAGAGAGAGAGAGACAGAGAGAGAGACAGAGAGAGAGAGACAGAGAGAAGTGGGTTACACCAGTGGCAGCACAAAAACACTGGGTTAATGATCTGTTCTGACCATTAATTATGAATTTGTCCAACAAAACTGCTCCCAGAAGCCTCCTCAGAAACCTGAAGCTCTGTCTGGCTGACGAGTGTCCAGAGTCAGGGATGAATCTGCTGAGCTGTTCAAACACCAATATCTCCACTGAGCAAACAGCTACAACTCTAACACACACACACACACACACACACACACACACACACACACACACACACACACACACACACACACACACACACACACACACACACACACACACACACACACACACACACTCCATTTCTAATGAAGCTGCTCATGCAAATGCTCTCTCTCTCTCTCTCCCCCTCATTCTCGGAGAGGGTTGATGTAGCAGTGTGGTGCAGTGAACTCATCTGAACCTTTTCACCTCCAGGGTAATAAACCGTTTCTTCAGGCTGGGATCACTCACTGACCCACATGGTAGCTGTATTTACTAATGGCTGTGGAAATCAACTGGTAGGTTCACTGAGTTCATCTACAGTGAACATGTACAGAGATCCACACACACACACACACACACACACACACACACACTAGTGCATCTCGGTTCATTACCATATTATGAAAAAGTTCATCTCTTGATCATAATTTCATAAATATATTAAACCTTTTTTTCAGTGCTGATCAGAGTGACACAGCTCATGAAAATCCAGAATGTCACATTTATTACAAATTTAAATGTAATGAATATAAATTAGATGATTGTTTTTGAGGAACAAGCCCACATTTGTATTTAAATACTACTTAAATGTGCACACCAGGAGGACCACATCCGCTGCAGCTGAGCAGAACGTGGACAGAAAGGGCTTTGGAGTCTTATTTAAACCTCAGACATTAGTTTGGTTTGTTTCTTGATTGTCGAGAAGTGAGCTCTGCGAGGCGCCAGTCTGGGAAGGGGTTTAAAACGATCTCAGAACAGTTAATAATCAGTCTGGAACATCGTGTGCAAGTGGAGAAACCCTTACAAAAAATGTCAAAAAATGAAGACGAAATGACTAAAAAACAAATGAAAACAGTTAAAAACAGACTGTGCGGTGACAAAACAGTAACAAGCTGCGCTTTGCGGCCCCAGCAGCGAGAGGAGAAGTGGCGCTCATTATTCATCAGCAGGCAGCACGGCTATCACCGTGGTAGGCTCCGGTAGTGTTGAGGCTTAAGCAGGTGTGTGTGTGCGTCTGTGTGTCTCCCTACGCCTGGCTGTGTGTTTTACAACACGGCCAGGCTCCACTGGGACATGCAGTATTAATGTGTGGAGTAAAGCAGAAGAAAAGCACCCAAAATAAACAGCGAAAGTGTGCTGGGCTGTGTGTCATCCCGCGAGAAAGCGGCAGCTCGGGAGGCAGAGCACGCTCACGACTCGCGGAGCTAAAACAGTCCATGGGAAGTATTCCCACGACTCTCAGCGGTTCAACTGCAATTGAGAACTTCACAGAGTCAATCGGCCAAAGAAGTTCCACGCCAGGGTGGGCTCATTTCGAATTTGTATTCCATCGGGTCTACAACAAGAAAAACAGGCACTGCTACAGACCACCATCCTCCTGCACAGAGATGGTCCTACAGGTGTCTGAGGCGGATACTAAAAAGGACATTGATATGAGCTCCTTAAGGACCATTGAAGATGGTCCTTAAGGAGCTCATATCAATAAATCGCACAGCTATCTGAAAGGATTTATTGGAAACTGGAGAGGAAAAGCTAGTAAATGTAGACATTAAAGAATAACTAACAAGCTGTGGAGCCACTTTAACTGGTTTAAGTGGTTTCTGAAACCTG
Source organism: Acestrorhynchus altus (assembly GCA_034509495.1). Taxonomy (NCBI): domain Eukaryota; kingdom Metazoa; phylum Chordata; class Actinopteri; order Characiformes; family Acestrorhynchidae; genus Acestrorhynchus; species Acestrorhynchus altus. The sequence goes on along the minus strand of CM067513.1, from coordinate 31,839,059 downwards.
AATCCTGAATGCAGCTCCACAGGTGAAGATGATTACGTTCAATTAAAAGTCCAAATGCGTCAGTGGCTGGCTGTTGCCAAACCACTTCACATCATCAGCTCACAAAACAGCTATTTCTAACAACAAAACAGGCAGATCAGCTTGTAGCTTAATAATTTAGGGTCCAGAACACCAAAGTGGCTCCTATGTTGAAACCATCTCACCAAGATGGCCCAAGAAGTCTCCTGTTATAATTCTGTCCGTTTCTATACAGTTTAGAACGTCAGCACTCTCAAATGAAGACCTCTTTTTGTATCCCAGAGCTCTCCACATGCCTAAACCCCACCACACATCCAGCATGTGAAATAAGGTCAGTAGTGGGTCCTGCTGAGTCCAAGCCTCGCTCTCTGATGGACAGTCAGGCAGGCTTAGACCCGTCTGTGCAGGAGAGTTTGTTTTCTTATTTGTTTGGCAGGAAAAAGGAAAAGAATGGATGCAGAGCAGAGGAGGTTTCCGGCGCTGTGAAGCTGACTGCAGAGAGAGGAGGAAGAAAGAGAAACCAGGGCCGGGATCCTAAAGCATGGTGTGATATCTGTTCCCATGACTCCTCACAAGCAGGTCAGCACAGTATGGGCGAACTTCCCACATATGGATTAAGGGTAGACTTGGACTGAATCGCAGGGCTAATGGAAAATTACCAGTGAACATTGTTTTTAGTCTAGGTTTGAAACTAATCAGTCTGAGGAAACTGGCCTATAAGTATTAATAATCGAGGGGGATACTCTTGGTATTTTTATTTGATTGACTCTTCAGTTTAAAACCACAGATTATAAATAAATGCTGGAAATAACTGCCAAAATAATAAATGGATCTATATTTTAACTATATTATTTATTGCATCATTAAACATCAATATTTTGTCCCCAACCAAGACATTCAAATCTCTCTCTTCACATTGAAGTATAAACTGATCAATTAATAAAACAGAAAGACACAGATTATTCATTCTACCTAACTTGTGCATAATCTTCAACAGTATATTACCACCGAGAACAGTCCACCAACCAGAAACGTCCAGCCAACAGCGTCCTGTGAGCACGGATGAAGGACTAGAGGACGACCAACACAAACTGTGCAGAAACAGATGAGCTTCTGTCTCTGACTTTATATCTACAAGGTGGAGATATTTTATATATATATATATATATATATATATATATATATATATATATATCATATATATATATCATATATATAAAATTTTATATAAGCTCAGCCCTATTCATCATTAAGTCCTTACTATATAGCATGTAAACCTCATTTTTACACAATTAAAACTAAAATATTGCCAATTTTATTCTTCAAAGGTTAAGATGGTAAAGACACCAGATGAAAAACCACTCATTTCACTGCCCAATAAAAACCATTATAACCATTATTTAAAAATGAAATGCTAATATAAAATAAGAGAATTTAAAAGTAGTTTTAGAACATTTTCACTGGCCAATTCATCCAGAATTAGAGTGCAGCTATAGGGTTTAAACCATGGAGAAAACTATAAACGGGCAAAAGTGGAGATACATGGTTTTCCATGGACAGCACTGATGTATGTGATTTCATAGAATTCCTGCAATTCCTAAAGCAATACTTTAATACTTCAAATAAACACGGCCATAAAACTAACTGAAACTAAAGCTCACTGAACTGAATAGAACTGAAGGGGGAGGTGTGTGTGTGTGTGTGTGTGTGTGTGTGTGTGTGTGTGTGTGTGTGTGTGTGTGTGTGTGTGCGCACGACACACACTCTGCCTGCAAGCTGTTTACTTCTTCTGGTCACTCACAAAAGAACCAAGCAGAAGGGAAAAAAAGCGAGAGGGAAGAGGGAACAGAGCTCGGCTGAGTAACGGTGGGGCGCCCTGTCTCACCCTGACCCAGACCCACACTTCTCTCTTCCTCAAAATGTATTTTTGCTGCAAGATGTCACATCCGTGTCAGCCTGAGTCATATTTCTGAGCATGAACACAGCTGTGGTTTACAGTCACGAGATTCTCACAGAAAAAAAAATAAGGCCCTGCTCCCGTTCTTCCCCTTTCCTGCAGAAACCTGAGTCCAGCCTCGTCACCCCGAGAAGACCCAGTCGACACCAACGGACAGCTTAAACCAAACTCTGACCACCGCAATGCACTTAAATCCATAAATCTCAGCCTCATCCTTTAGATGAATCTCTGGCTGGAGGTCTGCTTGCCCCCTGAAACGATATGGACCTTTTAAAGCCGTTTTAGACATAATACACCTTCTCACCTCCAGAGTCCGGTTCACACTGAACACAACAACAGATCAGAGCTTTCTTTTACTCAGATTTAAGCACACAATTGGCAAAACTGTGTTTGAGATGGTAGTAAAGTTGTGCTCCTTCATTGCATGTTCAGACTACAAATACCTGCAGGGTGTTGCACTTTCACTCAGGGTTTAATAAACTCTGACTTTGATAACAAAAGAAAAAGCTAAAAAAAACTTTATTATTTATATTATTTATGCACTATCAGTATTATCCCTCCTCAGGACTTTTATTCTGAAAATTGGGCCCCGTGTGAGAAGAAAAAAAAAAGAGGCTGCAGTATGCAGGTTGAGCGTCAGCCCCGCCCCCTCTCTCTGATCAGTCAGAGTCTGTATGCGGGTTGAGCGTCAGCCCTGCCCCCTCTCTCTGATCAATCAGAGTCTGTATGCAGGTTGAGCGTGTACACGTGGACAGAGCAGTAAACATGCACCTGGTTACAGTCAGTGGAGCGTCACCACGATTCTGAAGCTGCTGTTTGAAGGTTCAGTCTGGTACAGAACATTGTTGTAACTGCATGGTAAAAGTTCAGATTGCAACAGAAGTGCAGAGTTTGACAGGCACTAAACGGCCCACTGATTAGCTGAGCTGATTCTGGCCTGTCGAAGTGTGTTTACAGGGCGCAGATCATCCTGTTTGCCTTCTAGGTTATCAGGAAAAAAACAGCGACCCTTTCACCACAGGCCTTCCTCCTGAACGCCGGGTGTCATGAGACTCCGAGAGGATAACACGTCGGTCCTGTTGGCCGGTTAGAGCTGGAAGTCTGTGTGTGCTCTCCAAGCCTGCTGCTGGTTTACAGCTGTTTGAACAAGATTATTAGGAAACGGCCTGATTGAGCAGGTGTGTGTGTCCACAGGGGTAATGGAGGTGATGTTTACTCAGAGATGAAGGTCTGATCAATCAGTAAACACACACCGCCTGAGGAAGATCAAGAATCAATTTGGGTTAAACAGCTCGTCACACTCTCACTTCCAACTGACATGGGGTTCGAGGGTGGGTTGGGTAGATTAGATTAGTGGGGAACTTTCCTGAGGTTCCAACTCCTGCTCCACAATGAATCTCCACATAAGCCAGCCTTGAGAGAACCTCACAGCTTTCCTGCACGTCGAACACAAACATCCATAATGTGCAGCCTGATTTCTGGCCAGGCACGAGCTCCAAAACTCAGGCCTGGAAAGCCTTTCTGAGGCCTCAGGAAGCCCCAATTAGAGAGTGTGTGTGTTTGTCTGGTGGTCCTCACAAGGTTCAGAGTCATATGGCTCACACACCTATCGAGCGCAGCATTGTTCTTTACATAATCTCTCCACACACACACACACACACACACACACACACACACACACACACACACACACACACACACACACACACAGAGAAAAATTACTAAACAATAATAATAATGATAATGATAATAATAATAATAATAATATTTTCATGAATATATTTAACAATAGAAACTAATGAGACAAATTAATCACCTGTGAAGTAATGGTTTTACTCATTTGCCCACCTTTACATAATATTAAATTGATTACTGTATTAATAACTGTACTTCACCCTGATCTCCAATGATCAGGACCCCACAGGACCACCACAGAGCAGCTATTATGTGGGTGGTGGGTCACAGCAGTGCTGCTGGAGTGTTTAAACCCCTCAGTGTCACTGTTGGACCGAGAACAGTCCACCAACCAGAAACGTCCTGTGAGCAGCGTCCTGTGAGCAGCGTCCTGTGAGCAGCGTCCTGTGAGCAGCGTCCTGTGAGCACTGATGAAGGACTAGAGGAGGACCAACACAAACTGCAGAAACAGATGAGCTTCTGTCTCTGACTTTACATCTACAAGGTGGAGACACTCGGTAAGAGTCTCTAATAGAGTGGACAGTGAGTGGACACAGTGTTTAAACACTCCAGCAGCACTGCTGTGTCTGATCCACTCGGACCAGCACCATGTCAGTGTGACTGCAGCGCTGAAAATGACCCACCACCCTCATTCTGCTAATAAATAACCTATGTTTGGATTATTAAGACGGGGTGAGATCAACACAAAGCCCCGTGAATTACAGAGTGTGCTGATTGGACCTTTGACCTCCTAAACACTCTGCTATTGTTACTGTACAGCTGAGCGGGTTAAAGAATGTTTCCTCCAAAGCTCCAGCAGACCAGCCTCGTAACCTACTTCTGCCCTTTATTACAGTAGAACATCGGCAGTACCTACAGAGCTCTGCCAATACAGTCAAGTGTGAATATTACGACCACTGACCCGTTTCTACACGTTGTAAATTTTAGGTCTATGATCACAGACTGTAGTCCACCTGTTCATCTGCATCCCTCCTTTCACCCTGACCTTCAAGGGTCAGGTATATCTGTGGTGGGTCATTCTCAGCACTGCAGGGACACTGACATGGTGGTGGTGCGTTGGTGTGCGTTGTGCTGGTATGAATGCCTCAGACACAGCAGTGCTGCTGGAGTTTTTAAACACACTGTCCATCAGCACAACGCACACTAACACACGGAGTTAATGTGTGCAGTGCTGAGAATGACCCACCTCCAAATAAAACCTACTCTTTGGTGGTCTTGTGGGGTCCTGACCATTGAATAAATTATGGTCTCAGTCCACATGCTTCTTTCACTTCCTACACTGCTCTTAATAACAGCGTGTCAACAGGAGCATGCATACAACTGGCCATGAGGGGGCACTCAAAGCCTGATTTGTATTTATAGAAGTGGACTAAAAGTGAATTACACACTAACTCTAAGGGAGCCAAGGAGCAGGACACCAATCCTCACATAACGCAGCTTAAACAGTGATGGAACAGACGGCGGGTTGCGTTGTTCCTGCACACACCAGCCCAACACATATTCACACAGTAAACAGAAGAGCTGCTGCTAATCATTTCCTATTTATTTCACTAAAACTTTGAAATTTACTGTGAAACTCTGGAAATATTTCAGTGTAATAATACAACAACGAGAATTACAACGCATCTGAGTGACATCCCATTCATCAAAGCATCACACACAGCAGGTAGACACGCTCTTCTAAAAGCTCAGACACACCCACGCATCTGATCCTGAAACACATGATCTCAGTCACGAGTGGAGCCTCCTTTATGAAGCACCAGTGTAAACATAAGACTGTAATATTCCCCATGACCGTGAGAAGCACATGTTCCACCACATCCACACTGTGTACACAAACACAGCTTAAACCACACAACAGCAATACAGGCCAGGACAATACACACCTACAGTTAAACAAACATAACCCAGTACTCCCTCCCAACACCCAGTTTACCTAACCAGTCCGTCACTACAGTAAATCAGGTGAGCCAACACACATTCAACTTTAATGAACAGCAGCACATTCTGACAACTGACTTTATGTTTATTTGGGTTTATTCTAATGTTATATAGAGTTAATTACAGGTAGATGCTCTCACTGACACTGACTATGTTTATTTGGGTTTATTCTAATGTTATATAGAGTTAATTACAGGTAGATGCTCTCACTGACCCCTGACCTTCTGTTTATTTGGGTTTATTCTAATGTTATATAGAGTTAATTACAGGTTAACCCTTTCACTGTCCACTGGGTTTATTTTAATGTTATTCTAATGTTATATAAACTTTTACAGGTAGACGCTGGTTAGAGATACGTCATTTATCTCAGACCTGATTACAGAAAAGAGTCGTATATAAGGTCTGAGCGCGTCTGCGTCCACAGAGGAGACAAATGCTCTTTCTGAAGACAGAAAGTCTGCATCATCCCTGTTAGGGCCTATTGAGTGGCAGAATTAGACACCTTGTGACTCTGGACTGTCTCAGTAATGCACAGCGAGGACAGTCAGCGAGTCAGTGAGTGCAGAGGACGAAAAACACAGGGCACTAATCTTTCATTTCATCAATATCGTACAACGTTCTTAACATTGTGTCACAACGTCATAATGATGGACTAATAGAAAGGAGAGAATGGGAGGCTTTTACATGGAACTAATGATCTATACATGTAACCTCTACATACCTTTATGTTACATTGTGCTGCAATGTAATTAATAAACAGTACACTGGGTCTGTGTCCCACAGACAGGCGGTATGAATGTGTAGGTAGGGCTGAGAAAGAAAACAGCATTCCAGCATGTTCTAACGGAGCGCAGTTACAGTAATGTGGGGGCGAAGCGACCGTTTGGCCGGCTATTAAAGAGAATCCTCAGCGAGCTGCATTAATGACCCTGTTTTCCAGCTCAACACAAACCCAGTCAGCCTTTACAGCAAGACATGTGAAAATCAGCTTTCCTCATTATCCCGTCTCACAACAATTCTCCGTCCACAGCCAAGACATTTCTGCGGTCTGACATTTGCTCCTTTGGAGCACCGAAGCCCATGAAGCTGCATGGAATGGAAGCTTATATCCCACCAACTGGCATGATGTTAACTGCAGGCCCGAGTCACCAGATAACACATTCCTTTCCCCTTCAAGAAAACGTGGGATTTCAGTTCTATGGAAGGAAGATAAAGGATACCAGGATCAACAACTGATGACATTTATTTAAAAACCTACAGCTTGTGCTTTTTAAGGTCTGTGTTTGGGATCATTATCCATTTCCAGCTTCAGCTTTTTACAGACGGTGTTCCGTTTGCTTCCAGAATTTGCAGGAACAGTGACAGCAATATTTGTTCCAATCATCATGCGCAACTCATCAGGTTCCGCGATGTTACGCTATAAATCCAAATGCTTGTGCCGCTGCACACGTCGTTTACTCTACCAAGAGAACTGGTCTTCCCAGCGTCGAGCTGTGGGACAGTGGAACAGTGTTCTCTGGAATGATGGCGCTCCAGTACGTTTGGGACGAGTTCAGTAGTTGGGGATGAGTTGGGAGTGGTGAACATCTAACCCCACGCTCTTGTTCCGGGACAGTAGAGACAGTTACTCCAACAAAAGCAGGAGGAGCTATTTTATACCCTTGAATTGAGAAGAAACTATGAACGAGCAGGTGTCCCAATACTTTTGTCCATACAGTCTAGTCCTAGCACACGTACATAAGCAGTAGCACGTCACCACATCATCTGCAATCACAAACAAGTCAGACGGACCTTCAAGTACCAAGCAAACCAGCAACACTAACAGCCCCTCAGGGGTCAGAGCAACAGGAGCTTTCCTTCGGACGGTCAGCTCAGCGGTTCTGATCTCACACACTGTGGGTCGGAGGGATTCTCCCTTGATGGATCAGAACCAAAGCGAATGGTGTTTTTGTCTGAGCCAGCGCTGCCGCACACCCTCTTTTGTGGAGCCTGGAATAGCACAGGAGCGAAAAGGGTGATGTAATGCTCCTGCAGGTGCTTCTGATTGGCTTTCCCTTCAAATGCCAACTGGAGCAGCCAGGCAGGGTCAGCGCTTTCCCTGCAGCTCAGACTGGAGCACAGCGGCACGGACAAAACACAGGCCGGATCGGGATTATACTGCTATATACTCTGAACATGGCATGCTTTGCGATATATAACAACAAAGGGGCGTGGCTAATTCTATTTTGCACAATTAAAGCTCTAATAGACTCTCATCCT